>VZRR01011464.1:6602-207377 GCA_013398015.1 Oreocharis arfaki
CCTGGTTTCACAGCTCATGAAGATGGTAATAGAATATACTGCAACCCAGGACACTACCTTAAATGAATACATTCCTGGTAATGGGTTTTTGAGTAAAACCTTTTCCATGAGTGCAGAATGTGGTGAATGGGTTGAAAGCACATAGTCTTAAGACTTTGCATGAGGAACAAGCTCAATTTGCTCATGACTATTTAAAACTAGAATTTGCATAATGAAATAGCGGGGGTTGGGAAAAAGAGAAACAAATTACGTGTGTAATCAAATGTATACATATATACACATATGTGTGTGTGTATCCTTAATGGTTGGTATTACTCTATTAAATTATCACTTGTAAAATTATTTCTGTATTCAAAGACATCTTTGAGAAATAAAACTATAAAGTATCATAAATTCATTCATGAAATGAGTGAAAATAGATGAGGATTTTGCAGATTTCCTGTTGTGCTAATTTTGCTTTTTGTGTCTCCAAAATATTTTTGGTAACTGTAATGAAAAGGGCTGAGGAACATGAGCTTCATTTTATCATTATTTTCCACTAGGACATTCCCCTTGTAGAGGAAAATGTCGCTTTTCACATTCTATACTGTAGCTGCAAAGCAATCTTTAATTGGCACTTATGCACTATCAAAACTGATATGACACCTTATGAGCAGCAGGCATTATGCCATCTAGACAGATGGGTATGAGCATAGGTTCAAGGCATGCCAGAGAACAATGTGTGCATCAGGGTTGTGTGGAACAGCCAGACTCCGCCCCAGAGATACTAAAAGGGCGGTCTGTGCAGAGTATCAGCACTTTTGTGAGGTTGGGGTATGCTATCACCATTCCAGTGTGGTCTACATTAACAATGAAAATGCAAAAATTTCTTTTGAAGCCATTTTAAGTGAGTTTTTTGCTATCTGAACTAATATTGAGGCGGAAAAAGGATATTTTCGCCTTTTGGCACTTTGCTGGAACATCTCAATTAGTCTAATCCAAAATGGTTCAGCGGTGCTGTCGAGTTTCCTGCCAAAAGCCAATGTGTGACCTTCTATTAGCTTGTATACCCTGAATACCCTTTTAGTGTCATGGACCTTATTTACATTTTGCACAATGGTAGACTCTATTTAATCTGTTACTCAAAGTAAATGGGGATGAAAAATTACCTTCTTTGTTTGTCACTTAATAGTTCACAATTAACACTGAACTGCAAATGAGGAAATAATGTGTCTCTTTGAGGAAACCATATGCTTTGTGCTTTAAAGTAGTTGTGGTAATATTAGTAGAATAGTTAATGTACAATGAATGCCATCTGCTGACTAATACAGAGTACTTACAAAGGCAAGTAGTCCAGATAACTGCTCTTCTTAAATGACTATACAACCTAACATGATATTGTTTGGACAATTATCTGAATCTAGACCAACCTTTTCCTTTGTTCTTCCCCTCCTGTAGCTGTTGTTATGCAGAATGCTTATGCAGAACACCACTGATGGTTTGTAAGAAACCATCCAGTCCCTTCTTGGAAAAGAAAAATAATGGAAAACATCACACAGCAATTCTGGCACATTCAAAATGGGCCTGCAGTCTTAAATGTGGTGGGCAGAAAAGCTGTGTTGGGAAACTGATGAAAAAGAAGATATTGAGGTCTGCTTACTCACTACCATCCACATGGAAAGCAGGCACCAGCAGCACAGCAATGATGCAGCGTAAGTTTGCAATGTTGTCTAGGGAGCAGGGTATTCTTCCCGAAAAAAATAGAATTTGTTGGCTTGCACACTGCCTGGAATGTCACTGAGAGAAGGTATTGCTGCCTGATGTTTGCTTTCCACTTTGTAGCAGGATCTTGTGTACATTGAGGACTGCATGAAAAATTTTAAATCCATCACTGCTTTCTCACTCTGGCAGGCACAACTTGCTTTCCTTTGGTATTTGATCTTATCGGAAAAAAACTGACTAACGTCTGTGGGATTATAGACGCTCCTAAATCATTCCTACTGATGGGCAATATCATGCAACACTATATGAGAAATAATTGAAGGTGAACCAGACCTGCTTGTCATCTGCTTTGCTATGGTCTGCAAAGCGTTTGGTTGAAATGCACATTGTACCCCAGGCTCAGTGAAGCAAGATGCCTTTCTGCTGGTTTGTCTCTCTCCAAATCGTGCTGAACTCAGTTATCCTCTATGATGTCAGCAATAAAGGATGACAGGTGAATACAAACACTTTGAGTAGATAGTTTGTGCTATCAATCCCTCAGTGCGTTTTGCCTGCAAACAAGCCATACTCTTGAAGACATTTAAAGCCACATATTTTTACACAGGGAAAAGTTGCTTTTTTGCTGCTTCAGGAAGATCCATAGGATAGTGTATAAGTAGAAGCTCTCTGTTCAAAAGTCTGAGTTGCTACTCCAGAGACAGAGTCCTGCTACAAAGCTACTGAATGGCTCCCATGTCTTTCCCTCAAAGTCAAGAGCTCAGAGCTTATTTATCTATTCCAAAGACTTTTGTTTGGAATACATAAATAAGCTTGAATCAGCAGATTTTTTAGAGATTCTGAGCTGGAAAGTTTCCCAAAGAGCGCCTTGCAGTGTCATCTTTGGAAATGATAGTACATGAAACTAAAAGACAATCTCCCAGATAAAAGCCCTGTCCATTCCTGGCAATATTTTCCCATATAATTGTATAAACAATATCATAACAATAATAAAAAATTAGATATATGATATCTAGCCGTAAGAATTTATAGCTATCTTCCAAGTTCTCCGTAGCACTGGTTTCTCTGAATCTTTTGATCACAAGGGAATTCAGGGGTGACATCTCCACAGAGACAGAATCATGTCACTCAGTGATACAACATTCAAAATTTTTTCTTCAAGTGGGGTGGATAGAATATTGACAGCAATTTCAATTCTGAAGTTTCTATTTTATGGCATACGTATGACGAAGACAGCCTCACACCAGTCTTTACCTCTGCCCCTCCAGTCTAGTTTAGACCATTGTGGTGGGTTGATCCCAGCCAGGAACCGAGCCCTCACAGCTACTCACTCGCTTTACCTCCTCTACAGGGCATGGAGGAGCAGGAACAAGTGAATGAGCTGGCTTTTGATTTCACAAGAAGTAAATCAATTTGGGCTTTGAAGTCAAAATCAATCTCTGCCTCGAATTCATTTCTGTGTAGGCTGCTATTTTGTGACAAAAGCATCAAAATAAGTAAATTCTAAGATTCAGCCCTACAGGTATAAAGAAGAAATTAGTAGGATTTTTGCAAAGGTCTAAAAAACAGTATATCTTAGGTTCATCAATTAATAGTCTCTATTTCCCAATGCTACATCTATGGAGAGAAATAGACATCTCCAGAGAATATCTGAAAAATGTAGGTAAGACCTTGACACACAGGAGTCCTGAGTCATCCTAAAGACCCCTTTTTTCTCTCCACTGACCATGACTCAAGCGAGGCTCCTAAGTTAGGTAGCTAAGTATAGATAGATTCAAATGAAAATTGTGCTCCCTTTCCTCTCCCTTTCATTTTAACCTGATCAAACCCTTTGGCAGCTCTTTATTCCCATCTGTGATGTTTTATGTCAGAACTCATTTGAAAAACTGTCCCTGGAGCCCAAGACAGGTCATGAGTCTCTTACGAAATTGATTAGCCGAAGCTAAAAGTATTCAACAGAAGCACGCTGTGATATTGCTCAATACACAATCTGTTGCACAATGTTTACACTGATACTGAGTATTTTGACAATTCCATGTTAGTCCAACAGATTTACAGTCTTGAATCACTCAGCAGCATCCAGTTTTAGGAAAGAAATTAACACCAACAAACAAACTGATATTTTCAAATATATTAATACTTTTTATTCAATTTAATTAACTCAAAAGGAACATCAAGAATTACAGATCTTTCAAGCACCAACAATCCTGATCATCTGGTGTGCAATGACATTGTCACTCTAAAGTTTTGCCCCAGCTGTGAGATTTCCTTTTGTCTCTATTGGTGACTGAAGGGAGAACTAGTCTCAGTAGAGAAAATTGCCTGCTTTTTTAATTGACTTTGAAGTTACCCACAACCTGCTTCAGAATAGGTTTATGTACAATACGATCTTAGTTACAGTGGAGTAATTACAAAGATTTTTCTACTGCCTGTGTCGATATCTACCCATCTATATACACTAATAAAACTAAGATCAGGATCTGGACCCTAAAATCTGTTTTTGCAGAATCACATTTCTCTCTTTTGAAAACAGTTTTCAGTCCTTCAAAGGCTTCAGAGGGAGGAGACTCCATTGGCTTCTCCCCAGCATTTCTTTGAAGTGCTATACATGCCATACTGTTCCCAGGGAATTTGTCCTTTTAAGGTCCTTTGCCATATCTTGCATAGTTCGTTGGGTTTTTTACCAATATTTAAATATATTTAAAAACCATATAGGTTTTCAAGAGGGGAAAAATAGAGGGGCAGCAAGGAACAGGGAGGAGAAGTTTAGTCTAGATAATGGTGGGCCAGTAAACTCCAGTTAGGGAATTACTTTTCTGCCCTCACTCCCCACAACATGTGCTTGCTTTGCACAGCACTCAGTGAGAATTTTAAAAGTGATTTTTAGGAGGTTTTTTCCCCAGCTGGTGATGGGGAATTTTTTTCGGTGACTGTAGTAACCCTGGAGCTGAGCTCCACCCTGATGGTAACGGCTTCCTTCACCTAAACAGTGTCAGGCACTCAAAGAGTAGCAGAAGATTTTAAGATTTGGTCAGATATTGGTACCAGTTAATATTTAGAGTGATCCTAAAGTTTAAGATGCATCATGTAACAAGCTGAACTTTGCAGAGCAATAGAGAGCACAAGTGTATGTGCTTGATGGAAAATCTTCCTGTTTAAGCATTGAAAAACTCTAACTGGTTTCCACAGGGCCTAGTATTCACTCTAAGCTTTCTCCTTTAAAGAAAAATTAATGCCAAAAATATCAGTTCAGGGACAGTTGGAGCAGTACTGTGGTTTTAACATCAAAGCTCAGTCAGCTTCATTATCCCTGTCCCCCAAGTTGGGTTTGTTCTCTCAAATTTTCCTTCTCTCCTTCAGAGAACATTGACAGCTTTCTTGCCTGTCTTCCATTGGGAACAGGAAGCATAAATTATTTCTTCATTCTTGCTTTATTCTTCCTTATACCTTCCTCTGTTCTCTGAGGAGTTTTAAGCCATTTAATTTCTGTGTGCCCAGGTGCACCAAGCAAATGATGTACCTTCCAACTGTGTTTCAACCATCTATATCACTCCTATTAAACATCATCCTTCTGATTAGCTATATTTATTAAGTTTGGCTCTCACCCATATGAAAAAGTTTGTCATCTGTGTTCTGTATTTTATATAGGCTAACACTTTCCCAGAACATATTACTGAAGTCCATTTCTCTTGTTTTCCTTTGTACTCTACAAAATTATTTGAATTTCATCAGCAGTTTTTCTTCTATCATAAAACTGTTTAACACATGTGAGAGACGGTCCGAAGACCCTTCATCTGTCTCACGATCATCTAGAGGGACTGAGACTGAATCCCCCCCCCCGCCCCCCAAGGGGAGGGAAAGGACTTTACACAAAGCTTGGGCCTGGCCAAGGTGGGAGACCCGCCAAGTATTGTGTGCAGGTGTGCCCGCTGGGGACTGGTACAAGCCACCTAGGATCATGTTGGTCTTGCTGCCAAAGGTGGCGAGGACGGCGCTGAAGTGAAAGGAATGGTTTGTTCTGTACACACACCTGCTCCTGCTCACTCGCTTTGCACCAGTTTCCCCAAACAATGGGGCTGATTTTCCCCCAACAATGGGNTTGAACTAAAAAATACATTTCCCTGTTTCTTTTGCGCTCTGAGATCCCGGCTAACAAACCATCACGATACCCGCTTTGTGTGAGCAGATCGTGACAGCACACCCCAATCCATCTCAGGCATATGATTATCTTAGCAGTATAAACTCGCATAAGGTTGCTTTACATTGCATTTCAGGTATGTCAGAGGGAGGTCAAAAGGGATTACATGTGCTGTCCTGTCACGAGACAAAATTCCTTTCAGATGAGGGTGTCACACTGCATTGAAAAGTGAATTCCGTTGCAAAGCTGTGTCAGAAGCCCTGCCAAAAATTTATCAAAACAGAAAAATGGACAGCCCTAAATGTACAGTTTCTGTAGATGGAGAGCATCTGTGTTAGACAAATAGTATTTTGATATATAATTTTTTCTAATTAGTTCGTTCTCTGAACACCTAGAATATTTTAGCAATATATTCATGTGCTATTTTGTCAGCTGTTTCCACAACCTTAGATTAACGCCAGTTTTCTTTCCATCTCCTTTCCCTATGCACCCATATAGTATATTGCCTCTGAAGATCTAACTCTTATAGTGCCCTGTTTTAGTCTTGCTTTAAACTGTCACAAATTGTGGCTATTCCTGTCAGCTTCTGGACTCGTCTTAGTTAACATCCTAGGTAATTTCAACAGCAGAAAAGGTCTTAAAAGAGAATCATTCCAGCTACAGTCATCAAAGAAAACAAATGAGGACAGAAGAAAGTTGAGGAAAGCTTAAATGATCTTTATGCATAGATCAAAAAAGCATCTTCCAACACAAATCTGAAAAAAAGACCCTAAGATATAACTCTGGGAAAAAGATTAATGACATGATGCCATGCACACATCTGAAATGCAATCTGAAAAATGCATACAGTTTAGGGTATTTTCTCAGACCAACTGATGTAATTATGTTTACTGAACAGAATTTGGTTTAAACTGTCCTCAGCTAGAGACAAAGTCCAAACATGCCTCTTCCCATTCTAAAGAAAGATGGGATACAAGCTTGCATCTAATCTCACAAGGTGTTTAATTAACCTTGCTGATGAAAACATGAAACATGATTAACAACTTCAAAACACACCACTAAACACTGTCCTGTAGGAGCTTTCACTATGAAAGCTCCAAGTTGTTCAGCTGTTTTGAACTCAGAGCAAATGAGGCAAAGTCTGTGTCAGTAAAAGGACTCTGCCTTCATTAATCACACTGCCCAATACCTATTTTTCAGCGGCAACATCTGTGTACCAGCCAACAAAGAATATAGCTGTACCATATTAAAAAGAAGAAAACTACAAAACCATGCGAGAGTAGGTAGGGCATTTGTGGATACTGACCTTGTTTCACTATTGTTGAAAAATGCACTGCTTTATAAAAAAAAAACAACGCCTAAAGGTGCAGGCTTGAGTTCCAGCTCTTTCTGCTAAAGAATGACTCCAGGGTAGGAATTCCTTTTTCTCACATGATATGATATCTCAACAATATCAGCAACAGACACCTGCAGGCACCGTCTCAAAAGTGACCTAGGAATCTGTCTCTTTCAAAAATATCCCTCATTTCTGCATATAGATACATGGAAATGCCTGAGACCAACATTTGACTTTTCTTACTAATGCTTGGATTCAGCCACCAACTGGACACACACATTAGGTATCTAAATCTTGGTACATACATGTGCACTAGATAATCTGCTTTAATGGCCAGCAGAGATCGGGGACTGGACACGGTTGCCTGCGCAGAAGCAGCTGCTGCCACTGAGCCACCCTGCCTCCCCAGCACACCCAAGACAGAGCAGTTGGCCCAGGAGGCCCTGTGCCATACCTGCCAGTCTCATAAAGATGTCTTTGATATCCCTGATGTCACCAGTTACTCAACTGTGAGCAATTAAATCCCTGATCAGTACAGGCAAAGGGCATAGAAAAGCCTTTCAGGTTCCCAGCTGTAGCTGTTAACTGCACATTTCAGGCCCCATGGCCTGCATAGGATGAGGGGCTTTCCTCAGGGGTGGCTTGCCCAAGCACATGTTCCCAGAGCCTTTCAGGTGTCCTGGGGTGTCTGACACCTCTGCATGACACTGACAGAGATG
Organism: Oreocharis arfaki; assembly: GCA_013398015.1. Taxonomy (NCBI): domain Eukaryota; kingdom Metazoa; phylum Chordata; class Aves; order Passeriformes; family Paramythiidae; genus Oreocharis; species Oreocharis arfaki. The sequence goes on from VZRR01011464.1 coordinate 14,494, forward strand.
GTATAAGACTTATAGAAAATCTTTGGCCTCTGCAGCACTAGTTAAGCACCAAGCTAGGCTCCTCTGGGAACTTTTTGTGGAGGACTGAGCCAAGTCTCCAGTGTCTTTATTTTGTTCTGCTGATTTTGTTGGGGCAAATTCTCGTAGCATGAAAAATACAAGAAGATGCTGAAAGCAAATGATGTACTGACTGGATTAATCAGACACTGAGACCCATTTAGTGACAGCATTTTCTCATTCCCATTGAAATTGGGGTTTTCCTTGACCAGTGATACAACTGATACAAGAGAAGAATATCAGATTCACAGTGTTGTGAGCAAGAGAAAAATCAGCAGCCCTTGCAACATCTATAATGCAAGAAACCCAGTTAAACTATTTTGATAGCTCAAGCAAGAATGTTGGATTTACCAAGCCAAATTAAATTCAGTGTTTACTTGCTTGAATTGAGAAGTTACAAATCATTGCTTTGGCAACCATCCCAGATAGCAATAGGTTATGAGTATTAAAAGAGGATTAGATTATAAACTCTTTTTAAAAAACTAAACATTTTTCTTATATCTCAAAAATTCCAGTTAGTAGTGTCCAAAACATTTGGAATTTCCAACCAACATTACTGTAAGTTAACAACCTTTGTACCACATGTAACCTTCCTTACAAGTGACCAATTTTGTAGGTATTTATCCAAGTGGATATTCATCTTGGAGTATAAATTGAAACAGATGTCAGTGAACAAATACAACTTTATTTTCTAGCATGTTCACAGCAGCAAGCTTGAGAAAAGGCAACAATTCCAAAATCAGAAACATGGTGTTTGCTGGTACATTCACCAGGTGTTCTGAGAGTCTATTCATACTGTCCTGATTGAGCTAAAATCACTTAATCTTCCCCTAGCAGACACAAATATGAGTAATGCCTCTGAGACTGACACGGGGAAGAGTTAATATAAAGGTCAGGTAACAAAGAGCAAGGCACCACCTTGAATATAGAGTAAAAAATAAAGTTGCATCTTTCTTGACTTCAAAATGAATCCATCAAGGAAAGTAATGATATAGTTCCCAAGAGCAACATGCAAATCAGGGTATTAATCTCTAGCAAAATGTTTTATGTTATGGAAACCCACAAATAGATTTGATTCAGTGACAGTAAATCAAACATGTTGGATAGTTCTGTTTGACTGATGAGTATACATGCCACTGGCAGCAGGGCGATGACATACACAGGATTGCAATAAAATACACTCCCTGGCAGTTCAGTAGCCATTGCTCAGTCACACTAAAGGGAAAAAAAGAAAAAGAAAGCTTCAGGCAAAAATGCAATCCAGATAATAAGAATATATTTTTCTTTTCTGCTTATTCCATGCTACTCTTTTCTGCTGATCAGGGAATTAGCAACTTATGAAGATGGGTGAAGAAAAGAATATTAAAATCTGTCTACAAGGCTCTTTTGCTGTTACTGCTGTTACTGTTACCTATTAGTGACTTTCTGCAGAGAATGTATGCCTCCATAATAATTTTGGTATATTATCTGCGAGTCTTTTCTCATCCTTACTCAGCTCTCAAGCTCTACTGTATCTGACTCCAACCTTCCCACTCCCTGTTAACGCAGTGGTTAAGGTAGAAAGGGGCTGTCATTAGTGATATTTACTGTCATTGGAGAAGGAGAGGCAATTGCCAGGGACATTCAGAAGAAGAAGAAGCTGCTCTGAATCACATTCTGGTGTACTTTGTGTCTTTCCATACGGGGAGCCTAGAGAGGCTGAGGCTAGGTTATTCCACACTACATCAGTCTAATTGCTTGGCTCACCAGTCCCGAGCTGTTACAGCTACGAGGCTCCTCCAGCACATGCCAGAGTTCACAACCAAACAACAGAAACATCTGTGCCACTAAAGCCACAACAACAGTTACAGCAGAGCCTACTGGTGTCTGCATGGATTGAGTGCCTTGGATATGCTCTGGGAAGAATAACTTCAGACCTTTAGACCTGAGGTAACTTTCACATGGCTAAACTCTGCCCAATCTCGCCAGCGGCTGAGATAAAGAGGGTTCACTACCAGGAGGGGAGGGCAGGAAGGAGGCAAAAAGAAAATTGCTGTAGAGGAATAGGAGCTACCAGAGCCTTAGAGCACTTCATGCCAAACGAGAGATCTTTTGTCATAAGGAGAAAGAGATCTATGACAAAATAAGAGACAAAATAGATATTTATGTATTTTTTTAATTGTTTAGTTTGGAAAAAGAAAAAGAGAGAAAACAGAAAGTATTAAAGTCCGAGCTTTTAATGAGAGTGAAAAAGTCCAAACCCCACCACTTCCTGGATAGACATAGGGTCCAGAGCAGCGAGAAAGAGCTCCAGACCTGATTATCTGGTCATTAGCCATATGAGTCATATCAAGTTTGTGCTGGCTCCCACTCAGCCTTCTCAGCATCTGTTACGAGTACAGATGGAAGCCTGTGAGCTTCCAGAGACATAGTAGAGGCTGTTTCCTATGGCAGGGATTAGGCTACTTGGCTTCTCAAGAGACACTCTTGTGCTAATGATGTTGCGAAGTGATAGTCCAGCAAAACTCTAGTATGGCAACCAGTTAGGATGTTTATTCACTGGTGTTTCAAAGGTTCTATTCTTCATCTCCAGAAAAGGCTTGTTGTTAAAGAGCAGATTAACTGATGTTCCCGGGGATCCTGTTTCTCCTTACCATCATGACTCCTCACCAGCTCACTTTGTCATTCCCAAGAGTTCAGAACAGAGACATATTGGGATTACCTGGCAAGATTTTGGCAGCTGGAAGACTGCAGGTGTTGCCTCTGGGAGACAAAACCAGAGATTAACTTGTGCTGGACACACAGTTCCAGTCGGCTGAAATGGACCCACTGCAGGACACAGCTGAGCTCATCAGAAAGGAGAGGGAGGAAGTGCTCCAGGCCTCAGACTAGAGATTCCCCTGCAGCCTGTGGGGGACCATGGTGGAGCAGGTATCACATTGCAGCCTCTGGAGACCCCATGCTGCAGCAGGTGGATGTGTCCTGAAGGAAGCTGCAGCCTCTGGAGAGCCCAAAGCAGAACAGAGACCTGGCAGAAACTGTGGCCTCTGGAGACGAGCCCACACAGGAGCAGGCTTTGTGGACCTGAGGCCTGTGGGGGCCCCACACTAGAGAAATCCATTCCTGAAGGACTTCACCCCTTGAAAAGGACCCGTACTGGAGCAATTCTTCAAGAACTGCAGCCTGTGGGAAGGAGCCACAATGGAGCAGTTCATAGGGCGCAGATGCCATGGCAGGGACCTCACATTGTAACAAGGGAAAAGTGTGACGAGGTAATAACAATAAAGACAAGGCGTTGTAGACTGACTGCAATTCCCATTCCCCATCCCAATGCTCACAAGAGGAGAAGGAAGAAGAGTCAGGAGTGAAGGAGTTGAGTCTGGGGGGAATGGGGTTCATGGAGGGAAGATGTTTTAGTTTTTCTCTTTGCTTTTCATATTTCTAATCTATTTTTAATTGACAATAAATTCTCAATTTAAGTCTGGTTTGCCCATGACAGTAATTGGTAAGCAAACTCCCTGACACCTTTTTCATCTTATTTTCTTACTCTGTCCCACTGCAGATGAAGGGTGAGAGAGCGTTGATGGGCATGTGGCAGTCAGCCAAGTTTAACTCACCACAATGTGGTCAGCTCATTCAGCTATCGAGACCAGAGAGAAGCACTGGCTTTAACTCAGAAAAGTCCAGGGGAAAGAAAAAAGTGAGCTATGTTCTTTCCCCAAAAAGGGTCAGTGGTCAGGTTGGTTGCAGCTCCCAGACCCTACAGAGAGGAGAAATCAGTAATTGGGGATGTTATGTAGAAGCTGTCTTGAATGTTCAAAAACTTTTCTGGTTATGCTTATTTTAAAGTTTGGTAAGCAATAAGAAGCTCAGTGCCCAAGAAATACTGCTGTTTCAGGGGCGTATTATGATGACAGAAGCTACTGTAGGACTGTAGACATACAAGGCAGCCTATGGTTTTGTCAACAGGGTAACTTGTACTTCATTAATGTGTTCAATTAATACAAGTCTAGATGAGGCAAGAATGAGATTTTACCACCTCATGTTTTCACAAAATAATGGTGAAGTCAGGATGTGGTCAGGCTGATGACCAATTTTTTAGGATATTTACGAGGTCTAGCTTTGATAATGACAAAGTAAACAAGTGTAAAGGTATACTAACATAGAAACAATGTTAATAGAAATGTAAGTAAAAGGAGGAGAAGTCCAAGATATATGAAAGTATGCATGTTTTACAAGGTATGTGAAAGCATATCAAAACCTTGATCAAGTCTTCCAAACCTCCCTAGAAAGACTTCTTCTGGTAGACAATGGAGAAGCCACAAAATAACACCTTAACCCAGGTTACCTTCTAGCTCAGAACAACTCATCTAAGTCCCCATCTTTAACTGGATAATCTTTGGATAATCCTGTCCAGTTAAGTAGTGCCACAAAGGATTCATTTATTTTTCATTTCTCAAGTTTACCCCAACTGTGATTTTCCTGCTTCTGCCAGGAATCTCAGATGTACAAGGGTTTGCTGCTAAAAGCGGTAAGAACTTGCTAGCCATAACATTTTGTTGAGGTTTTCAGTGTGTAAGCCCTCCTTTAAACATGCCAGGCAAATCTCTCTTCATTTGGGCAGAGCTGTGGGTCCCAGGGTGAGCTGGAGGTAAGCAGGACAACTGCCTCTCTGCCGTATTGTTTAACAGCTAGTTCAATGAGCAGGTGCGTGAGCTACAGCTGCAGTGTGAGCCAGGTGAAGGACAGTGTCCTGTCCCTCCCACACTGCTGGAGCATAGGGGAAAGAGGAGAGATAATGTGCATGTGAGGGCTGGTTAGATCCACATGTCCTGACTGCCTTGGCGAGGAAACAATCCATTGTAGGACAGCAGATACAGATACAGATACAGATACAGATACAGATACAGATACAGATACAGATACAGATATAGATACAGATACAGATACAGATACAGATACAGATACAGAGTGAGAACAGAAAATTAAAACCTTCTCTTTTTTTCCATACACTATTAGCAAGGTTTCTTCTTTTGTATAAGTGCCAAGGGAAGAGATCATTGCTGGGTGAGCCATGTACATTTTCTAGCTGTATCCAGCTACTCATAGCCTGCTCTCCACTCCAGCTCCTCAGGAGACTGTTACCACAATCATGTAGCTGCCATAATTTTGAGCCTTTATCTTTCCTCTCTAATAAAGGCAGTCCCAAGGGCAACCAGCAGCACTGCCCACTCCACCTCCCACCTGCAGCTGTCCACACAAGGGCTTCAGTGCCTGGGGTAGCTGGTGGACAGCCTTGTGCATCTGTCCCTGGCAGCTCACTACCCTACCAGGGTATTGCAGGAACATACTCCCTGGGCTGCATTTCAGCCTGCACCCTTGCCCACAGCCGTGACAGAGCATGCACAGTACTTGGTCTTGGGGCTGTCTTTATTACAGCTGCAACAGGAACTGCGCAGAGCCAATCCATCTTGCAGTTGTGGATGTCTTTTGCTTGTGGGGATAAATATGTGATGTTATTATAGCTACTGTTCTTTGCCCTGCTGTGTTTTTACGGGAACATAAGGACAGATGAACTGGGCTGAGTTAGCTCTATAAAGCAAACAACTTGTATCAAACTGTGACCAGTCACACCATCCTGTTATATATCTGCTCTTCTAATGTTGCTTGTTCTGTTATGTTTTTATATTTTTTTTTTCGCACCTTGTCCCTCTTTCAAGTATCCTTGATGGTGAAGGAACAACAGAAAAAAACACAAAGTAATGATTTTCACAAAATCTGGCAAAGTTGTTGAAAAAAGTTATGGAAATTTCAGAACTTAGTTCACAAGTGTCACAAAGTTTTCCTCTGTTGCTAGATAATTGTAGTTCATACCAGCATAAAGGCTAAGATTTTATCACTTCGTGCTGGTTCTCTCTGTGTGGAAAATAACGGATCTTATGGATCGTTGTAAACATCCAACAGGCAACTCATAAAAGGGCTGTGTAATGTTCAGCGAATAACCAAGGATCAGGCTTAATAGCTGAGAAAATGCTAGGATTCTTCTTATTAAATAAATGCACAAAGATTCTGTTCACTTTGAGTCTGCTGAGGCTTCTGGAAAGATTTAATTCATATTGGACCCATTCAAAGCATCAGCAAAGGATTTGCCTGCCCTAATCTTATCTGAAAAGTGGTGTTAACACTGTTTCTTAAGCAAGCATCATCTTGTAAAAGCTGAAATCACATGAAATGTAAGTGGATAGTAGATTTTGCAACATTTTTAAAGTATTATTTAATGATAGTAATACTTTATTCCTACCTGCATGCATTTTTCTGCCTTTTGAGGGCTCTTGTCCTAAGAAAGGTATAGAAAGGAACGACCTGGGTTTTAAAACACCATTTTATACCTGAATGACAGTTTATATATGCATGTGACCAGTGCTAAATTACATCTAGGGATCTTCATACTTTATATGTGTATACATGTGTTCATTTTAAAAGTTCTTCCACTTTAGCTGCAAATTCATGCTGACTCTCTAGTTATGCCTGATTTGGACTGCCAGAAAAAATTGCTTTACACCGGTAATGCTACAGCAGATTTTCCATGTGTAAAAATCCACCATAGCTCCTTTTTGACTCTCCTGCTTCACGTTCACTTGTTTTGGCTGCAGGAGTCTGGTGTTTGGCCAATTGAGAAGGTTTAGTTACACACCTCATTGTTCTTCATTATGTCATGTTTGGTTAACATCCATACAAGTGTTTTCTACCAAACCAAGAATATCACATTTTCTTCTGAGCAAGTAATAATAGACCTTTCTGTTGCCAGGATTAAGACAACACAGTAAGACCATTAAAAGGGAAAGAAATAATTTTCTTTATAATTTAAAGACTGGAAACATCTCTCCTCTCATGTTGCTTAACTTTTGTATCCCTTGGTACAACAGATCATTTGTAGGCAGCATTTGGAATGAAAAGTTAACAACTCCAGACACTTTTACTTTCCAGAGACTGCCTATTTACCATTAGCTGTCTCACTACCACTGCTTGATGAAGGCAATAAAAACAGTTAAGTTTATATTTCCTAGCACTGTCAGGGATTTGGGAAGTGAATAAATTACAGGACAGAAATATTGAAGTCTTCAGTCAGGCAGTGCATTTCTCAAATTACTGGGACTCTGTACGGGGAGCCACAGCATTTATGCTCCATCAGTATGTCATGTTTACAAATGCTTATGTCTGCATCTAACATGCAGCTTTAAAAAGACAAATACTAGTCACAGTTCTTATTGCTGTTTGAAGAAGGTTAGTTTTTACTGCTAAGAATAATGCTGGCTGAACATCTTACTGGAGTTTAACTTGTTTTTCTTTGCTTTTAGCAAAATTTTGAAGACTGTGTTACTCAGTAGTTTCACAACCTCATTTCATTTTTGTCTGAATGCCTGAACACTAATGCAACTTTAAAATTTTATTTTCTTTTACTCCATTTTTTACTCTGTTATATTTTGGTTTGAGTATTTGATTTTATTTTATTGCTACAGGTACTGGATTCTTGTACTTCTTAGTTAACATTTCCTTCGTGAAAATGATTTGGACATCATTTCTAGGATTTAGTTACCTGAAGTGGAAGTTAAAAAGCACTGTTTTACCCTAGTAAGACAGCAGGGAGCCTATCAATATTTCCTGTGCTGAATGATTTTCAGAGATGATGCAGTTCTCTTTCACATGGGTGTAGATCAAGAGTAGCTCTACTGATAGGAATAGATATATATTCCAGGAAGAAGATTTGAATCATGTGGCATTTTACACTTATCTTTTTTCTCCTGATGGCTGTTGAGAAGTGCAAAGGCAAGAATGAAATACCTTGTCGTGCACAGAAGCCAACACTGGTTCATAAGGCAGCTCTTGATCTCTCCAGGTGCCCTACGAGCCTAGCTCCACGGCAAAGGTGCCCAAGGGCTCAAATCTTGCTGCTAGTCTTGTGACACATATTTGCAGCTCAGATCCTTCTTCCATTACAGTATGAAGAGAAAGCTCCTGCTGACTTCAGAAACAGCATGACTAGACCTTGAGGTGAAGCCAAGCTCAACAAGCAATATATATTCCTAGAGTGACTCAACTGGATAGGTCTTACTGGAGATTTTTCAGTCGTAAGCTTTTCAATATCAGGGTGAGGTTGTATTTTAAGTCTCTATGCTCTCTATAAGGCCCAGGAGCCCACACCTCAAGCGCAGAATGTCTGTCTACACAAAAAGCTACACCAGTGGCTTGCGTCCCCACCAGGACCTGAGGACTCCTCTCCACCTCTCAGTGAGACTTCCAGGGCAGGTAGCTTGCCTGGGGCAGTAGATCAGAGCTTCCAGATCCAGATTAGACACTGGAGTAAATATGGGCATACCCAGCAAGAGCAGCCAGTGAGCACAGAGAGTATGACATTTGCAGTTTTGCAGCGACTAATGGAATATGATGTTCTCCTTTCACACTTGCAGAGCTTCCCTTTTCCTTTTCCTGCTTAAACAGTGATTACATTCACTCTTAGAGTCTATTGTGAAAAGTTCAAAGCCAGACTTCATCTCTGGCTATCACCTTATCACCTCAGAAAGTGGAAAAAAAAAAAAAAAAGTGGTGAGAAAGAGACAAAGAAAATGAGCAATCCCAGCTTCGCAAACCGCAAGAGTAAATAATGCTTGATAAAAGCTAGACAAGTAGGAGTTGAAAAATGATATGAAAATAAATCAAAGACACAGTGTTAAATCATAAAAAATTATAAAATTCAGGGTGTCAGACCTTCAAAGAGATTTTTACAGAACAACTTGACGCCTTTTCTGGTAAGGACTGATTTTTACTAGAGCAGGGAAATTCATTAGATCTCATCTATGTGTGTTTCAACAAAGCATGGAGACACAGGAATTAGTTCAGCTGGAGAATATTAAGAGAAATACAGGATTTATAACAAACCTATTAAATTGCCAGATGAGGAGGCAATAATGTTATGCTGAAAGCAAACTACTGGTGTTGGACGAAGGTTCACAATCCTGAAGAATCTGCCCTTAAAATTGCTTATAGTTTTGATAGATACCTCAGTAAAACAACGCAGGAGTGTGCTAATAATGTTGGACATGAACATAAGAGATTTTGTCTGTGCAGGAGAGGATAAGGCTATCAAGGGACTTTGATTCGGACGGTGTGTGATACTAAAAGTATGCTGAAATTCTTTAAGGAGAAATAAAAATAATATCTGCCATAAGCAGAAAACTCAGAAATTATAATGGAAAAGAAATTACTGCATGTACAATTTTCACCCCTCACGGTTCTAATCAATGAATCCTAATTGGAACAAATGTACAAAGAAAGCCACTCTGTTCCCATGACCACACCAGTCTTTATCACACAAAAGAGTAAACTAGGCTGAGTTGCTGGCCAAGCAGAGAGAATGTAACTGCTGTCTAAGAGCATTTGGAGTAGCTACCTGCAAAAGCACACCTCTGAAAAACCAGTATGTCTTTGAGTAGCTAAATCCTTGAATGGATCTCAAATATCTTCTACCTTCCGTATTTCAGTATTTCTTTTGCATAGATCATGACTGGCTTCAAAAGTCACAAACCTTGCTCTCTGCTGTACAAAGAAGCATTTGTTTACAGTCCAAAAGCAGAGCTATGCACAGTTAATTCTATGAGTCCCACAGCACTGTGAACTTAGGTACAACTTTGTTCAACGAATTATAACACCTGAACACTGACATCTTTATTTTGGCTTCTCATCAGGTTAAGCAATATGTCTGAGCTAATGTTAGGCGGTCAGTTTATACCTAATAGACTCCATCTATTCTTCCAGAGTCTGTGATTAGTAGTTATCTTTGGTGACTGAGAAGTTATGCTCCTACAGTGGTGCCTTTGGTTTTAGTCCCCGTCCAATACACTTGCCAAACCATGTTTTGAACAAGAAAGCATTGTCGAAAACTGAGGTGCAGTCTGACTCTTCCAGGTGTAGCAAGTGCTATTTTTAGCAAGATGCAGAGTCAAAACCGGCACAACATTTTTTAAGGTAGTTATTTTAGGAAATGTAGAGACAGTAGTGGGAAAACAATAGGAACAAAAGTAGTTCAACAACTGAACGGGATTGAAAAAAAGCTGCTATTGATTTTAGGACTGTTGTTTATCATTCTCTCTTTCACTTTGGTCAGGAATCACCCTTGAAAGGTCATCAGTGTAAAGAACTAACATTTGAGAGAAAGAAGCCTTATTTTCTTTCTCCAGATATGTGCCATGATACTTTTTAGTTTACAAATTTGCCTTTATATAAAAGGTCTGATTCAGGACAAGAAAACAGCAGTGTATAGAAAGGAACAGGGATGAATATCTAACTGAGCAATAATACTTCCTCTTTAAACATTTGATATACTCAACTTCTTGTAATTTGGGTTCAAGTTTCTTAGCAAAAAGTTCTTACTTTGCCTCTGGTGAATTTGAATATCCAAATGTAAATTCTTTGCCATTTTTCAGGAGTTTACTGTCCAGCTATATATTGCCTGTTATTTTTAATTCATTAGAGTAACTTGAAACTGTTAGTGCCTAAAGATTTAATTTTTAGTTTATGTTAATTTACTTGAGAAAATGCACTGCCTCAGGATTCTTCCGTTTACTTGCAGTTTCCTTTTTGAAGTGTACATTTTACTGATTTTAATGTACATATATAATACTGCATATGAACTGGTCATTTACCCCAAAAAGAAATATGAAAAGCAAATATTCCTAGAAATAAATATTCGTATAAGTAGTTTTCTCTAAAGCACAAGTGTTTGAAGATTTAAACCTTTCATTATGCCCTTCAATAAATTTCTAGTTCTATCAAATGTTTATATAAAGGTTGAATCAAGCACAGTCAAGGGCTTTTCAATTATAAAAATCTGCAGCAACCACCTGGTGTTGAAATTGGGAATATTACTTTCATTATATTGTAATTTCATCACTGACAGTCTTTTTGCTATTTAACACCAATACAGCTTTCCACAGTCTGAAACAAACATTTTGAATTTTTTCCAGAAAACAATATGAAGTTCATTCATCTGGGAAAGAATTGAGATAATATTTTACATCTAATATGATTAAGTAAATAAGCAGCTGTGATCTCCATGAGTTGTAACATTTTCTTAGGCTTCAGGGTTAGCCCAGTGCAGAGCAGATGGCTGTACTCTGATCTGTTAAGGGGGCTTAGATAATTGCAATGGTAAAATAATATTTTGAGAGGGCTGTTAATAAGAATCTAGCCTGATGCAAATGTAAGATGGCACACTTGGATGATTTGTGCCATCTGAGATCCTCAGGTTATGAAAGGATTCAAAAACTCAAGCTGCAGGGCTTTGAAATGAGAAAAGGAAGAAAAGTCCTGCTACTGGACAGAAAAAACATCTTGACAGGACCTGACTCTCTTCGTCTCTCAGCTGAAGATACACCTTGTATTACAGATCTCTTGCAGCCATTCACATGCTGAAATCTAAGGAACAGTGTGATATGGGTAGGACAGTGATCTTTTTGTCACCTCTGCACTGTTTTCCTGAAGTCACACACTCTTCTAGCAATTTCAGGGAAAAACTGTACTTGCTTATAAACACCTAAAAAGCCACCAGTAAAAAATAATTCCAAATTTAAAGTGAGCTGAAATTTGTTCAGCAGAAACTAAAATCAACAACCAAATCCAAATGCCGTTTCTGTCAACGGAAGCATAAATGAATCCTTTTTTAAATATAGTTTAAAGAAGGGAGTCCCACTGTCAGAGAGGAGGAGAGCTTGGTTTGGGATTTGGGGGTTTTTTTCAGCTCTCCTATTTCTGATTAGTGAGAAAGGATAAGAATGTTGTAAGGGCACTGGAATCCCTCTGGAGTATTTTCTATATGTTAGCAAAAAGGCAATCACGGGTAGTACCAGGGCAAAAGACACTCCTAACACTACCAATGCTTAGGCTCCTTTGCTTCAGTCTTGTCATTTGGTGCAGACTAAAGCAGCATAAACAATTTATTAGTAGGGCAGGATGGTTTCTCAGAACTATTCTTTCATACCTTACAGAGTATCTCTTCTTTCATTTTTAAAATTTGCAATACTATGAGAAATGTACATACTGTGTGGTAAATAGGTCCTAGTTGTGCTCAGTGGCACTACAACAAGATGTGATTTGGTGTATCTCGACAATAGAATTGATAACAGAATGATACCTTAGGTGGCAATGTTTTCAGCTGGTGAAGTAAACTGGGACAGCTGTGCACCCTCGCAGTAGGGTTTCCTTCTCCAACCTCTTCTGAAAACAAAGTGATGAAGGGAGCAAATATATTTCCCCGACTGACAGGAACAATTGGTCAATGGCAGTGCACTTCAGCTAGTGTTGATGGGCAACAGGTTCAGCAAAACTAATAGTGACTATTTCTCTTTTCGTGTATTGCTAAGGACTCTCAGATACATCTGCATATTATGGTGGCCAGACACCTTTAAGCATAAAGTCTTCAACACTTTGGCAATGCCATTTAGAAGAAAATCTAGCGGGACCTTTTCATGTCTAGAAATTAAACACAATGCTTTCTAGACAGCATATGACAAATTTGAAAAAAAGTATAAATTATAAAGGAACAAATTATGAACCAACATGAGCTATTAGGCTGTGGTTTAGGAATGGTACTCCCCAGTTTAGTGCTTCCACTGAGACTCTCCAAACCCCTTGCTCACCCTCCCCCTCCCCTGTGGCAGGCTGGAGGCACAAAAGGTGAAGATCACAGGCTGAAAAAAGAAAAATTTACTGGAAACAGCAATAAGAAAACAAACAGTAACAGCAATAATATTAATAACAAAAGTGTATAAAGGAAAGAGAGTGATTCACATGCAAAGTGCTCACCTCAGAGCCTGACCCTATCCCACCACAACCACTCTACCCCGACCACTCCCCCCTGCTCAGAACCAGTGTCACCCAACCACTCCCTCAGCCACAGTCACTGACCAGAAGGAACCCCTTCTCCCGGGAAATGGCGAACCTCTCCCCTCCCAGCCGTGTCCCAGCCATGCCCCTCCTGGCTTCTGCAAGAATTAATCCTGTCCTGGCTAGAACCAGGACACAGGCTCGTTTATGGGTTAAGCCATTTCTTAAGTATTGTTGACTGTTGGGTATAAAATACTGCTGCTGACTGAAATTCTTGTTTTAACTTTAATAATTGTGGCACTTCATGTAGCTCAAAATACCTCCGTGGCCCTGCTGTATGCACCAATTCAATCACATTTTGTCTCTTTCTTATGCATGCAACTTTCTAAATCTAAGTGAAAATGTAACCTTTTCTTGATTATTCCTGGTGGCATGTTTTAATTTCTCTAGGCTTTCTGTCTTACTCCTCATAACACTTCTCTTAATTATGTGTATACATCACATAAAACCAGGAAACTTTTCTTGCTATACTGCACAGATATTTTTTCCTGAGGTATCTTCACTGCCTTTTCCGCTTTTAATACTATTGAATCTCCTCACTGCTACCTTTCACGTTTTGCCTTTGCCATTTCTATTTATAAAGCTAATAAAATACCAAGGAATCATTCTGACCTTTCCAGGTAATCAATATTAAGGACAGTCAGCTATCAGCAAATATTGTTTCAGACAATAATTATACAGAAGAGTGGCAGTTTCTCATTCATCAGCTTAAGCAGATGTCTGGGGGAGGAAATAGGAATACCTTAAGTACCTGAGATTTTGCTTCAGAATCATCATTTTTGACACATACCCATTAGCTGGGCTTGGTTGTGGGTAGTTTCTGCTTTAAAGTAGAGTGTTGGCACTATTAACAGAAAGTGGTCCATTCTGTCAACTCTTTCTGAGAATAATTGCTCCATGGATGACAAATGACTGTTCAAACTACTAGCACAATGGTTTATTGTCTTTCTGCAATGGAGGCACTTCACAGAGATTAAAAGTGAAAAAATCTTATTAGATTTCCAGCTTAATATCAAAAGAGCAAGGAGAATTTGGGGTGAGAAGAAACGCCTGGTGTTCGATCTGGAGATGGAAGTGTTTGGGATGCACACTGGTATAGTGAGAACTGTACTGTAGTCATGAAAATTTCAGAGCAGAAAGCATGGGATTTAAAACAGAAGGGTCATACTATCCCAAGGGGTACTCTTTAAGATTAAAAGAAACCATTAGTTCTTCCCAAAGGCTTTTTTTATTTGTCTATAAATACAGATGATGGAGGGAGAATAATGTACAGCCAGCTGGTGTCCTCAGATGCCCCCTAGAGTGGAACAGAAAGATAAGCAATTATTGGCAAATAAAATGGCGAACTACAATTACTACTAAGGGAATGTAATACTTCACAATCATAAATGCTCCATACTTAGCGTGGGAGGGGGAAGACTTTAAGTTGTGTGAAATGAAAAAATAGATGGCCATTAAGAAAATTGGTGTTATCAGATTTCAATAGTGCCTGGTACCTTTAAGTCGTAAACTATTTAACCAAATGTTTGTTTCTACTTTTCTTAATCTTTTTATAGAGTCTCTTTAATTTTTACTTGGTTGTCCTGACTTCAAAACTGATTCCTCATAGCTGACTATATTTTCCATCTTAACATTTTCTAAGCATAGAGATTAGACATCTTTCTTTGTTGTTGTTTTGAGGAAGCATTTGGGCTCAGTTACTTCAGAAATGCAGGCTTCTGGTCATTGCAATGGATAACACCAAGAACATTTCTGTTGTAAGTGCAAGTCATGTCTGTAAGCTGCATCTTATTCACAGAGCAGCGAAGAACCTTTCTCAGGTACTCCTGTGCCAGGGATGTGAACCCCTCTGCTACTACAGAAGATACTGAAGGAACAAGGCAGAACTTTAAATATCTTCGAAGAGTACCTGTGCAACTGAGTTTATCACACAGCAGAGCTTGCTTTATAGCTAGTGCAGAGAAACAGGTACTTGTAGGCATTAGACATCTGATCTCTTTTAGAATTTTTCTCCGTATGTCTGTAACAGGAGCCTGGCCTAGAGCAGCAAGTCTGTAAACAGATGTCTACAACACCTACATCTAGAATTAGTCTAAATGGACTTTGCCATATACCAGTGAAAGGAAATAAAATGCCATATAATGTATTGTACCTTGTATACAGAGCTTAAATCAAATTTAACACGAAAATTGGGTAAGCATCCTCATCCTTTTTAATGAGATCATTAAAAAGAGATGAATCACAAATGTGCTTCCCTTAATGTATGTCAATGTGATTGCAAAACAAAGAGGTTTGCTTTTTGCTAGACAGCTGCAATAAATAGATGCCAAAATACATACAGAGATTGGATGGAAGAGTTCTATTTCTGCAGCAGCACCCAAGCTATAAAATATAAATTACAGTTGGGATTTGCATAGTTCATCTCAATGCACAAAGTAAACCTGACTTGTTCTGAATTCAGGGCATTTAACCCACAACAAAGAACTTCTAGGCAGAATAAATGCAGTAAATCAAATGTATCTGTCATTTATTACCTCTTATGCATTTTCTCTACAAATGTTCTCTAGTCTAACAAGTGGCCTTTCCTGCACATGCAGGTCATCTGTATCACATATATGCATTTGATGGGTCAGACTTCCTACATTTAGATTCAGGTTGTATGCCCACAGGCTGGTCAGAGCAGATTCAAAATCCAAATAAGCTGTCAAAATGTTTTTACACCCAAGGCTAAATTCCTATGCCATTAAGGGGGTACACATAAGTAATAAGTTAATCTGGACAAAAAAATACTGAAATCTTTTAAAAATATTGTCAAAATGACAAGGTCATTCACGTTTGAATCAAACACGTATGCTTACATTAATACGAGAAACAAAATAAACTACTCCAAAGTGATGACCATTGTTTGTACAGCACAATTATTTCTGATGTAGGCAGGCTTTTTTCCTCACTTTCCAAAAATTCAACAGAATTTGCAATCCCCTAAAATACAAAATGCAAGGAAATATACGTTAATGTAAAAGTACCAAGAGGAGAGAATGAAAATAGATTTTCTGTTGAGTATTTTTTCAGTTCATATTTGTTGATGACACTTCTTTAAACTGTTTTGTTCACAGAAAGTTTGTGTGGTTGAATAATTGCACTCATGCACGTCTGAAGGAGACAGTCTGAAAGATAGTTGTGATTGGAAAATTTTTGGATTTTTAAAGAAGTGGGAAACTTGTGCTAAATAACATCTCTGAGTGGTGTTGAGATAGGAATCTACAGATATTGTTATCTTATGTTGCTGCCCATAGTATGGACTTTCAGGTCTTACCAGAAACATCTCACTGTAGAACATCTCACTGCAGCAGTCTCTGGGGTTTTTTGTTTGTTGTTTTTTTCTTCTATCTTACAAGTTTTATCTCCTTGTCCATCCTACAGGTATGAATACCATTCAGATGAAATTGGCAGTAAAAGCAAACTCTGTCAGTACCCTGGCACTTCTATGGAGGCAGAATTTCACTTGAAAGTCGTTTCTTCTCACCTTCACAATGTGGTGTCCAATTTCACATAATAAAGCAGTCTGTTTTTAGCAGAGCAAAGCAAATTATTGATCCACCTCTGCTGGACACTACCCCTATCTTTTTTTTAAATCGAGTTAGCAATCAGAAATCTTGGGCTGCTTTCTCTCTGCAGCATTACCGTCTTGTGAAGCTGGTGTAGCATTGTATTTCATAGTGTGCTTGGTTTGTCCAGTGTCAGACTTGGACCCAGAGATGCATTTGTGCTGCAGTATCTGTATTTTATTTGTTAACTGTGTCACAGGTTTCCTTCCAAGGATGATAATTTTTGAGCCTGAGAAGGCTCCGCCCAATCCCAGCCCCTACCTGGTTTTAGAGCCAAAGCATCACACAAGAGTGCCAAAATGTCCCAGTCTGAGCTCCTGTTAAGTGGTCTCACATCCTCCCAGAGCCATGACTCAGAATATTTTCGCTCCTGTGATGAGACTTGAGCAAGATGAAAAGGCCTGTCTGAGAGCCAGACTGCCAGGCAATCAAGCCAGCAGGAAGCCTCTGCCTGGATAAATACAGATTTTCCAGCGTGTTTTCCACAATGCAGAGAAACACGCACATTTCTCTCAAAGCAGAGGCTGTATGGATGTCTCTGTGGTGAGGTAAAACTTCTGCTTCTCAGCAAGGTGGAAAGCTTCACTGATCTGGCAATGCAGACAATGGGGCCCAGGGTAGCAGCTGAGAGCACACACCAGTTACTCAGAGCCAACCTGGGCATGTGTAACACAGCACTGCAGTACGAGAGGTGAATGAGAGAGTCTGTGTGGGCTCAACAGGGATCCCTTGTTCACTGCTCTGCTTATCACTTACCTCAAAACAAACTGCCATAAATTCTCACTCCTCTGCACAGCCCTATCCCGCAGATTATGAGATCCTTTTTATTTTGTATCATATTCCAAACTCTGGAGGAGTATTTACTTTTGTAGGAAAAAACATAGGACTAGTATTTTTTCTGGCTTGTTCACAGTTGCTTTTCAGTTTATATATTTTTCATTTATTTTTCAAAATGGTACACTCCAGTGAATTAAAATAATGCCATTTTCCTGGAGTATTATGGATGCTAAAGCCTCGCTAAATGATATTTTAACCATATTTTTCCCGTATTCTTTATCTAAATATCCCCTATCCAGGGTATAATTTTAAACTCTAGTACAATATTTAATTGAGAAGAATAGATAGGAAAAAAAAGTTTGGAAGTAACTAGGATCCAGGATTCTGTTTATAAGGGTAGGTCACTCACACTCTACCTCCAACATGCTACCTGGAATGACACATGGCTTGTAGCAGAATCAGAAAGCATCAGGGTTATATTTTTCAGGTCACTCAGTTGATGAGTTTCCATGTCCTGGATGACAGTCTGAAGGACCCTGAACAAGAGATACCCAATACTGCAGGATTCCTACAGGCTGTTTTTCCACTACAAGAAAATTCACCCAGAGCCCCATTCCACATAAACTCCGTGAAAGCATGTAAAATGTATGCAAAAAAACCTGAGGTATTTACAGAAACCTAGAGACAAGTGTCTAATCACACACTGGATGGCTGGAAATGAAAGTTCAAAGTATTTAGAAGTCATGAAAAAAACGTATAAGCAGCAGAAGGTTATGGCTTGTGGAGTCACTTCTGTGCACTGTGTTTATAATGGTATTTTGATTATTTGATGCTTTACAGAAAGAGTTTGCTTTGTTAAATTCTTTCTTCCTGACTGGAATCTTTTAATTTTATACAGCCTAAAATGAACAAAGTAGGTAGCAATTTTTTTTTTTTTTTAAGGTAGAGAAGTTTGCATGGGGTAAATGGTGCAGAAAGATACAACCCATAATTTACCATCTCTCCTGTTATAACAGGAAAATTGATATGTTGAATTCTCAGTTACCAGAGAGAAACAAAGCATCAGGGAGAGCACAGCTGCTAAAATGGTCTGGAAATATCAGTACATCAAATGAAATGCAGTGGATTTAAGGCCTGGGAAGCAAAGTTCCACCAGTCTTGTGAGATGCCTTGTTCTTTTCATTTTTGCAAGCAGTCATGGCCTCTTCAAGACTTTTAAGTTATTGATCCAGTCTCTACCAGTCTCCTTTGCTAATCAGAGGCAAAAGCACCATTTAGATACCTGTTTCGGAAAGCTGGAGCATAAAACAGATGGCTACTGTCTAGATAGCTTAAGTAAATCTATGATCAGTCTTCAAAAGTCAAATAGTATGACTTTCCAAGTGCTGCCACTGACAAGGGTGCAACAGCTTGGATTAAACCAGAGCTGTGAAACGGAACTTTTCTTGTAACTCAAGTGCACCAAGGATGTTTCTCAAATAAGTATTTTATAATTGGAGATAAAAGGGTAAAATTTTGGAAAGTTGTATGAAATTATCAAGGCCTTCACACCTCATACACAATCCCAAAAAGAGCAGTGATGCATTTGTGTTCATAGAGGCTGATATTCAAACCTAGGAAGCCAAACAAAATGTTTTCACCAACCTCACTATCCTTAAAGGAAGAAGCTACTCCGCCCTGTGGTAAATGCAATTCTGCCACAGAAATTCCCAGCTGTCATCCAGCAATTTTTTTAATCCCTTGGTTCAGGGCCATTATGCTTTTTCTCCAGGAAGGGAGAGCTCACTTGGTGAAAGGGCAATGAACATGGCATGCTCCAGTCTGTTAGGAGCTATTGGAAAAAGCATTAAGGCTTTTTACAGTGCTCTGAGGGTAAGGTTACATGAAGTACCTCATGAGTTTAGGTGTCTCCCTGAGTCTTGGTGGCATTCCGCTTTTAGACGTGGAAGACCATGAGACACTGAAAAGTCCTTAATTAAGAGTAAACACTGCTCAGCAACAGCTAAGACTTCAAAGCCTTATCACATTATTCTTATACAGAATTCAAAACACAGCACTGCACCAGCTACTAAGAAGAAAATGAACTCTATACCAGATGAAATCAGGACACGGGGCACTGTGACCACTGCTGTGCTATGCTGGGTGGTTTTATTATGAAACTATTCGGTAAGATGAGAGTGTTACCATACATTATAGTAACCTGTACTTTGCTTTGTGTAAATGCTTCCTCCTCTCCATCTCTTCTCTTTCTCCAGTCCTCAGCCTGACTGTCTGGTGCAGGGTGTTGCCCTGGTTTTTCACTGCATGCCTTGTTCGTGTTAGCAGTGAAAAACTTTCTCATAAGTTGTAAGATAAACAATGCCCGTGTTTTTGTAACGAATCTTTTCTAGGCTGTACTTTCAGAATTGTTTTGCATTCCTTCTCCGGAGGCAGAGGAAGGTGATGGACTGAATTTATATCCTATCAATTTGGAGAGGCTTAACCTCTTCATCCAATTGTTGATTGTCTGTACATATGTATATAAGTGTGAGAATAAACGAGGGCCAGGCTTTTGCCCGTTGGCCCGAGACCTTGGCGTGTGTATGAAACCTGCGCCCATGCCTGATTGTTAGTGTCGATCTGCAACAGCAGGGTAGTTCTTATGTGCTGTTACATACATTTGTCTGCTCTAAGGGACTTTACCCTGGTGTGCAGGTTTTTGTCTGCTCGGCTGGAGACTCACACGTTAAACCTTCTTTTCTAATGGCACAGATGAGAAAAGAAAAAAATTATTTATGGCTATGTTTTCTGAATACTTGAGGCTTTTTTTTCTTATCTCTATCCTCAAGATATGAAAAATCAGTAAATCATATGCTGAATATCAAAATTTCTGCAAAATAGTTTTATACTTTTCCCTAAGCTTCTCGAGGAAGTGAAAATACCATGTGCCTGCCCTTTTCTCTGTAAGCTTCTCAATATCTTTCCCCTTTAGCTGCTGAAGTCATTAGCCAATTCCAACAAATCTGCCAGAGGAGCATAGTCTCAAAGGAAATACTGTCATGAGCACAGACAGTTGAATAGAGAGAGCAGCACAAATTGGTGCCTCATCTAACACAAATTTTGCCACCCAAATTCAATAATTATCTATTTTCTTTGCCCTGGTGGCAGCTCAGCAAACACACACTGGCCAGCAAATATACACAGCTTAGCAGCACAGTTACAGCCTGGAACCACCCTGAAAGCACTGACATCCTCGGGGCCTTTCCCAAATGGTGGCTAGAGAGCAGGGAAGACTGCAGAGGCAAGGGACAGCACAGGGGAGCTGGCTGAGTTGCAAGAAGGCAGAGGTATTCACATTTGGGTGCAGGGACAAGGGATCAACAGTGTGTAGAGAGAGGACAAAGGACATAAATCCACAGGAGATGTTGCGCCTTAATGCCGTCGCTCATGACAATGATATTCTGGAGCAGCTCCATAAATTCTGCCCTCTGATAATCTTAATTCAGCCTTTCTTTTTTGATAGAGTTTTAGTATTGTCTGCTACCTCTACCTGTGTGTAACCTTTGCCTATTTTTTATTTCAACTTCTCTGGCCCAAAGTCCACATTAATTTGGTTTATCCAAAATCTATCTTATTCTGACCCATTTTTATTTCTTCGTTGCACACCAGTTCTTGATGTCTGTCTGGAAATCAGAATATTCAAAAAGTTTCTGAATTTGATAAAACACAATACCTCATTGTTGTCTCTTCTCAGCTGGTTTTTTTATTATTTAAATTAATTGCAAGGTCATAACAATTGTTACCTTCTCTAAATGAGAACAGAACATAGAATTATCTGGAAAATACCCTGATAATTAAGTTTTAACTTCCCAGTAAGTAAAAGGGTTGGGGGTCATAATTTGTTGAGAAACAAGTGTTAACTCTTTCAGTGTCACTTCGGCAATGTAGAAAACCTTGGAAAATGCTATTATTAAGGGTATGTTAAGTAACAACTGTTCTTAATTATGAATACTTTGCCGGAGGGAAAAGAAAAATATATCATTTTATATATAGATTCATCCTTAGGCTCTTTTTAGCAAGGAAAATATCTCAAAGTGTGACTACCGTGTTTGAGACTGTAGTCTAAATAAGCTAGAAAAACAAATTCATCCCATCAAGAGAGCAGCAAGCCCTGCTTTGCCCCATGATACATTGTTAATATCTTCTATACAAGGACAAGAGATATTGGTGAATCCCATCTGGCAAGCAGAAATAATCGTAACTAAGCTTTATCTAAATGAAGACAGTTTTATACCTCATTTAAAGGTAAATCATCTAAAGAGCAGTCCTGAAACTGTCACAGAGGTATTAACAGATTTTAATTCATGTTAGATTTCTTTCTGCCAGTGAAGGTTAGATTTTGTCTCCTTTCTAGGAATTCACTGTCAAAACAGTCTGGCATAGAAGAGGATGAACAATTAGTTGCTTGGATTACAGCAGAGTTTCGGTATCTTATTAACCACATTAAGAGGCAGGGTGGAAGATTGCTTTGACATCACTTTTGGAAACACCATCTCATCAGGGAGGCTGAACTCCTTGCTCTGTTTGCCACATTACAGAAATAACAGAGGTCAGGTGCTTGCTCTGTCTGAAGCTCTGCTGGCATTTGCATGGCAAGGAGATGTGGAGCTTAAGACTATGTGATTTGTAAAGATCTGGTATGTCTGATGTTTTGATTACGAGAAATTCATCCTATTCTTCATCCTACTAATTTGATTTTGTCTTTTGGCCATACACTTAGGAGTTACAGCCTTTCCTTTGGGTATATTTACAACTTTCTATTAAAAAATATCACTTTTCAGTGCAAGGAAAAAATTCATCTAGCATTTTTTTATCGCTGTAAAAATGTTGTGATACAGAATATACTCTAAAATTCCTAAATATTTAAGCTTCTGCTCTATTTTTCACTCACACTGAGAAGTAACAAATTCAGATTACTGGTTCAGAAGGTGTTATTTTCCTTGACATTTAGGAACTGTCCATGTTTAACAGACATCAAATATTATATAGTACTATTGAAATACAATAATTTTTAACATTTTACCTAACTAAATAAGGAATTAAATATATTCCATAACTATTATATTAAAAATTAAAGCAATTCTTAATTTTTCAGTAGGGCCAAAAAATCATAGAGTAAAAATAGAGCCTTGCAGAATTATAATTCTCATTAATATTTTTTCTGAGGTACTGGCATTTGTCTCTCCCTTTTTCCAACTGTATCCATTATTTTGCTAATAAATTGAGAACGATTCTTCATTTATGAACCATAAACTCGTAATGAAGACATCAGCCATGTCTTCTCCCAGTATTAGCTAGAAACAAATTAGCACAATTAAAAGGGCAAGTGCATTTCTTAACTGAAAGGCCATTTGCTTACTTTACACTATTTTTACCAGAAGAATATGTTAATCACACTTAAGAAGTTGAGCTGTGTTAAAAATTTCCCTCATTCTGCTTCATTTCTTTTACTGGTATTTTGACAAGCTGAGAATAGAACCTGTGCTTGAAAAGAAGTGGTGCAAAAGTATTGCTATGAATAGTAATTAACATTTGCCTAGAATTCTATGGCCAAGGTGTTGGAGAATGGGTGGGTGGGACCATTTATGACTTGCATACGGTCTCAAAATCTGGTAGTGGCACACCTGGAGCTCCACAGCAGCATCACAGACCTCCTGTTGGTCCTTTGAAATTCAACTGTCTTAAGGAGCTGAATACTTTAACAGGGAATGTAAATGTTGGCTTATGACAGTATTAGAAGTGCACAATTCCTGCGTATATATTAGATCCCTGAAGTACCTCTCTGGGCTTAGCTTTTTAGAAATATTAGTCAACTATTGCAAAAACACAGAACTAAACCTGGATTCTGACTTTCTGGAAGAACTTCTAATAAATTCATATTGCATGTTGAATTATCCAATGGTAATGGATGAGCTCATTAAAGGAGACAGGATTGGTGGCAACCTGGGCTGCCCTAGTTGATTTTGTGATCTCGAGGACCAAATGCCTCTGAGGCTAAAGGGAATTCCATAGTATATACTTCAGTCCTAAAAATTAGTTGATGTATGATTTTGAATGTGAAAACTGAAAGAATAGCAGCAATGAATAGAGTCAACCATACAATGTAGTTTTATGTCTGAAAGCTGAATAAGCTTCATCTTGTTTCATAATTCAGCAGAATACACCTTAAAAGGCAGCTGCAGACTCACTACTCCTTGCTCAGAGAAAAAATACTTGGCACTCTTCTTGCTTTCTTAGTTTTTCCTGGATCTCTTGATGGCTTTTCATATGGAGAAATCTGAGCAATTTTATGAGCATTGTCAGAAAAGTATCTTTACAAATCTAGCATTTCATTACTCAACTTCACTCTGGGTAAACTAAACAAACAAGAAAATCCCCTCACTTGGACTAATCTATCTACAGATGCTGCATTGCCAGTGCCATTAGACAAAGTGACTCTTCTTTCCATATGGAAGGAAAGAGCCCTTAGCTGGGCTTTAGATGCACATTCACTCTTGTTGATCATGAAGGTGGTGGTAATAAGCTTGGAAATATTATCCTTTTCTTTCAAACCTCTGGTTCAGCATTCATCCTGCTACTCAGAAAGACCATCTTCCTCCTTCTGCACTGCTGGCTACCAAGCTGCCTTATGTTAATTCCTGAGTGTGGCGCTGTACCCCCTCTTACTGATCACTTCCTGCCCTCTCCATGGGGTCTCCCTCCTTCCCCCGCCCCTAGTCCTGGCCACTCCTCGAGTTCTCCCTATTGGTTCCTGTATCCCAACACCGCCCATGTACCACCCCTGTGCCCTGAAACCATTTGCCCATGTGCTCTCCCCGCCCCCCTGGTGCCCAGGTAAACTGAGGCTCCAAGCCATGTGACTCCCTCTCCCTCTGCTCTCTGCGCCTGGGAGCAGGCTGCCAACAGCTCCTCTCCTCTGCCTTGGGNCGCTGCGCTCCCAGGGAAAGCTGCAGCAGCTAAGCTACACCTAGCACTGCAACACCTGAGCAAACAAATATTGAGGTAACTGAGAGAAAGAATTCATTCCATAGCTCCTGTTGTTTAAAACACATCTTTTTCAAGTCACAGCAAGCTCAATATTGCCATACCTTTCAAGAGCAAATTGTGAGGAGCCCTGTCCCCTGACTCACAAAAGAAATTCTAGATACCCACATTCACATGTACATAGCAGACATCTAAAGAAGTGAATTCTAAAACAAAAGTACAATAGCCTTCAAACCAGCAGATTTTTTATCTCTCCTGGTGAAGCCGCAGTGTCTTCACGGTTATGTCAGGCTGCAGGTTATGGCCAGCAAGACGTGAAGCAAAGCACAGGAAATCCACCAGTCACAAAAGTTTTGCAGGCACTTTGTCCTCAAGAGGAACCTCTGACTGTGTTCAACTGCTTAAACTATTATGCATGTAGAGGTAAACTGGCTTAGAGCTCAGCCAATTTACCACTTCAGCACTTCAAATTTTATATGCATAAAAATGCTTAAAGGCTGTAGGAGAGCTGTAAGTCACTTTGCCTCTGCAACCGTGAAACCCTAAGAAGCTCGAGAGGGCAAAGCACTATCACTCTTTAGTTTAACCCTCCTAGCACAGAGGACCCAGGAAAAAGTTTCTCTGGGCTTAAGGCAGCCAGGATTCCCCTGATACCACTGAATTCTTCAAATACAGAAGCAGAGGTGGTTCTGTCACCCCATTAAATGCTGGTGTGCTTTTAACCACTTCATGGTTATTACAAGCGCCAAGTGCTGCATTGTAAGATCCATGAAAATGCCTCTCTCCCACACATTTCCTAAGGAGCAAGAAAATGCAATGCCTCTGGAAGCTGCCTGGCCAATGCAGATTTCCATTTTCATCTTAACATGTTTTCTATGAAAATTAATACAAAATTCACTTTTCCTCTGGCTGTCACATGTGAGTTTTCTAAGCCATGTTCTCAGAGAGTGTTAGTGATAGAAATGCATTTTTATGCATTTCATATGCCTTCTATGCATAAAAATCTCATTTTTATGTCCAGAATTAAGTCTACCATATTTACAAATTTCATTCCATCAAAAGTGTTTGATGTCAGCATGGCCCAACATGGTTATACAACAGTGTAAGTGGAAGAGGATTACAAGCAAGCCACCACACACACAGCATACACACCCCTCTGCCCAGACACTTGGATAAAGTTGTTATCCAAAAAATGCAAGCTTTTACCAGGGACAAACAAGAACTGGCACTCAGGCCAGCTCATCTAAGCATCCTCTGGCACAGTCTCTCCACTGCCTCCAGCTCTGCCTACAAATCTTTCCCAGAGAGGGAATATAATCCTCTGATGTAAACTATCCTAATCATATAAAAAAGCGCTTTTGAAGGCTGAAGCCACTTTACTGTAGCACTACCTTGATGTGTTTTGACTCATAGGCAACAATATGGCCATAACTGTAAGGCCTTATTCTGCATAAGATTATTCACTGATTAATCCAGTGCTCTGTTGGGGTGGGTGAGCTGGCAACAGTAGAAGCCAGGATGCCAGAAACCCCTGGTCCAGGAGACCCCCTGCGCTGGTGGGTCAACACAGAAGGTAAATAGCTCCCCCAGCTCGGGTTACAGGGAAAGACTTCTTCTCCCATCAGGCAGTACCTGTCTGGTACCTGGCCCCCCACTCTGCCCCTTCCCTCTCCCCACTGGTTGTTGCATCCCTCTGCCTTCCCCCTGCCCCTTGCCCCCAGGTAATTGGTTGTTGATGCTCTGCCAGCCCCCTTTCTGTTACCCCTTATAAGCTTGTACACGAGGCCTGCTCGCCCTCTTCACCTGGCGCCTTTATCCCTTCAGAATAAACCTTTGGGAACCCATGCGGAGAGCCCTCCACGCTCCTTGCTCCTGGTAACACCTGAGCTATCCTGGCCTGGGTGCGGGGCTGTGTCTCGGTGCCATCCATCGGCACGGGGGCTGGAAGTCGGCCTGCGAGGTGCCGAGCTGCACCCCCAGGGCATCCCTTGCAGGGGATACTTTCGGGTTAATGCAGCAATTTCAGCCACCCCACAGCACTCCGCATCGGTGCTCAGTGTAGTGTTTGCAGTTTCTTTGTCTAGCAAGCCCTGAGACAACATAAACAGTCACTAACAATGATCTGTACCATGGATTAGGAGGTTTTTTGTTGCTGAAATTTGAACAGAACTTTGAAATGTGTCTGTCAAAATGAATGCATAACTGAATGTTATCCAATAAAACTGCAGCAAAGTTGTGGCTGGATAGGGACTACACAAAGAAGAAATGTGGCCTGCAGATGTATCACAGATTGTTGGTTCCCCATGAACTGAGCTACAAACAAGGGCAGAGAGGGTGAATAGAATCAGGGCACAGAATAGCTTCTTTCTACCTGAAGGTAACCTTTCACAACAGCCTTAAAAATGCCACCACTGTATTTATAAACTTCCAGCATTCCCACTCCTAGGTAAATTTTTCAGAACTTTACTCAACTTGAAGACTTAAGACTAGGGTTTTTTTACCGTTTTAATGGATGCATCTCTGCTCTTGTCAGCAGGAGCTGATTCTTCTCAAGCATTTCATCTTCTGTTTCATTACTGAAAAATATCTCTGTGGAACTTAAGATTCAGCATTAAGTTTTACAGAAGTTTTTCAGGCAGGTAAGCACACACAGCCTTAACTGAGAGGTTTTTTTACCAGCTGGCAGCTGCTCATAGCAGATCTTGAGCTCTATGGATTTGCACATCTGAAAGTGAGCAGCGAGTAGGATTTGCCTTGACTGCTTTATATAGTCCTAGCTTTTAACATCTGAGAGGACAAATACATAGTGAGTAACAGTATATATTTTAGAGTAGTTATTGCCATATGAACCAGTACTCAAATTCCGTGTTAAACATTTAAACAACAGGCATGTAAAAAAACTCTCTTCTTTCAAATCACACCAACACAACGCAGCATTCCCATCTTGAATAACAAAAGACAATCAGTACAAAGGTGCCATTTGCATTCTATCAATGTTTTAAGAAATTTCTTCCAGAATAAATTCCTCACTGTGCACTGTTTTTCAGAAAAACTAACCCAAAGTAATGTCTAGACATTCTATAATCTCTAGGATAAATTAAAAAAAAACCATAACATCATGCTAGTAAGCAATAAGTCAGAGGACAAGGCAACAGGTATTTATTCTGGTCTTATTCTGGTCTCATTGACTGCTGCCAGAGCATGGTTGCAGTTCCTAGTGGTTGTAAGTGTTACAACTATGGTACCTCAATGACAAGTGAACCCTCATACCAGCAGTGTTGGTAAAGTCTCCTTTCCCTCCTCACACAAGCTCAGAATTATTTAACACGAGGTTATTTGCTGTTAAGCAGCTATGTAGTAGCAAATTACATTGTTTAGAAATCCCATGAATAGCATGAGAAAAGGATGTCCTCAGAGGAAGCAGCCAGCAGAGTGCCTTGCAGATTAGGCAGCAGCGTCGCCTCCAGGACTGAGCACGGGCGCAACTGAGGAGCTCACAGAGGGTGAACAGAGCCACACAAGGGTTTCAGGCTGAGGATAATACATATTCATCCCTCTCAGAGTTCTGCTTAGAAGGCTCTCTTCTCAAGCACATTGTAAGGGATGAAGAAAAATACATTGCTGCAGCCTGTCTTGAAGATTTATTCTCTGTACACACAGTTGTGCACATCTGGTGCATTGTGCGTGGGCTTTTCTTTTCCTCTTGGCACGCTGCAGCACGAGACATGCTGCTGGAAAAATCTTAAGTATTACCTATATTAGCCTTTGTTCCTTGAGCAAATTGAAATTATTACAGAGCTAGAACACATTAATTGTCTCCAAAAATCTCATCGCCTTCTGTATTATTCCAAAGGTATTTATATTTAAGTGCACATACGATCTAAACTCTGAACTGCTAAACTGAAGATAGGAATAACATGTCTCCAAAGACCTTTTTAATGAGGTAAAAGACTATTCCAGATTTTTATCAACATTGCCAGCTCAAAGCAGCTCAACCCTCTGTTTTTCTGTACTAAAACAAATTGTGTACAATTAAAGTGAAAGATCTGGCAAAGAACCATGTTTTAGAGCAAAACACTGGTATCCAAACTGCTGTACAGCCAAATAATGTAGAACATGACCCAAACCGATAAAGAAGTAGTCCATCATGGAAAGAAAGCAAGGAAATGGCTTCCTGCAGATGTTGCATGAGGAAAGCACGCCAGGTGTCTGATACCTGCTTGAAGCCTCCAGAGAAATTGTGCATGTCATCTTGTGATATCAGCACATGCTACCTTGGTATCAAGCCCTTTGCTTGCAATAGCTGCTATCTCAGAGCAGATTGCCGGGGACAATGATCATTTTGGCTTATTTGAGTAGAGTAACTACAATTACTGGCACCAGCAGGTATCAGACTATTTCCAGCAAAGGTGTTTGGCTTCTGAGCTCTAATTTAGTTCCTGTCACTGCGACTAGAAAATAAATTTTTGTTTCCCACAGCTTCTGGTGCGCATCAGACTCTAGCTTCAGCCAGGTATTATAGGAATTCTAGGTGTTGTGTAGAACTGCACATTTAATCACAGCCTCCTGCCATGACTTTGGTGAAGGATTTGTCCAAACATTAAAAAGAGGATTATAGCTTATTGAATCAGAAGAGGACCCTCAGCAAAAGAAACTGGCCAGCTACTTACACACTGAAATGCTCCAAACAGCAGTACTGGCCGAGTACCATCTGGTTTAGGGTTTTGGATGAAACATTAATTTTCAACTGGCTTTCCAAACATCAGGCCTTTGAGGGTTCATTTATAAACCACATGTGAAACAAGCTGTCAGTAGACAATGAGCTGTCCTGGGTGAGTGTGTGCTGCAGCAAACTTCCACTGTCACCAGAGTCTGCTCCCTCTCCTAGGACAATTGGCTTCAGTGCTGACACAGAGACATTTGAAGACCATCAGGGTTAGAAAAGGCATAGAGCTTGGCCAAATCATGTTTTAGTCAACCTGTTACAGATCATCTTGTATTACTATCTACTGCTCCTTTTCTTCCCTCTGGTTATTCCTTAACTGCTTTATTACCAATACTAATGTCTGAGTTATTAATCTTTTCACATTTATTAATCTTTTCACACTTACAGACAGTATTCCTAGTGTGAAAGTAAGACAAGAAGGAATGTCCTACTCTCCTGAGGAGGCTCCAGCCTTTACTGTTCAGAGGGTCAAGACCCACCATCTGAAAAAAAAAAAATTAAAAATCCAGAGTCGACACAGTATCCAGCTCAAGAGAGTTTTGCTACCTCCCAAACGAATGTGTGCTGGTTTAAATCAATGGCCTCAGATGCTCCAACATCCTGCATAGGTTTAACTTCATTGTTAAACCATTTATTTAACACTTTTCAGACCACGTACACATAGAAATACACCATTATAGGCTGCATTAATTAGCTCTGCTGAGGATTCTAATCCAAGAAATTCTGCAAACACTAGAAGCAAAGAAACAAGAATTTCGCTGCAACTAAGCATATTTTCAGGTAATATAGACAGAGATTCATCATGGGAAAAGTGCAGCAGCTCAGCCCCTAAGAAGCACAGATAATGGGTCAGATGTAAACAGGAACTAGAAAAGAGGTGAAACAGGAGGTCACAGACAAAATCTAAGCATGGAATACAGGAGGAAGTGGT
Source organism: Oreocharis arfaki (assembly GCA_013398015.1). Classification (NCBI taxonomy): domain Eukaryota; kingdom Metazoa; phylum Chordata; class Aves; order Passeriformes; family Paramythiidae; genus Oreocharis; species Oreocharis arfaki. The sequence continues at coordinate 44,534 of VZRR01011464.1, forward strand.
GGGGGGGGGATTGGAGGGGAAGGAGGTATCAAGCATCACATGCATGTAGTGGATGTAGTAACGAAATTTAAGCATATATATCTCATTCTTCCCCGATAGATGTTGGAGATTTTTGGTTTAAAAAATTAAGCCAAAAGCTGTCATTTTTATCTTTATTTTATGGATGAGGAAACTGAGGTACAGCAAGGTGCTCAGGAGCATTGGAAGTGGCAGCCAGAGAAAGTGCACTATCCCTACACCATGTCTGAAACTGATCTGCTCTTATTTAAAATCAAACTATGTCATGTTTTGTGGTGCTAATCTAAACAAGAAATCTAGGAGGCTAAGCACTAGCATCCTCCAGAAGGAGCAAATCATGGGGAGGGAAAAGCAACAGCCTTGGGAATGAATAAAAGAAATCCAATAGACTGCAACAAAGGAAGAGCTAGAAAAGGAGTTTTACAAACCTGTCTGACATTTCCCATTAAAACAGGTAATAAACATGACACCTTCTGTATAGAATAGCATTTCAGGCAAAGCAGTACATAATGCAGACATATTATGTAATAGCTACTTCTTATGCTTAATGCTTATGAGTCAGTAATTTCTAAAGAAGATCCCCAGCCCTAATTCCTGCCCAACCCGGAGGAAGTCCTCAATCTGCTTTCTTCCTTCTATGCTTCCATTTACTTTCCATGACCTTCTGAGCTTTGTAAAAAGCATTTTGTTAAAATTACATAATCAATTATTCCAGTTTTAAAAGCTTATGGTCAGGAATGGGTTTTGTGATTCCAGTGATTGTAAAACACCGTAGCCTCCAGAAGGATCACTCTTTTACACCTAGTCTGTCACACATTACCATTTTCATCATGGGAGTGGGTAGGAAAGAGCATCTAGGGGTCATCATCAAGGTCATCCAGGAAGCGAAAGAGAGAACTATGTCCAGAGTCAATTATGTAAAACATTGTTTAAATAATCTTACATAATGTAAAATACCATAAAAATTATTTGTTCTCCTTCAGAAGCTCAGATAAGGTTTGAGAGAGTTAACTTTGCTTCCATACTCATACTTGGGCACTCACCGCAGATACCGTGTGACAGACTTCAGCTGGGACTCACACAGTGCAAGAGCCAGTGCAGCTCTGCTCCAGTGTTTGGTTAAACCTTTTATGATCCAAGTAATGTGTGATAAGCTATGGATAGCTTACTGAATTTATTTTTTCATTTATTTCTTCATAACTCTTCTTTGTTACTCAGCAGGAAAATATTTTGCATAGGCTAAACCTTATGTTATACTGTAATGAATCCTAAATATTTGGGGGGGAGGGGGTTAAATAAAAAAATAGCATGATGTATACTCAATCATAGCACAGAACTACAATGTTTATATAGGTACTTATATATATAAACATATATCTTTACTGGTGGCTTCTGTTCCTTTGCTTCCAGGAGGAATAAATGACTGACCATATTTTTGCCACACATAGAGGAACATTAGTCACTCCTAATTGGAAAATATGAGTTGATGCTTAAGGGTTCCACATTATGGAAACCTGGGGCTTGTGCAGTACAGCCTTTGTAGTGTATTTGGCCCCACTGCAGGAACACCTTTTATTCTAATCACCATTCAGCACTCCAAGGCAAAAACCAGAGATCCTTCTCAAATGAGTGTATAAATTTTCCACCGAATCTCGTTTATAATTAGTTTTTAACAGGAGTAATTTTTTCAGCTACATTTTTTCTAATTTGCACTTTGAATGAAAGCATTTTTCCATGGAAATTAACTTAACCTCCCCAGAAATACTCTTCCGCTGACACTGTGCCTTAGACTTTCTTTCTTAAATTTTTTGGAAAATTTAAAATCAAAAAAATGTTTAAACAGGTAAAGAACAAATCAACACAGAAGTAAGCAAAAAAAGAGCAGCTAAAACATGGAACTAACTCCCCAGCCACCTTTTTTGCTCAAATTTTCCTGACTTGTCCTCTGGTTTTCATCCTTTATATGCTCATTCCACAAGCCTAATTGTTTAGCTCTTGCTTTCACACCCAAAAGAGGAGAAATAAGAGTAAATGTGCCTTGGAAAATACACAGCACTGCCTAAAACAGCCTTCCTTCTGCATCCTGTTTATTTTTCATAAATTCCTCTCATAGGAGAGAGATGATCTGCATGTCTATTTTGCTCTCCTCTCATAACCTAAATACTATAATAAAGATTTTAAATGTTCAGATACTTCAGATACTCATACACACCAATTCTTCAAGGACACAAAAACTGCAAGTCAGTACAGAATTCTTTGTAGCTCTAGACATGTGTATTTACAACCTCTTCAAAAAACCAAATCATCTCATAATTAAACATTAGTAGTACAGTAAATACCAAGACTATGTTTCTGTGGAACTCAATCTGCATGTGATAGCCTGGCAAACTACTGTCCAAGACCATTACATGGAAATATCAAAATTATTCCTTTATGCCCATCAATAATTATTTTTGTGTTTCCCTAGTATTTTAATAAAATACAGGGTATCTGCACAGTATTCACTTTACAAGAAACAAAATGAAAATGGTGTTGTCTACCAAAATTAGACCTCTTCAGAGGCTTACACGTCTGGTCAATGTATGGAAGGGGCCTCTGTGAGAGTCACACTCTGTCTTCCCTATAGTATAAAACAGCAAATCAGTAAAAAAAGCCCAGTAAATCCTTAGACATTTCACATTCTTATTGTGTACATAGGGTGGAGCTGTTACTGTGGTCTTTTAGGGCTAATAAAAATCCTCTAGTATGAGACTCATTTATGATTAATTAGCCTGTCTACTATTGGTTTTTTGCTTGGTTTCCAAACACAGCATTTGGTAGGAAACGGATGACTAGCCACAAATATTGTAAATGTGTGCTGGGGGAATATTTGAACATTTGTTCAAATTTGTTTTAAGATTTTATGCTGCTACCCATCTCCATACTGTCTGAGCACAAAATTCTCAAAAGAGAGTTTTCATTTTACTGTGTTCACAATTCTTCCCTAGTTTGTTTCCCTTACAGATGAGGCACTTTGATTTCATTAATGCAAAAACTTGCAAAAAGGCAGCATTTAGCTTAAGCTAGCTAAAAACCATGTCAACTGCAAACTTTTAATTTTACATTAGTTACTAATTCTGCAGTCAGCACAGAGCTGAGTATGTGTATGGCTCATGCAGTAGTGTCATGTTTCCCAGAAGGCCAGCACAGTGCAACCTCAATATTAGTCTAAATCATGTTTATTGTTTATGCTTTTTAAAAATTATATATTTGTGAGATAAGTTATTAGGAACTAATCAATAGAACCATTTACATAGATTAAAAAGCAGGAATTATGTAACAAACCACCAATGACACCTTGTGTACTTTTTGAGTCCTGGCTGTATAATTCTTACTTTAACCAACATCCCAAAATTGCATGTCACTTCTGGGTTACAGTGAATTTCATAATGTGTAATGTCAAGTTATTGAGCAGAATTTATTATAAGAAAATATTAATATAGGAGGTCAGTTACAAGGCACAAGTAACTGTTTCCAGAGATAAAGCAATAAACTAAATGTTCATATTGAACCACTCAGGAAAAATCAATAGCTTTTGCAAATATGTAAAAGTAACTTCAAATTAGAATTTTAAAGGCAGCTAAAACTGGTTTCAGCTGCCTCAGCACAAACAGCCAGTGCCATTCTGGATTCTCCCGGGTATCTGAGGCACCCATGAATGTTGGCAGGTATAACCTGGGACCCAGGGGGAACTTGTATCCTTTTGGTGGAGGCAGGTGGGACCACCCCTTGAAGGTCTAAATTAGTAAAAACGGTCTAAAACGGTGTTAAAGCAAATGAACACTATCTCATCATCCTAGATTATATGCAGTGGCAAAAAAAAAAAAAAGCCAGTTTCTCAAATCATTAGTGCAAAAAAAAATCAATCTTTACCATAATTAATATTCTCTTGGCAAATTCTAAATTCAAAGTTAAATTTTAATATGTAAAAACTAGGCCAGCACTTCTTGCCACAGTAAAAAATGTATCACTATGAGGAGAGTGTTACCTCTGTTCTCTTTACCTCTATTAACTTTTTTTTTCCTTTCATTGCTACCTGAAATAGAATCATACCTGAATTACTCAGACTACAAGTTGAGAGGATATAATATGTTGAGTAGTCTTATTTTTAGAAACAAGTCTTGAAAATGTGTATGAACATTAAATGACTGAAGTACATCTTTCTTAGCGCTTCAATATATGCAAACGTCTGAAATTATTCTTCACAAGATCCTTTCAGGCTGATAAATTAGATCATGTCTTTTCTTCATGCAAAATTAGTTAACACTTCTTAAGTGCATTTTCAAATGGTTTGAAAGTTGACAGAGTATTAAACTGTACTGAGGAGCAACAGAGGAGCAACTCCAGGACAGGATACCATAGGAAACCAGTGACCTAAGAAAATGCTGTATGATGCAACAGTGATGATCAGTATGCTAAATAGGTCCTTCCTTTGGTGTGTAAAGGAAAGTGAAAGGAAATAGAGATGATTTCCTGGGAGAACTTCCAGAAATCCAGGAACTGTTTAAAGCATAAGTGTTCAGGAGGGGAACTGCTACAGGAAGCCACTGCCTACAAAATGTATCAAAATGTTATTGTTAGTGTATATCACAAAAAATACAAATGTGAGGCATACCTGTATGTGTGTAGGGGAATCTTTCCTAACCAATGCAAAACCAAAATCAATTATTAATTTATTTAGATTTGTTGGCTTAATATGTCTACAAAACCAAGACAATACTCAGAACTGGATTGGAACTCATCTCCCCAAAAAGTCAATGCGTAGAGAGCTTGAGGTTGCTCAAGTTCATTCATCCCTAAATGAAGAGGAATCCTTCAATGTTAATTTATAAAGGAAAAAGGGCTCCTCCTCATTTACACGAGGGCTCTACTGCATTGACTAACTGTCACAGAAATTAAATTGCTACAGTACATAAAAACGGCCCCCCTGAAGATGGTGAGTTATATTTCTGCTGCCTCGTTATCTCTCAGTAGTAAAGGACCTATGCCAGCATCCTTTTGTTACAGTCTGAGTTAATACAACCACAGAAAGGATCCCATAAGGAAGGGCGTGGGTGGGAAGCAGATCTTACAGAGGTCATAAGTATGAGTGCTCCAAGTCAGGGACGGATGCTGCTCCGTTTTGCCTCCTTCTGCTGCCCTGTCCTTTGACCATTGGGCACAGGGGTATTTCCTGCCCCTGAAGTGACATGCAGCACATCCTGTTCCACAGCTTTCCTTAGACCTGCCCTCCTGACAAATGATAGGTCTCTTTCCTCAGTCAACTCCTGCTATTGGCTCTGCAACATCCTGTGGGAAAAGGCGAAGTATTTTTAACAAACTTGCACAACAGCTACAAATGACAGTCAGGAAACAGAAAATTGTAATTTGCTCTTGTAAGGAATTGGAAGCACTTTGATAATCTTGCTGCCCTGATTTAAGCTCATTGCTACAAAGACAGAATCCTGCCAGCTATAAAGGGCTTTGATTTTATTTTTTCATGCACTTATCATGACCTCATTTTGTAAAGTGCCAAGTGGATTTGTTCATTCATAACCCATCTTGATGCAGTGGATGGCAGCAGGGGGTGGTTTTGGGCTGGAGGGGTTAGTTTTAGTACATTTGATTAGTATAATAGGACATAATGTTCCATTCTATCCTTTTCTACTTTCAATATTTTAATTCATTCCATGAGAAAAAATTCAATGGCAATCTGTCAAGGACTGCAATTATGTTTTAAATCAGGATGGAAAAAAGCATATGTTTATTTGTGAGCGAGGGGAATCATTTACATAATAACTGATGGTAATAATAACCCTCAGATAAAGTCTTTACATCCCATACTCTATCCCTTGGTTTTAATTTTAAGATGGCTGCTTCTTTCAGCACAGTACACCTAAAAATATAGAAATTTTAATCCTGCATTTTTTGGGCAACTATCAGACATCAAATGCTGATACCACTTTGTCCTTAAAAATTTGCACTGCTATCAGCTGCTGTCTGGCAAGGCCTCCCAAACAGAAGGTGGTTGAAAACCTCCAGAGAAAACCCATGCTTATGACTAATGGTGGTTTTCTAGGCTTATATTGTCTTCATCAGTTGGAACCATTGGTCTATGGTGGATTCTGCTAATGAACACAAAAATTAGAAGTTTGGGGTGGGGTTTTTTTCCTAACTATTAATAACCTTATCCAAATATTAAATTTTTCGAGAGGCATAAATGAAAAATATGTTTTAATATTAAAAATGTAAGTGCTCCAAAATAAAAATTTTTACCTTAGTAAGACAAAAAATACTTCATTTGTAAACCAAAACATATTTTAAACTAGATTTTCTCTTTTTAAATTTGGCAACTGTATCACATGCCAAATGAGAAACAAAAAATGAAAGAGAAATTTAAAGTAATTTTAAATATTCAGAGAAATTTAAAAAACAGTAATGTATCAAGATCTACAAGTGCTAGAAGCAACTAAAAATGAAAGGTTTTTTTAGTAGTTTTCCATTTTTGCCAAAAAGGTCCCCCCCAAAAATATTTTTTGGGTCTACCTTGAAAACTATTTATCTCACAAAGTTGAAAATGCTTTTTTTTCTCCTGTTTAGTATATAACATCTAGTTTTGCAGGAGAAGAATAATAAATTAGATGTTATTCATTCGTTTGCCTTTCCAAATACTGAAGACAGGATGGTCCTTGGTAGCCCTTTCAATGGTGGTAATGCATCCACTTTGAAAAGAAGGAGAAGTATAAAGTTAGTGATTTATGCAAATGCTTTCCTTAAAATGAGGGTGGCTTATATCTCACAAGGATCATCATAATGGCTTTTTCCTGTGCCTTAAAATTTTATCCCGTTTTCTAAGGTCCTATTCAGAATACACCACACCCCTCAGCCTTCACTTTCATGCATGGTTGGACTCCATGAGCTTACAGGTCTTTTCCTATAGAAATGATTCTATGATTCTGTGATCCAAAGAACTATGTCTGACTCACTTGGAACATGAGTGAAGGAAAGGTTTTCCCCAATGCAGTGTCATGGCCTCAGAGGATGCCAAATATAGTGCTTATAAAGCCCATTTGACCTGGAATGGCTGTTGTCTTTAAAGAAAATACAACTGAAAGTTATGCTATTAGTGGCATGGTAGAAATTTTTCTTTTTCAGCTGGGCAGACTATTTGCCACTCTAAGATAAATTGGACTCTAGACTTCAGCCTAGATTTTGACAGGTAGTGTTGTTTTACGTGACTTTCCACAGTTCCACTGAAAAGGCTGCTCAATATTCTGAGTAACCAACCCTGCCTTCTGACAGCTCAAAAATTCACCACTTCAGTTTATGGTAAAATAATTTTTGCAATGGTAATCATGAGCACTGAGGAAAATTAGTTTTATCATTAAATAATCACACCCTTGAGAGGCTGTGGGCACACAGCTGGTGCTCAGCTGGCTTCCAATAGCTGAAATGTAACTCTTGCAGAGAAACCATACCTCTTGTCTTTGAGTATAAATTAAAACTAAAATAGTAACCATTCTTTTCAGATTTATTTTTTGTCTATGTGCAAAGCTGCATACCGATGTTAACTAAACGTGGAAGAAAATAGTCCATATCCCTGTATAAATACATCATGCTGATACACAAGAGCAGATTAACATATGTCATTAAAATGTTTCAGGGTTTGCTTTGCTCTGTTTGGTGAGAAAGAAAAACTGATGCGTGCAATATTCTTACAAACAAACAAACAGACAGTGTGTCTTTTGTATCAGGATTAAATGCCCAGCAGAGCATAACATGTCACACTCTCTTTGCACTGCCAGATGCACCTGCTGGCATCTGTACCTGAGACAACTTGGCAGTCCCAGTGCTCAGACACAAGTGGGGCTTCCCAGAGCAGCTCTCTGAAGCCAGGATGGGGAGTGAGAAATGGCTGTGCCATAGAGGCCGTGCTGCCTCTCTCTAAATACTCCTAGGTCCTGCAAAAAACCTCCTCCTCTCTTTGGTCCCTGCAATATTTCTCCATTCACCAGGATCTTCCCAGCTACAAGGCCAGGTGTCCAACAAGAGCAGAGGGCTCTGGAGGTGTGCTGCTTGTCAGGCTAGAAAAGCCTGCTCTGCCTCCTCAGATGTAGGCCAATGGAGCAGCCTCTTTCCCCTGGAATCTGTACCCTACACGGCTGCACTCTTTGCTTCATGGACCTTCTGGTTGTCTACCAGTTTACTACTGCTTTTGAAGAGACACCAGAGCAGGCCGCCAGGGGTGGGTGACGATGAGGAGAAGGTGACTATTCTGAGCCTCATAGCCATTTTAGTTTCCTAAACTTAACTTAATTTTCAGGAAGGTTTACCCGCCAGAATATACTTTGAAAATGAACACTGGTAATTCCCATTCCAGAGGCAAATAGGCAATGGGAAAGTCCTGGTTAGCAGTCCAAATAACACTGATCCATGGGATTTATGCAGCTCTGCTGGCAGTCCTGTTCAGCCTGCTAGAGTCTATCTTTTCCAATATAAAACAACACAGTGTTGTTAATAATATACCTGTTCTGAAATTGCAACAAGGCTGCTGAGGGGAATTTGATTTATCAAGAGATAATCATCTCCTGGAGGGGAATAAAGACACCTGTCTGCCTTCTGCTGTCAAAATTTGATATAAGCATTAATAACAATATCCTCCCCCCACCTGACATAATGCTTATTTAGTAATTTAATTATCCAGATAATCTTCACACAGAGTTTATGTTTTTGCCTCTAACTGGATGCCTAATACAGCTCATACTACTGTTTTTCATAAACACCTCAAATCAGCACTCTTTCTGCACTGTAAAATTCCAGCAGAGGCACAGTGCCATACTTAGCTTAACTGCAAAAACATCTATCTCACACCAAAATGGCTTTGACCAAGAAGCACTGCCTAGCTACTCATTAAGGTTGTGTTCAACACGATATTTAGACTCATGCCCGATGTTCAAGCCTTTGAAAAGTCCTACAGATCCTCCCCTAGTGGGTTAATAAAGATTAATTCAGTGCTTCAAAGATACACTCAGAGATCTCAACTGCTGAATTAGGACTTTGTTTTCTTAAGGTTCTGCCTTTTGGATGAGTAACATTACATGTTGGTTTTGGGTCAGGGTGCTTCTCTGGCTATGCATCGGTGAAATGAGAACTTGCAGATGTTCGTTATGCATGGATATATATATATATATTAATATTTTTCCATTGAAAATAAAAAAATCAAAATCTTCACTGCAGCATTTAGATCCTGATCCTCTTATACTCTAATTTCTGCCCGTGTGTCAAAGTCAGACCCATCAAGAGGAACAAGCGCCTGAACAGAAAACAGTGTTGGACTGTTGAATAAAGCAATTGTATTCTAAAATTTCCCAAATCAACATAAAGATTGCTTACAATTTGATCATTTTTCCAGTCACATTTCTGCAACAGCAAGTTTTTGCAGTGTAAATTGCTTATTTGCTTCCTCTGCTACATTAGAACATAAGCTTCTCCCTTTTTGCAATGTCGTGGCCATTACCTTCAAACAAAAGACTGCTTTTGCACAATATCAATTTGTATGCTAATAATATTGCTTGCAATTTTACCTATGCTAACACACAAGACCAGGTTATAGCCAATTCCCATTTCTTCTCTTTTAAGATACTTGAAGAGTGATAGTTCTAAAGATTATGGACTCTCTTCTCATTTCCCCTTCTCAGCATTGCCAAAGTCTATTACCTAGCTGCTTCATCTCATATTAAAAACTGTTCAAAAACCTTGGAGACTCCTTGCACATACTCATGACTTTTGCATGAGCAAAAATCATGTTTGCTTTAGGCAAACATATGCTTCCTGTTTATTAGTGCAAGCTTTTAGCACATTTGCTTCATCCCGAATAAAATGCTGACATACATTTTACAGTTCAACCCATCAGCAACCCCAGTGGTCGGACTTCTGTCTTTGGCTGTGGCAGGATAGCCAGAAAATACCTTGGATGCTTTCACGGATAAACCATGGGAAGCTGTCCAAACTTTACTCTGGGTACAAGTATCCCAGCACTTTCCCAGAAATTGCAGCACTATGTCTGTTCTCCAACAGGAAGAATCTATTTCAGGAGGTGAAGAGCTGCTTAAAGCATTTGTTTAAATAAGAATTTGAATTATAATTCATTTGAACATGAGATGTAAAGCCGGAAATTGTTGTGGAGCTAGAATTAACCTTAGGAGCAAGTTTTCTAACAGTGTAATACTAGAGAAAATTCACCTGTAGAAGGTTAGAAAACATCCGTATAATACAAAATTTTCTCAGGAAGGTGAAATTGTCCTTGTACAATGTGTTGGCTTTGTACAAGCTTTGGACAGCATTCCCAATCACAGCCTATAAATTAATAAGAACTCAATTTATCCTTTTTCTTGATTATATTCCTCAGTTTCTATAGCACCAGTCTTTCAGGTGGAACTCCTTTGACTCCCTCTCATTCAGCTGCTTCACTTCTGTGGCAAAATCATTCCCATTAGCCAAATTGCCGATTAAAATATAAGCCTACTTTCATAATAAAAATTATTTTTATTTATATATATATATATGTATATAATTGAGGATTTCTCTCTTTCTGATTTCCACCGAGTTGTTGACCACTGAGTATTGACTTTGGCTGAATCTGCAGTAGTAAGATTCAAGAAACAACCACAGTAAGAGACACAATGCTGAGGATCCAACATTCGCACCACACCTGTTCTGGGACTTCTGCTTCATAGTATCTGTAGCCAATCCTCACAGATTGGATGTGTGTTAGTGGAAGGAGCACACAAGTGCACCATCTGGCCTGTTTTGTCTGAAAGGAACCCATTTCTCTAAACCTGCTCTTAAATGTGTGAACAAAAACACACTAAATGGACTTGATCAGATTTGTTTCAAAAGTACACTCTAGATGCAAGTTAAAATAATGATGTAGACACAGAATTTGCAGTCAAGATGTGGTTGAGTTTGGGGAGCTGGGCAGAATTTAAGTGCTGTCCCTCTTGTTTTCTAGCCAGCAGTCAGGCATACATACTCTGTGTTTGCTCCACTTATTTCATTTATCAGCCTTCCACTCAGCACAGTCTGCTACTGAAATTAATGAAATCTTATTTCATTGCTGAAGGACTTCACCATTTGACTTGGAAACAAAAGCATATTGGCACCAATCTAGTACTTTATCAGGAGAGATGTGATGCATAGAAACTAGAAAAGGAAAGCACAGTAAGGAACATACAGAGAAAATGAAAACGTGTAATATTTACTTACACAGTTGAACTTACATTGCTGAACATGAAATCATAAACAACTCTCCTCTTGATAAAACTGACTAAAAATTTTGGAATAATTTCTTCCAAGTAAAAAAGTCTGACTGAAAATACATTTCATTAGGAAACTTTGCGTTCTTATCTAACACACCCCTGAAAACATCAAAATTAAAATTTTAGTGATCAAAGCCAAACACAAATTCTCTTCTTTAAAGTTCCCCCCGAATATTTTTGTAGATAGCTGAAAAAATGAAAACAACAGAAAAATAAAAACAAAAAGAAAAAAAAAAAGAGCCTCTGGGGGTTTTGCAGCTGTAATCACGTTAAAAACGTGATTAAAAAATTACATGTTTGAGTCTGAAAATGCAAATCATTCATATTTGTCTAAATCATAACTTCAAATGACATTGCAGTGTTCTTAATATTTTATGCAGTACTTATGTTACTGAGTCAGTTTTTCCTGTCTTTTTTTCTTTCTCTAATTTTTAACAGCCTTTTATTTCCTGCTCTTGCCTTGTAAGGTAGAATTTTCATTGTTTTCTTCTGAAAGGAGACTGCAAGATGTTCTTAGTAATCAAGTGTAATGGGCCATGTTCTTTGAACATTTAAAAACAGAACTAGCACAAAAACAAATAAAAAACAATGGCAGAAAAGGCTGATCAGCCTCAGTCGAAGAGGACAAGTCAGCTGGGACCTGTGAGATACTCTGCAAAGCCACTGTCAGCTATGTCCAAAGCAGGGCACACCAAGAACCAAAGTAAAGGGAACACCTGCTTCCTCTGGTGGTCAAATATATTCAGATGACTCCTTTCATTTTCAGGAAATTTTAAGTAAAAAGCAGTGTGAAACAACACAGTCAGAATTTTAACTTTTTTCCTCTGCTTTTATTTGTACCACAGTAGCATGAATACATTCCCCAGCTCATCCAGCCACCATGCTTGAAATCTAACCTGTGAGGTTTTGGCCTATTTTTTAAGTACTTGGTTCTTGGCTCAGTAGGCCTCAAGATTCTCAGCGTATGTTTTCTTTGAGGAAACTGAACCCTGGTCCTAAAAGTGAAGGTTTTTTTAGGAAACTTACTGTGCGAACACCTGGCAAACAGAGTGGAAAAAACAAAAGCAGTGACTGCTAAATGCAGTCCCGCTCTCTGCTTAACAGCAGAACTCTTCTCAGACTTTTTCTGTGTTTGCCACTGCTCCCACATGCACTCCAGGTGAGAGCCATGGAGATCTGGTCCTTGAAGTCACCTACAATTTTGTTGGCCCTTGTCTCTGTCCTTCTGGAACAGAAATCTAACTGGTACTCTTGGTCCTCACTTAAGTTTTGGATACAAACTCACATTTCTGTGAGGACTCTCTGGTGTAAGGTATCTTTTAGGCTCTCAATTTATTTCTATCAAATGTTACAAAAGCAATCTCAGTGTTTTGTCAACTGTACACAACACAAGACAAGCTCAGTAAAATATTGCTTTTCTCAGGCATGATGACAGAGCCTGGTCCTCCTCTTTTCCATTTACTGTCACAGACATCACATAAATGAGCAGTTAAAGGACATTCTTAGCAAGCCTGTCTTGGGACTTCAGATATCATAAAAGTAACTCAGACTCCTTTAAGTATGGCCTTTTTTGCTTAATAACTTTTTTTTTCAATGTATAGATAATATATGTGCCAAGTATTAAAAAAACAAGGCTGATGTGAATTTTTACAGTAATATATATTTATTATACATACACTTAGTACTCTGCAAGCATACCATTAAATTGGTGAGGCTGAGTTTACATTCTGGATCTGCTTTAAATGCTGGCGGGGAAGTTCTGTGCATGTGAGCACACTGACAGCCAAACATTTTTGGGGTTTGTTTTAATTATTATCCACCTACAGCATCAATGCCTTTATTTTATTAGTCAGGGACATAAGTAGGAATTAAACCATGCTTCCTTGTTTCCATGTCAGTATCAAATCATAACACACCTCAGGGCCTGGCAAGGTCATGGAGCAGAATCTACTGGAAGCTATGCTGAGGCACATGGAAAATAAGGAGGTGATGGATGACAGCAAACACAGCTTCACTAAGGGCAAATCTTGCCTGAAAAAGTTGGTGGCCCTGTATGACAAGGTTACAGCAGTGGTGGGTGAGGGAAGAGTAACTGACATCATCTACCTTAACTCGTGCAAAGCATTTGACACTGTCCCACAATCGTCTTTGTCTCCAAAATGGAGAGACATGCATCTGATGGAGCACCGAGTGGACCACTTCGTGGATGAAGAGCGGATGGATGGTCACACTCAAAGAGTTGTGACAATGGTTTGATGTCCAAGTAGAGACCAATGATAAGTGGTGTTCCCCAGTATTAGGACCAGTGATTTTTAACATTTTTGTCAGTGACATGGAGAGTGAGACCGAGGGCACCCTCAGCAAGTTTGCCAATGACACCAAGCTGTGTGGTTTGGTTGACATGCTGGAGGGCAGGGATGCCAGAAGAAGGGACCTTGAGAGCCTGGAGGGGTGACCCTGTGCAAACCTACTGAGGTTCAACAAGGCCGAGTGGAAGGTCCTGTGGGAATGCAGGTCAGGGATCAGGCAGTGCAGCACAGCTCTGGCTGCACTTGCCTGTCAAGGCAAAAGATGCTCTTTGCAGGGTGTTGTGCTTGAAGCAGAGCTCCTTCCTTGGAGCTCATCTCCCTGTGAACACAGTGAGGCTTTTCTGGGACCAGCACTGGCTTATGTCCTATCACCTGGGGTGGGTGACTCCCACACCTCCCCAGCTCTCAGTCATAGTTGAATTCCTACAGTTCTTGCCAGCACAGGTATCTCTGTGCACACCATCCTGCAGGTAACCAGAATTAGAGAGCACATACTACCTATGTGGATGGTAAGGTGCACATGATCAGAAGTGCTGAGCACCGCTGTGTCCCATGTCTCCAGCACAGAGAGTGCAGTGAGTGAGAGTTTTTAACAGCCTGGGGCTGAAATATATCAATTTCTAGAATATCAAGTTTAAAACTAGTTTATTTGTTGGGGTTAGCACCCAGAGGACCCTTTTACTCTGTCCCTCTCAAGTTCTCTCTTCTAGCCTTAAGCTTTTGTTGTAATACTGAAAGATCATGATTACAGGCTCTGACACAGCCTTGCCTCTAATCACCACCTAAAATGCTGTGTGGTTGAAGAGGTACAGGGTCAGTACAGTAGGCACAGACCTCAGTGAAAGGACAAGATGATACAGAACAGATTGCTTTTATTATACCTCTTATTAACTTGACTCAACCACCTCCAGCTCCTTTTCCAAGACAAAATTTGCTATCGTTACAGGTTCCTCGAGTAATGTCAAACTGATGGCAAATTGTGTAAATGTAGGTTGGTGATTGAAACCTGTGAAAATTGGTCCTTAATATGAAGATTTCATATAATATGGAATAAAATAAATCCAGTCAAAGAATTCATAGAATCCGAATCTATTAGTTTCTTGTACGGAGTTTGCAGCTAATTGAGTGAATATCAGACATACACTTTGGTCTGAAGGCTAAAGAAATGTGCAATGCAGGCTTTTTCTTTGTAAAATAATTTTAATCACTTTAACAGTATTTTTCAGGGCCATGTATGCTCTGCATCAGCCTCAATGATAAAGACTGAAGGTCAAGAAAGTAACTTTCTTGCTAAATATCAAAAAGAACTATATTAAAAGAGAAAGGTTGGGGGAAAAAAGGAGTTCATAACTCTGGAAAGGGGAAGAAAGAACAAGGTTAAAGGAGTAACAGACTTTTACCTTTTTTGCGACCTCTGTTTTATGTCTCTGCGTGTGTGCATATCTACCAAAAGACTTGTGAGGAAGCCACTGACACTTTTGAGACCATGGGATGAGTTCAGTGACAGAGGAGGCAGAAGGATAAAACACCAAAAAAATTGCATTAAAACTATTCAAGGGGACTGGGACATAAGCCAGAAACATATAAATGGCCTGGGAGAGCAGATAAATACTGAAGAA
Organism: Oreocharis arfaki; assembly: GCA_013398015.1. Classification (NCBI taxonomy): domain Eukaryota; kingdom Metazoa; phylum Chordata; class Aves; order Passeriformes; family Paramythiidae; genus Oreocharis; species Oreocharis arfaki. The sequence continues at coordinate 59,816 of VZRR01011464.1, forward strand.
AAATTGGATAATGTCAAAACAGGTTAGCATCAAATTAATTTGACAAAGTTTCGGAAGTAGAAAGGAGTTGTTTCAGAAGTAGAAAGGAGTTACTCCAGTCTTCTCAAATCAGTAGAAAAGTGATGGAGGAGCAGAGAAAGGAGAGAAAATTATTTAGGAATGATTCAAACTTAGGAGATTTTCTCAAGTCATTCTGCTTACTATTTTGTTCTTTTTGTCTTATGGGCTGTTGGTTTTTTGTTGGGGCTTTTCTTTTTCCAAAAGTCTCTGTCCTCTTCTCTTTTCTGTAACAAACTTAAGCAAAATTGTCTGAGAGCAAGGCCTTCCCAGTGGACAACACCCACGAGGGATGTGTGTACATGAGGATGCAAATCTTGGACAGGACTGTGCTGCACGGTCCTTCCTCTGCATGAATGTGCAGGACACAGCACTGAAAGAAAGAGCAAAAGAAAGAGCAAATTCTAACCCTCCTTTCAGAAGTCTTTCATGTCTATTGTCACCTGCAGTTTTATTGATGAGTGTAACTGGCTGCATTCAAACACAATGCTGTAAAATTTAATTGGGCAAACGTAGTGAGCGTTAGCTGGAGCTGTTCCAGTCATGTATAATTACATGAAGCTCGTACTTCAATAATTATTGTGGCAAAATGAAATTATTTTGCAATTAGAGAAGCTCTCATTTCACCTTTCCTATCATGGATCCTCATTTAATTTAGATTTTTATTTACTGACAGTCCCTCTCTGTTAGATAAGGCATTGCCTCACCCAGCAGGACATTTTAAAATGAGGCGATATATCCAAGAAGACCTAAGAAAATGTGAGTTGTCCTGCGAATTTTGGCACCAGTTTTTCTAATCAGTAGAAAAGCCAAGTGACAGGAGTATGTGCTATTGGTGAAAAGCAGAATCCTTCTTAAGGCTGTCAAGGCCTCCAGCACTCCCTGGCACTCACCAAGCTCCCATCAGAATCTTCTGCCTCCTTCTCAAACCACGGCCAGGTTACTCTTTTTTCCAGAGCCTGGACTTTGAGTGAAGACATAGGATAGTAATTAACACTTCCTCAGATACCAGGAGCAGATACCTGCTGTATGACATTAAAAGGCATGGAGAATTTGCTGTCTGCAGCTACACTGTGAGCCTCCCATGCAGTGGTCATTGGCTCCCTCTGGCTGAGCAGAAGCACATGGTGTCTGTGACACAGCCTGACACAGTTAACACCCCGGGTTCCTCCTCACCCCAGTTCTCAGCAGCACCTTCATCACCAGCATCCCTTCCACTGCCACAGTGTCACCCCTCTCAGTGACATATGCTCAGTGACATATGCTCCTGCCTTCCCAGCACTGCCACTGCTCCTCTGCCAGCCTGGGCACATCTTTCCCAGCTCTCTCTGACCTTTCCAACCAGTACCTATTTTCCTAATCTATCTTTACAAAGCAACACAAAATAAATAACTGTTATCTTTCATGCCGGCTAACATTTAACGTTCTTCTTTCCTTCTCCAAGACATTAAACATAGAATTAGTGAGTCCAAATAACTTGAAATATTTCCCAAACAAGAGAGGAATTAGAATTTTGGAAGTGGGATGAGACTATGCTCAGAATTTCTGAGAAAATAAAGACACTTATAACCACATAAACACTAAGTGATTTACTGCTCCATAACTTAAAACCATTCTGGAGACACAGAAGGATAGTTGGTTATATTTTATTTTATTCCTTCATGTATAAAGACTTCAGAGGACAAGCCTAGTTGACATCAGCAGTTTATAAGTAAAATCTTCCCTCCAAACTTGCACTACCCAAACCGTGGACATCAGCCACAGGGAAGGCAATATTCCTTCATTTCTCTAATCATTTCTAGAGCTCAATTAACAAAGCTCTTGGAAGTGGGTGAGGCAAATTAAAGACATTTGCTATCCTAGTACTCCCCTCAATATTTGTTGCTAAGAGGAGTGATAAAGCATATAGAGGTTTGGGGCTGGTTTTTGGTTGCTGAGACAGTTAATACCATAATTACATACACAAGCCCCTTCAATCAGACAGACACTAATTTGTTATTTCATCCTTTCATGAACTGTTTGAAATGAGAAGGGATTACCACTGCATTGAGGGCACCTGCAACAGGACATTTAGGGAAACAGGGCTGCCAGCTTTGGCAAAGGCATTTTCCTGAAGAAGAGCACCATGCAGCAGGAATTATCTCATCACCCCAAATGTCTTCGTATTGGATGTATTCTCAATGGGTAATATGTGATTAATAGGTGTTATTTCCTTATTCCAGACAGTAATGTTTCATGGATAGTGACTGCACATCAATATAGGCCTATAAAACATGATTATAGACAGTCTATCAGCCCAGAAGGTGTTAGAAACTGGTAAACCACTAATTGAAAGGTCTATTTATTATTAATTTGTACAGCACTTACAAATGAAACCTCGAAATAAAGCATGACTTTCATCACAGGATGTTAATCACCATGAGAGTTAAAATCCAACAGAGATCTGCATGGCTGATAGTGCTTTGGTATTTTTATCTGCTGAAAGCCCTGAGTTTAATTTTAGTCCTGTCACAGAAAAGATACTACCAGTCACTGTTGCATGTTCATGGTGAATAAATCATATTATGTCTGGCAGAACTTCTGTAATTTCTTTGTCATAGAGTTTAATACTGAATATAAAACACAGTTCTGTTGAGCTATCAAGTACGACTTAATAGAACATTACTGCCTTTATTGAAAATTATTTCTTTTGCTAATTGCTTTTCATTAAATTTTTATTATCAGTAAGAGAACATTACACTTTTCTAATAAAACAAAAGAAATCTTATTTTCCTGTCTTGTTTTTTAATACCATTTGGATCAATTTGAACAAGTCCCCTTTTCCTCTGACAGAGCTGAATTTGCGTCTCCAAAACCAGTTGTGTAATGACCCAATAAGTAAACTGATGCAAGTGTTGAGCAGATCAATGAGATTTTGATTGGCAATAAATGCCAAAGTAAAATCAAGAAGATAGTTTTTAAAGAAGAAAAAAGCTTCCCGATATGATGTACGAGTTTGCTGCAGCACTTCTGAAGTCAGCAAGCAATTGGTAATCAGCAGGCCAAGAACAGTTTTCAAAAATTGCTGTGCTCCAGAAACAATACCTCATTTCCTCCTATATTGGTCATGTCTCCGTTGCTGATACTACAAGACAGATTTTTTTCATTTCAGTGCTTCATACAATGAAGCACTTGGTGCATGGCTATACCAAAGGGCACTGAACAGAAAACTAACTGGCATCGTTAGAGAGCAGGGCTAGCAGAAAATGTTTAGACTTAAATTACATTTGCAATTTGTCCAGCGTACCCTTTAATCTTCAGAACCACATGTATTATTGTGAATCGTGAGAAAGTGACAGGCTACAGAAACTGGTATTCAGCCAGCCAGTTTTAAGACATGGGGTTTAGATACTCTCAGTTACAGAAGTATGAGGAGAGGTAACACACTAATACATTCACAGAACATCTGAACTCCTAATGAGGTAAGTCATGGCTGGGAGTAAGTCCTGGCCGCGAGTAAATAAGAGTGGGTCTCACTTATATCAAGAAGTAATGGGAACTGGGATTTTCAGTCCTGCTGCCTGGAGTGTGTAGGCCTTTCATGTGGCACCAGCTGCAGGAAATAGGTAAGGACAGCCTGTTTTGTGGGACCACACTCGGGTATCCTTCGTCTGGGCGACAGACAACCTCCTTTAACTTTTTCTTCTCTCATTTTCAGCTTATGCAAAGAAGGCCCAATTCCACCTGCTAGATGTAGAGGTGGCTTTTACTCCCACTGCTCTTCACCTGAGTCCTCAGGACATTTGCATGTATTTTGGTAGAATTGTATTCCAGTTCACTTGTCCTCAGAAGGAAAAATATCCATTTACACCATTCCACCTTCTGAGATTCAACTGCAAAAGAAGTCCATATGTCAGGTATTCTCCCACCCAGCATGGGCTTTTCTGCCTGTGCGTTGGCTATCCGTGATTGCCAACCACAAGGTTTTCAAGAAGAAAATCTGTCTGTGCCTGACAGGAAGATGGAGATGACAGGTTTCTCTGGGAACTTCTGTGTGTCTTAAATGTGTAAATCTAAAATCTAGCAGGCAGAAATCTTTCAGCGAGTTTGTGAATGATCATGGTACTGCTTGTGGTTTTTTCTCTGAACCTGTGTGCAGTTTGTGATTCACACCAAAACTGAAGTCTCTGAATTCCTTGGACTTTGCTCTAAGCCAGCCTTCATTAATTAGCAGCTAATGTGGTTGTGCTACATGCTAAAGGTAGACAAGAGAACTGTGTTTTAACAATTAGACTTGTCTGCTCTTCAAACAGAATTATCTCTGAAGGAGATTTACCAGTGAATTTGATTGCTTTCTATGTAAAATCAATAACCACAATCTAGTCCCTAATAGGCTTTCTGAAGTCTCTACTTCTTCCCTTTTTCAGGGTACAAGCATGGGGATTTTTTCCCCTTTAATTGTATGGTAGTGGCTTGTTAGCTTTACAGTCCAGTTATTTTTTGCAATTTCTAATTCATTTGACTCAAATTGGAGATGGAGATGTCATTAATGTTGAGTGAAGGTTTCTTAAGAACTAGGCAAACAATTGCAGACTGATGAATAACTTCTGAGAAAAGTAAATAAATTTTGTTGTGAGGAAGAGATTGTTTCTTTCATTTCTATTCACATTAGCAATTTAAAGTTTGCAAGTGATCAATGTTCCAGGAGATTAGTGAAAGCTCAACGGTGTTCAGCAATCTGTGGGTAAGTGCATTTTGATTTCTTTCTATGGTAGAAAATGTGTATGTGAGAACATTCAGCAGTTCCATGTCCATTTATACACTTACTACAATTCTCACCAACTGTGCTCATAACTCCTATTCTCTTTGTCATTTGGGTTTATGGCTCCTTTTTTACCATTTCCTCTTCTATGATGTTTTAGATGTGGTTCCTTGGGTGCATAAATATCTTAAAAGTAAATAGTAAAAATATGCCCTAATACGTAATATGCAACAATTGCCTTGAACTGTCAGAGCAATTACACTTTAATGTGCTTTACACCTGTGGGTTTTTAACAACAAACTTAGTTGAATACATTATCAGTGAAAAGTCTGCTAGCATGCTTTAAACTGTTCTTTTTTATGGTTTCTATTATAGCTCAGTGTACTCTAACTAGTCTAACCATTCAGGTGGATGTTTCTAGTCTGAATGTGAATTTTCCTAATACATCGTAATTATAGAACCACTAAATAATATTTTGATCACCCACAGTGAAAATAATATACAGTATTCCTGATTTCTTGTTTCTTACACATTTAGTCACAATATACAATTAGATTGAACAAAATAGGGGCACATCTATTTCTGTTTATTATATTTTAACAGAAAACTTGTGAGAGGACTATGTTTGAACACTGCATGCAGTGGCATATCTTGAGTAAAGCAACTTTTTCTAATGGCAGTGGTAGCAAGATGGTATTAAACCGTAAGCTGTATTAAGAGCTGGGAAAAGACAGCTGGATCAAAGGTTATTGAAAATTTTTTGCTTTATTCTAGCAGTATCCCCATTTCCAAGGTTTTCACTTGCACAATACCCTGTTTCAGAACATTTATCTTCAGCGTTGTGTCCCTTGAACAAAAATGTATTATTTATTAAAACCACTTTTCCCAGTAATATATCCCACAGGGTTAATATTACTAACAGTTCATAATTCTAGCTGATTTTCCTGCAGGGTTCCATTTCAGAAAACCAGTCACAATTATCATGCGACTAATTTTGAGCAAAATGTGCTCTATTGAGGCCTCATTCTTATGGTTTGAATCATTCTCCAAGGTGAACAAATTTAGTATTCTTTATCACAAAAAGCCTGATACCATCCCTTTTGTAACTTCTGAAAACTTCTGTAGAGAAGATTTGAATTGATTTTTTTTTTTTTTTTTTTAATTAAATACTGTAACTCCAGGCCTCCTGAATGTTACACACGGCTGTGTCAAGATGATTCCTTTATCTGTTTGGTTCTGTCTCTTTTTCCGACATCAACATCACAGTCCATATATATCTTTAAACGGATATAAACCAGTGTCTTTTTTAGAATTAAATGACAGTGTTTACTTGAACTGTTGTCACTTTCGCTGGTATATCTTTCCTTATCTGTAACTATGTTAAGAATGTATTTGCATTCACATTTTTAGTATCCTATATGTGAATGTACCACATTCATTCTTTCTCAAAACGTTTTAAATGGAGAAAATAACCTTGTTTGATTGCTAACTCATTTTCTCCGTGCTTTATAAAGCTTTGTTCACCCTAAAGAATTTCAAAGTCCTATGCTGCACCATGGAGCAGAGTTTGTGTGTTTCTTCTCTTCCATTTCAAACAATTACTATCTTATCTAATCAGCCTTCACTTCTCACAGAAAATGTCCTTTCTTGAAAAAAAAATCCATCAAACTTGAATGATATCTGGGATTATTTTTCTTTCTAGAGAGATGTATATATATGTACATATATACATATATATATATATGTATTTGTGTTTATCCCTGTGTTTATATGTGTGTGTGTGTACCCAAGTGCACATAAAATGCCTCAACTCGATCAATCTCTAAACTTTTCCTAGGATAAGGTACTTTGTTTCAGGGCTATTCAGGTAAATATGATCACAGAATAAGCTGAGTTGAAAAGGACCCATCAGGATCATCAAGTCCAAATCCCAGCCATGCACAAGACCATCCACAAGAGCCACTCCGTGTACCCAAGAGCATCGTCCAAACATTTGTTGAGCTCTGTCAGGCTTGCTGCGGCCACTTTCCTGGGGAGCCTGTTCCAGTTCCCAACCACCCTCTGGATGTATAACTTCAGGATAGAAAGCTTAGATTAAAAATGAAATCCTGTCCCAGCATTGACAGTCCATGAGAGGCCAATGACCACAGAGAAAGGCAGATTCTCTGCAAATATGGTGACGCTGTGTGATGAATTTGCATATTATTCCATTTAGATGAAATCACGTTGGGCTGAGGAAGTAACATCCTTTTGCCATAAACAAAGACTCCTTGAAGAGATTGCCAAGCCTCGAGTGCTTCAACTGAGACCCAAGTAAAGATGCTTTAATTGAAGCATCAGCAGTCAATTTTTAAAGGTAGCTGAGCAGACAAAGATGGGAGTCTTGAAATATTCCTTAAAAGTATGTATAACTTCATATATAAATTCCTGTGAGTCTCTTACTGACAAATATTACTTCTGAAGTCAAAAGTTTTTTTCATGAAGACATGAAGTGAGTTTGCTTCACCTGCACTTGTCAGAGCAGAGATTTGACTGCCGTAATATCAAATGGAAAAACAGGCAGACCTGTTCAGAGCTGATTTAAAATACATACAATTAAATGGAAATCAAGAAGGCTTGAAGAGATGTAGAGGTGGGTTAAACCTGACCCTGAGAACTGAGCAGTAGCAGCTACTAAGACAGCATTTGTGCTCAGAAGCAGCAAAGTCAGCAGATAAAATATGTATAATTAAACTTTTGGTCTGATATTTTTCTAAGCATTAAGTAAAAAGAACTTTCCTTTTTTTGTGTATAAAAACAGTTGCCCTCTTTTTTTTCACTTTAATTGACCTTCTAAGAGTTTAAGCAAGTCTTCAAACTGAATTGAAGAAAAAATATATTGATATGAATATGGGTAAAGATACAAACAATGTGGCAGATATAGATGATGTGTTAGAAAGAGAGAGAGAGGTTTAGGGATAGATAGAGGTAAAACCCTAATATAAAAGGGCATGACCAGCAGAAACAAAGAAATCCTTATCCCACTCTAATGATCAGATCACAGCCTTAATAATGTGTTCGGTTTTGGTCCCTGCTACACAAAAAGATGTGGACACACCAGAGAGAGCCCAGAGAAAGGCCACAAAGATGACCAAAGGACAGGCAAGCCTGTTGTAAGAGCAGAGGCTGAGAGACCTGGGTTTGCTCCACCCTGAGAAAAGAAGGCTTTGAGGAGATCTTGTCACCATGTTCCAGTACTCACAGAGCGGCTACAAAGGTGGAAACTTCCTCTTTTACACGGAGTCCCAGGGAAAAGGCGAAGGGTGATGGGTAAAAGTCACTCCTGGGGAGATTTTTACTGGACACAAGAGGAAAAATTTTTCCAATAAAAACAAGCCATTGGAATAATCTCCCGAAGGAAGTGGAGGATTCCCCAACAGTGGATTCTTTTAAAATTCAGCTGGATAGGGTGCCTACCCATCTTTCTGGACCATTCTTTTGCCAAGAAATGTTGGACCAGAGGATCCTTGAGGTATTCCCCAGCTTGGTATTCCATGATTTCATGACTCTATGATATATTTGCCCCAGGAAGCAGTAAGATCAAGAGAGGGAAGCCCAACATGGTGCCACACAAAAGCGTAAGACTGGAATATTTTATGCTCCCACCATTCTGCTTCCCCAATGAAACTGCTTGCAGGATAACACCATAGGTCAGACCGTGAGCCAATTCCTGTTTTTCTCTTGTGGGGGAAAACTGAAAAGGAGATCGTACTTCATTATTTACTGCATTGAAGTGAATGTTTTTCTTTTTCTCTACTTTGTGAATGATTCTCATTAAAGATGAACAAGGGAGATCCACGTATTTTGAACTGTAAATAAAAAGTGGTGCCGTCTTTTGTGCAATTAATGATGGAATGTAAGAAAAGAAAAAAAAAAGAGTAAGAAGAACTGAAAGAAGGTCAGGTATAGAGTGCCCTCTTTTGGGCAAAAGGGAGCAAGAACACAAAAGAAGCCAAAGATGTTTTCTTAAATATTGCAGTCACAATTTTACAAAACCTTGAAGGCAAATTCATTCTTTATTCATCTAAAAGCTAAAATGCTGACTAGGATGAACACCCCAGTTAGTTAGAGATCAGCTACCCACCAAATATCATCTTGTAGATTCAAACACAGTCATGCTACAGTACAGGAGGGGAATTATAAAAACAAGACCTGAGCAAGCACTGCAAAAATGAGAGAAAGGAAGGTCAGCAAAAGCAGCAGTAAAGCAACTGCCCTCAGCAGAGAACAAAATAACACTTACAGTGTCCTAGAGGTGTTAAAGAGTTTTGTACTTAGATATATTCCACTATAACCTGTAAACATTTTTTTCAAAGGTTTTTTTTTTCAACATTACCAATTAGTTTGAGCTCTCCAGGATCTTGTCAAGCTTAAAGATAGGAGTTATGTTTCATTGGTTGTGAGGACTGTCAAAGAAAGATTAAGCACTATGATCAAGATATTTGTCAAGGCAGCTGTCACATGTCCAATCTTTCTGCTGTCAAGATTAATTGAGAAAAAGCAGTCATTCCTCCCCATGGAGAGCTGAGCAGAAGTTTTGGAGACTCACAGCTGTCATGAGCTTATTTCCATGCACTCTGTTCCTGGTCAGTGGCTCGTGAGATAAGAAAAAGTTTAATTTTCTTGGTAACACATGGGTCTATCCCAGCATCCATGTGCTCCAGCAGATCCCTTCAGCACACAGCAGGATGGGCTTTAAATAATTGCTTCTAATGGCATGGGTTCAGAAAGAGATATGTATTACCAAAATACAGGTCTAGCACTACTGTAACACATTTGCTGTGCTTGAAAGCTGTCCTTGACACTGGGCTTTTAACAAGAATGGTGAGTGAGGAAAGAAAATAAAAGGTTGAATAAACATAATACATAATGAATATGTTAGAGTAAAATATATAATGTTGGATCCAGAACCCTGACAGAAGTAAGGCTGCTCCATGGCCCATGGCCCAGTTGAAAGTGAGACTAAAGATGTATTCCCAGCAGGAACATGCACACACCGAACACACACACACCCCACATATGTACCTACATGCACAATTATATACACATAAATATATATCTACACATATATACCTATATGTTTCTGTGTGTCAGTGGCTGGTCTTAGACAGTCTGCCAAGTAGCTCTCCCTCAATCTCAGCTTCCTCAGCTACTGGAACCTGGGCATATGAAACCCCAAAGCTGTGATCCCACTCCAGTTCCTAGTACAGACCGTCACGCACACATATAAACACACACACACCCCTGGCACTTCCCGGGTCCCAGTAACCATCCTCCTGTGCCCTAAGCCTCAGCTTTTAGAGATAACACATGGTCTTGCACTCGTAGTTGGCCCTTAGAGACTCCCTTGCTCCCAGGCCTCTTCACCTGCTCACGGTTTGGTGTCTACTATCAGTGACACACCCACACTCACTGCAGCCGTGGGCACCATGGACACACAGCTGCCCCAACCCACAGTCTGACTCCAGTCACTGCACTCACATCTCTGTGCACACACGTACGTACACAGAATGAAGAGTCACTGACCCAGGAAATATTTAGAAAGGAACTTAATGAGAAGACAGGACAGGCTGCTGACCAGGCACGAGGCATGGCCAGACCTACAGGCTGACCAGCCCACAATTTATATACAACAAGCCCTTTTGTGTTGCACACCCCTCAAATTTCCCATTCTTGTTCCCCCCAAACCATCTAAACATGTCCTTTTTCCACCTTTGATTCCTCCCCCCAAGTCCTGTGAGATGCCAAACTGCCTTTCCCCTGCATCACACGATGGGTCCTGCCCCTAGGCAGTAGCCCTCTTAGTCCAAAAGGTGAGTCAGAGTGCTGCTCCCGTGGTAAGGGGTTTCACATGTGGACACTGGGGCTGTGCTTTGCTGGGGCAGCCCTGGGAGAGACCCAGACAGGTGGTGGTTCCTAAGGAATCCTCATTCAGGTCCAGCCCTACCTGCCATTGTGTCCCTGTGCTCCTCTGTGTTTGTGCAAGTGAGCCTTAGCGGGGTGGATGACCCCTGGGCTGAGCCTGGCAGCAGCTGGGCAGGGTGCTGTTTGGGGTCCCCACACTGTTTTTCTCTCTAAACCTTTATCACAACACTGACAGCGTACAGGCATGCTGCTCTTCAGAAACTGCAGTTGATGTTTTAGATAGCACGAGCACTGAAGCCAGTGAAGAATTTGAGTGTGGACAGCTCCTAATGTGAATCATGGCAGGCACCCAAAATATGCTCTTACTGCTCCCAAGCTCAGAATGGAACTAGTCACAGTAAAAGCCAGTTAACAAGAAGGCAGAGACTTGTCTGAGTCCTTGCTGTATTCTCTGCAATCTCTCTCTATGTCTTTTCCTCTACAGGTCTCTGTCCCTCTCCCACCCCTCCACAGAGCTGTCACCCAGTATCGACACAGCACACAAAACCACCAGTTTGCCAGGTGCCTGGGACACACTGGTTCACCAGCACCCAGTAACACCAGTAACACACTGGCTCACCAACACCTGCCCACCAGTTTCAGAGCATCGTGCTAAAACAGCTACAGTTTTGCCCCAGTGGAATAAGTAAACATGAAAGGCTGAGCAGCCTGACTCAGCCTGCACTTGGCACAATTCATGTCTTGATTTAAACACATGAGATATATAGGATGAAATGGGAAAATGCATCTGACAAAAAAGGGGCTGTTTCTCTTGCTTGTCTCTGATTGACAGCCTGATCACTCTTCATTCAAAAAGGTGGAACTGAAACACTAAAATGCCACCTGCAGTATAACAAATGTATTTATGTGATCTCCTCTGACAAGCAAGTTTGTGCAGACTTTCATGTACACTGAGACAGCTCCTTCACCCTCCAAAGTGATTAGGAGTCAATAGACTTTAAATGCTCATTCGTGGTAGTAGCTGTTCTGCATAACAATCTACTGCAGAAGAAAAAAAATAGGGACTGTTTGTAGCTTTCTGATGTTATTTACTAACAAAACAGTCATATTTTCTCTAGCAACTGCCACTTCATTGGGTGCATATGTTCTTGTCTCAAAACTACGAAGCAGATTTAACTCGACAACATATGGTGTGATGTGAACTTATGTGCTTTTTTACCATTTTAAAACAGCAATTATATTGCAGAAAGTGGGTTTTATTCTCTGATGTATCTTAGGTTCAGAGAGCATTTCACCCAACAGTTTTGAATCCCCTTCTTTCTCTTAGTTTGATTTCCAAATATCAGCTTATGCCTTTGCTGTGCCCGGCACACCCTGTCAGAGGAATACTATTTGGAGGAGGAAAGAAGGGTACAGTTACCAAAACAACTGGTAGGCATGGAAATACAGCCGTTTGTTTTGTAGTCATTCCTTTCCTGGTTTGCGCCTGCAGCAAAATAACATCTGCACAAATGCACGAAGCAGTCCGTATTTTCAGGATGTGCTAAACTAATAATTCAGTCCTAATGAATATGTCATTGGAATCTAGCAGCCTGTTTAGATTACAGCTTCCGTTATTACAGAGGAATTGAAGGCAGAAATGATAAGACTTTAATTTGCAATGAATAAATATCATGTTAAGGGCATGGAAATGGCAGTGGGTTGGGGACCATAGAGTGAATGCATAGATTTCCTGTGTTCTCTGGGAACTCTGAAAACACAGATATAAATATCCTTTCTTTATTTGTCATAAGGTTTATACTTAGTGTGAGCAAAAAATTAAAATATATTTTTAATATTTTCAGTTACTGCTATGCTAGATTAGTCTTGAGTATTATGCACTGTTCCTGGAAAATTGCTGCTTTTGAAAGAATGAGAAAGTCAAGCAAACTGGAATGCCCAGAATGAAATTTATTTGGGATGGGAATCGGTACCTGCAGTCTTCATTCACGCTGTCTGCACTAAGGACAGAATATGTCACCCTCCAATGTGGTAATGAGGAGCAGGCCATTGTTTGCTCTCCTCATTTTTTGTAGATAGTCATGCGCCCTTTATGCTTCAAATTCTAAACGTTATTGAAAACACAGTTTAATAAATCCAGAAAACAATTTCCACAGCTTTGCAATCCACTAGTCATTCTCAGACCACAATTTGGAAAAATCTAATTTATACCATTTGTGATTAACTAAATAATAAAGAGAAGAATAAGACAAATCTCTAGAGATCTGTGACTTAGGAACAGGAGCACAGTTCCTGAGTAAATACAATGTAAATATATACAAATATGAGACATGTTTATGGGACATAAGAGACATAATCTCTCCCCAGAAGACACCCCATTCCCCCTGGCACAGGCAATGAGTGAGGTGGTAAAGACATGACCTCCATGTCCTAGCCATGCCCCTCCCACTACAGCAAAAATTAACCCTGTCTTGGCCAGAACCAGAACACTGGCTTAGTCTATCCCATGGCCCCCAGAAAAATTTACAGCTCTTCAGAAATATTTATTCCATAGACATGTGTTCTTTGTCACTTCTGTTGTGCCCACTCCAAGCAGATATTGGTCATAACTAAAATGTTAGAACACAGTCTATGTTGCTTTTACTGTAAGTGTGGAAGGCTGAGGTATAGGAGAAAGCAAAGACCAATGGAAAAAAGAGAAATTATCTCCAGACGGGGTTAAAAAATGTCCCACGTTGAAATGTCACAAAATTATAGCACTAAAGTCAATCATAAACAGAACACAAAGGTGTCATCCATCAGTGTGCAGCATTTAAGGTGCTTTATTTTTACTTCACTGCCCAAGCATCAAATTCAGGGTTTGTTCAGTCATTTCTAACAAGAATTTTACAAGATCTTATAGCTTTAAACAAGCATTGCCAATAAATAAAAAATTAATTTATGCAGAATTCATTTTTTCAAAGTTTTTAATTTTGAAAAGGTCTCTTAACAAATTTTGTTGTAACTTAAATTTCTGTAAAGTCATACATGAAAGATAATCTTCACAGGCATTTGTGCCAGAGAAGCAAAATGTAAGTACAGCACAAGCATCTGTCATTCAGACAGGGGTTACTTTCAGCTTGCCTCTGATCTAACCTCACATTGTTTTTAATGTTCAACTGTCACATCATAAAGGACTTGTGTATAAGAGAAGGATTAGACAGAAAGGGCAAGTAGGACACAGGTAATTGACCAGATGTGAGAAGCTTGTCTGCTGAATTTAAAGAACCAAGAATAAACCATCACTGCTCTTCAGTGGAAACCTGGAAGGGGAAAGCAATAGACTGTGGTTTGAACAAAACAATCAGCTTTCCAGTGAAGGACACAGGGCTAATTTTTACTGATAAACCTTAAGGGGATTTTTTAAGACAATAGGCTTGACTGTGCCCTTCTGTGTTTAAGAAGAAAGAAATACAGGTACTCAAAATCAAGTGAGTTAAACCAGGAATATTTCTAGGTAGTATGCTGTTGTAGGACTTGTGGTAGTATATAGTTACAGCAATAGTAGAACTGATGGGACAAATACTGGCTTAAATTAAAGAATAATTTTGCCCATTATGCACAGAATAAAATTATTTCCTAAGAAAATTTTTAAATTCTTTTGGAATTTCAACATTCCTTTGAAATAATTAGCTACCCAGCATTTTTCTCTTCACTTTGAGCTTTTTTTTTACTGGTTAGTCATTTTTTTGACTTTGGCTGCAATATTTGACACGATCAATTCCCGTTCAATACCTGCCTCGTGTACAGCTACATCTGAATGTGCATAGCTCTGTATGCAGAACTTTGGTATAAACAAGCATGAAAACTTTCCTTGAGAGCCAGTAAGCCTTATCCCTTACTGGTTTTAGCTCCATCATGTTTCTACATTGACTCCCAACTCAGGCAGAAAATAGGTGTTAAAGTCACTGATTAAAATTTATCTGCTTTTTCCGAGTTCCAAAGCCTTTGGTATTTTGAGAGACAAGGTCCTGCTTCACACATAGGACCGTAGCTCGCAGGTAAGGCTTTAATTATCTTGGAGACTGAGAGATGCTTCAGTAACCAGAGACAGATCTGCCAAGATCTGTCTGCTTTTACTTCTGAAATGTCATTCTGTGGGTGGTTGACTGAGTGGGGAGGCCTTGATTTAGAAGTGAATTTAAAAATGTCAGTCAAGTAGGCACTAGGTCTTTACGAAATGCCAGGACCTTGCTACTGAGATAAAGACCAAGTTCCATTTGCTGGGCTGTGTGAGTAGAAAAGGAATAAACAAGCAGGAATGGGGGTCTCCACTTCTGGAGACAAACGCACACACAGTGCTGTACAGTTGAGAATATTCTGGCTTTGGAATATCTGTGTTGTTGCCAAGACCTGTGCCAATGCCTTTCCATAAAAACAGATCCCTGCATTTGGAGAGCTTTAAAGGTACATGTAAATACAAGACAAGACATGCATCAAACAGGAAAGTGCAACTATTGTGACAAGAAATGGGAAGTGTCCTGTCTCCACTAAGGCTGTGTTACAGCAAAAGAAATTAGCAAAGCTGATTCCAATTTCTTTTCCCTCAGTACCATACCTGGACGGCTGAAGGAAACCACAAAGGAAATTAAGGCATGATTCACATCCTAACCACAGTCTGCTAATGCCATTTGAGATGTTCTAGGGAATTCTGGCTGGCCTTCAGCTGCTAAACCAGCAGTACATCTATTTCCCTTCTTTCTCGAGTAATCTGTCAGCCCTGTTCAGATGTCAGGGATGCCCTCTGGCATCTCAGATAAAACTAAATGCCAGTGTTTAGGCAACTCAGCTGAGTCCTTCAAATTAAAATTTGGCAGCCGTGATGTATTTCAAAAGATCACATATTTCCTCAAAGAAGAGAAATGAGAAGCAGCCAACATAAATACTTAACCCTCAAGAGGAACAGCTCACACTAAAAATAGTATATCCTAAAGTATTCAGCACCAATCCAGCTCTCTAATAATGAAATTAAACAGATTTTTAATGGTCCTACCCACTTCTGAAAATCCCATGTTATATATATTCAGAACACCTCCCACACAAAATTTTACTTCTATAAGCTGAACAGCCATGCCAACCCCAAAAAAAGTTTGATCCAATCAGCCATGATCATAATCACATGATCATGCCATATTTTTCCCTGTTTCACTAAGATTGTTCCAGGGCTGCTGAGAATAGAGTATCTTGGAGTCAGATTAATTTCAATGGCTACTTTTTGCCATAGACTATAAAGAGATTCAAGGTCTAAAGCTTATCTGAAGAAACAAAGTGGCTGCTTCTTTGCTAAGAATATTCATGGTAGCTTGTTCAGTATGATTGTATGTGAAATCACTCAAAAACAGGAAAGCAAAGAAAAATATCATCAGCTGAGTTAAAGCAATGCTGCTTTTAATAATCATTTTCAGAGAATGATTTTATCGGTAACAAAAAATGGAATCAAGGGATTGGTACCATAAAACCTGTCAAATAAATGTAAAAAGGACATAAACCCCCAAAATAGTTTTCACATAAAATCTCACCATAAGATAAAATACAGCTTTTGGGCAAAATGAGAGTTGTATCTCCAGCAACTTCCATAAATAATTCACTGCTAGCTTGTAAACAATAGAAAAGCACAGTATGAATGCCAAAGAGGGTCTTTATATGTCATAAAGCCACTCAAAAGTGCACTTGCTGCAGCAAGTCTGGCTGTGAGCTTTGATGTGCTGGAAAAGAAACTGCTATGCTGAGGTCATCAGTTAGTAGAAAACAATTTCCCTCATACAGAGAAGCAGACTTACTGCTGGGCTTCTGACACAGACAGATTGGATTCAAAAAAAAAGACTGCATAATGTGGGTTTGCAGGGGGAAGGAAATCTTCTACATGCCTTCTAAATGACCAAAGCTAAAAGAAATATCTTCCTTTAATGGCTATCAAAATTTAACATGATAGTGTGGTGAGGTTTACACACTGATGCAGTCACACTTAAATATGCAACTGACTTGATTTGCGTCCTCTTTCTTAAGTAAACTGCTTCCATGGAGAACTTAACCTGCTCTACTTGTTACGTGTCAGGCTAAATCATTCAAGCAACACAGACCTGCAGTTCATTTCTTATCAAGGATATGTTTTAAAAGGTAACTCCATTCCCCATTTGAAAAATCTCAACACGAGGAAAGCCAAGGCTCCTGCAATAATATTTCTTTCATTTTTAGACTGATACGGCAAGTGAATGAAAAAATTCAATGTCCTGATAAAAATCTATATAAATATGTACCCACACTTATAAGACCTCGGCCCTCTGAAGTGATCAGCACAGCTGACACCATAACAATTACAGTAAAAATGTCAGAGGAAGAGAGCATGGGCACTAGGTGCCCATGAAATGTAAGCTTTAAAATTCTAGTGAAGAAGACAACAATGTGAGGATATATAGCAATTCAAGGGGTGCGTGATTCAAGAAGCACAATTATGTGACAGGAAAGGAATAGGTAGAAGATTATTTCTATGTTACAACTCCTGACTTCTTTTAAAAGTCCTCTGCTATTCTTCGAGTTTCATCTGCAATTGCTCTGACCTATTTCACATCTCAAAATCTTGTGATTTGTACTTTTTTGATATGGAAAGTCTTTCCAAAGTGATATTTGGGCGATTTTGTCCGTGTAACTTTTAAATGCATTCAGAGCTAGTTCAGATTTTTGTTTGTCCATGATAGAGAAACATATTCTCCGGCAAAGGAATTATCTTTACAAAGGGGAGGAAGAAAGAAATATCCTAATTTTGAGCAGTACAGGCAAAATTGTGGGCATCAGAGGAAGAGACACAAACAATCATTTGCTGAGTGTCATTTGGATTAATCACCAGCTTGATGTTTTGAGTGAGTGCAGACAAAGCTCCAAACTTAAGGACCTTTTAAAAGTATGTATTACATTAGCGGAGTTTAATAATGAGCACCCTTCTGATAGGTCTCAAGAGCTTGTTTAAGTCTTATATTGCAACTGAGAAAAAATATGAAAGCAAATTTTTGATGCTTCCGTGGGACTGACTGTGACTAGGAAAGATCTCAACCTAGAACAGCACCATTTTCTCAGAATGATCATAATTTTGAATTCAAATCAAACTACACCCGAATCTTTCTAGAACCTCAAACTTTTCTCTTGATAGCTTGCATGTCTTATTTCTGACATGAAGGGTAATTAAGCCATAAAGAAAATGCAAAAACAACAAAAACCATATCAGCGTTTTATAGTTGTTATTTGAATCAAGCAAAATGTAGAAATCCACTGTCAAAACATACAACCAGTACTGAGCAGCCCACCTATAATCACCACATCTTGTATAGAAAGCTAGTAGTCCCCTGACTGATCTGACCCATCTCCAACTATAATACCTCCCTTGTAAAAAGATTTATGTTCATTTGCAAATGAAAGGCTCTTTGTTGCAGCCAAGACATAGACAGAGCAGCACAGCAAGCTGGGTGTCTGCCCTCTTAGTTTCCCTTGGGTCCCTGAACTAGATGTATCTACTTTTCCCAGCTCAGACCTTGCAAGGAAAAGGAAAGGACGTGCCTATTGACAGGAGGGTGTTTGCTCAACTGTGATGTCAGCAGGAGCACATAACACAAAAAATAAGCAAGAAAAACATAAACTTTTAAATTTTAAGAGAAGCCACATTCAGCCAGTTGCTGGGAAGTCTCACTCCCTGTGTATCATTCTTCTGTAGCTGTACATCTGAGACCAAGCAATGATGCTGGATGTGAACTGGTGAGCACTGGAAAGGACCCTTGGGCTCATCCCTTCTGGATCGTGTGGCTCACTAGCTGGTGTGTGTTCAGTCTCACTTTTGCCTTTCACTGAAGAGAACGAGCCAAAACAGTCAGACCTTCTGTGGTCACAATGAAAAACCTATGTCTTTTGTTGTGAAGTCTCTGCTCCAAGCTCTGATATGTCATCTACAAGGGACACATGATTTTCAGATCGTCTCCAAACTGGTCTCCCTCCCAGTCCCACTCCAAAAATCTTGTGCCTAAAAGGCAGTAAATCTTTTTTAAAGCACTGTTTATTGTGTTCGTTGTTTGCTGTCACTGAAGCAGTCTGCACTATAGCACTTGATGGCAAGAGGTCCATCTCGAGAGTCTTCAAATATGAGAGGTTTTGGCTGCCCTTGCCAATGGGACACCCAATCTCCACCTCTGCTTTACAGACATCCTTCAGGCTAGCTGTATCTACCCAGGCCTTTCTATAGGGCAGACCCCAAATGCATTCCTGTGAGATTAATGCCTTTAAGGTACTGCAGCCTCTTCCGGGATGAAAGAAATTGCTTGGACTTCTCTGTGCCAGTGTGAATAGACTTACAGCCCGATAGAGCTTTAAAATCAATCCTGCAAAAAAAAAAAAAAAAAAGAGTTTAAAATTCACACAGTCTAGTTAAGCTTAGTTCCTGGCGTGTATTCACTGAGATGTTTCTTTCCTCCCAGAGTTCAACTAGTGGGAAATAGAGTCTCATTAAAGCTTGAAGAAGACTCATAGACTCCCTTGCTTGTGGAAATGCAAGAGAAAAATAGGTCATAATCTACAGTTTTAACAGTATTCCCTCTATTTTATTTGGTTCAGTCCCAATTTAAAGGGAGCCCTGCCTCACTGCATTATCTACTCATACCTACCACATCTCATTGCCACATTCCCATCCACAGAGCCCAGAACCAACTAGTCCAGCAAAAGCCACCAGCCCTTAGGAACAGGCCTGGCTCTACCCCTCAGTGCAAGACAGGAAGCCAAACACAGCTAGAAACAAACTGGAAATAAGTTATTTCACGGCTGAAGGGTCCATTAAGGAAAGTGATTGAGTTTGCATTTCTCAGAGAAAGTCCCTCTTCTGGAGCATGTAGTGTAGGTAAATCTATGAATTCTCTCTCTTGCACCTTCTCTACCTTCCACTCATTATTTTCTCTGTGTCTCACAGTAACCCAAAGAGCAAAGCTCCAGATTTTTAACTTACAGAGATCAGCTAGTCAGTTATAATCAGTATAAGCTTTGCTACCAAGTTGTCTGCACCTAGCCCTATCTGTATCTAGCACCAAAATGACAAAAAAATAACAGAACAGCTGAATTAACACTTTATTATATCTAGCCACTTAAAAATCCATTACTTCCTCAATGTTGCAATTTTACTAACATTCGCATTTGCTGATTTAATCAGTTGTAAAATTACTACATCTGTAACACATGCAAGAAAAAAGGCAAAAGCAATCCTCTGATGAGGTTCAGGTGAAATACTTCAGCAACAGGGCTCTGACTTGGCTTCATTTGCAATACTGTGAATATTAGTATTCAAAGAAGATGAACACAGGCTACAAATTACTAATATAAGGGCTATAAAGTTATTTGGGGGAATTAAAAGCCTACTTTATTAGATGAGAATTACCAAAAAAATGTGGTGTTTTAGACAATTTTATATAGTTTGCAAGTATATTTGTTTTGTGCTTTTAAAGTATATGATTTAAGGTAAACCATAAGTGGAGCTCTTTACAATAAAGGTCTCTGTAGGTGCATGAATTAATGAGTATAAACTGAGCATTAACATTTATCTAGCAACTCCATGAAGGTAAGGCCCTATTCTTCAGCAAAGTGAGAGTATTTCTTGAAGAATGAGTTCCAGCAAAACTGGAGTTTTCACCTGGGGAGTGATGAGATGGAGGAAAGATGTTGCCTAGCGTGGCATCTGCAGTAGCAGATTTCTGAACTCCGAGACACAGGAGGCCATTTCCCACCATAACTCATTTTTTCTCTGGATGATCAACCACTTCCAAGATATTAACAGGCATTGGGGGTAAACTTACAGGGGTGCCTACAGGGTGAATAGCAATATAAGAGAAGCTCTGTATTGCTGATGGCTTCATATAAACCATGAGTAATTATCATCTTTAACTCAGAGAAAAACAATAAGCCATTATTTTACTTGACAAATATCTCTTTAACACAGCTCTATGTTCTCATTCAGAGCCAAAAATGACAGTAATAGTAGGCACATATATATCCTCATCCTAAAATGAATGCTTTATGTGACCTAGTTCTAGGAAAAATAAATCAAAGGCTTTTACTGATATATGTTGAACACTGTATGCCTTACTATATATATAAATTCAAATATGTAGTAAGAAATGCCACCTCGTGAAAATTTCAGTTTGCATTGGGGAGTAATGCAGTTTAGAGGAAAGATATAGTGGCTTAATATCTGAAACAGACCTATAAAAGCAAGCTTCATGATAAGGATTTATTTTTGCATTTGTTCATCAGACAGATAATAAGTGGATTCCTTTTCCCGTGTCAAATGTACTCAGTGCAGAAAAGGACAAGGCATTATAGTAGTTTATTTTACATTCATATTGATAATGTAGTTTAAATAAAGATGTAAAACTCTAAACAGCACTGGCAGCAGGCAGCCATCCTCAAAAGTTATCCCATGTACTGTAAGAGTTTCAAGGACATGGTCCTCCAGCACTTTGAGAACTTCCACCACGACATTTCTGAAGGAGCTTCCTCCTTCTTCCATGTCTGCTATGTGCGTCACTGAAACCTCTCCTCAGTAGCACCATCAGAAGTAAATGTTTAAGGATAAGGACTTGCTGTGGGCAAAGCAGTTTGAGCTTGGGGAATTGCACTTAATGTAATTTATTGCCAATTAACATCAATTTTTAATTACTGATTTGAGTATTAAGAAAAACAATTAAACAAACACCGAGGAAAAAACCTCTCATTTCCTTCTCTGCTTTCAGTCTCAGACCAATGGTTCCTTTCCTGCCTTCCCTTATTCTCACAGCCCATGGTGCTGGCCCCAGTGCTGCCTTTGGAGAGACAGTGGGCTGCCCAGGAAAGTGCTGTCCCTATGCAGCTGTTTCCTGCTGCTGCTCCTCCTTCCTCTCTTGTCCCAGAATCATTGTAGAATCACAGAATGGTTTGGGTTGGAAGGGACCTTAAAGACCATCTCATTCCAACCCCCTGTCATGGGCACGAACAGCTTCCACTGGATCAGGCTGCTCAGAGCCCCATCCAGCCTGGCCTTGAACACCCAGGGATGGGGCATCCACAGCTTCTCTGGGCAACCTGTTCCAGTGCCTCACCGCCCTCACAGTAAAGAATTTCCCCCAGTATCTATTCTAAACCTGCTCTCTTTCAGTTTAAAAACATTTCTCCTTGTCCTATCCCTACATATCTTTGTAAAAAGTCCGTCTCCAGCCTTTTTGTAACCCCCTTCAGCTACTGAAAGGCCTCAATAAAGTCTCCTCTGAGCCCTCTCTTCTCCAGGCTGAAAAAGCGCAGCTCCTCTGCTCTGGTTTTTCACTGCTCTTCTGCTCCAGCATGGATCCCATCAGGATGCAGTCCCTCAGGGATGTCCCTGACCCTGTGTGGCGTCTCACAACCACAGTCCCCCAGGGTGTCCCAGCCCCAGCGAGAGTTCCTCGGGACTCTCCTCCTTCCAGAGGTGTGTCTACAGCTGTGTTCCCAGCACTGTCCCTCCACCTGCCCCAGTTGTCCTTCCCAACTCACGCCTGTCGCTCACTTCCAACCACGCCTGCCTGGTCCCCTGGGCACACATCCCCCACCCCGCACTCCTCTGCTTAGGGATGCCATGTCTCTCACACGGCTGGCCCTGAGAGTAAGGCTCCAACAGCACTTTACACAAAGTTTTGGTTTTCTGCTCGAGAGGTTGAGCATACTTTTGAAATAGTTTTGCACATCTCAGGATCTTCAGGCTAGAAAACACATTTTGATAATCCTGCTCTTCTTTTCATCATTCCATTTGCTATTTTTGCATATGGCCTTCAGCAAAGTACAATACATTTCCTAGCTATTTCTCAGAACTCTTCTTCTGTATTTCAGTTCATAAAGTTTGATAAGTTGGGATCATCTTGCTTTGTTTTGCATTTAGTGTAAGTAGTCTAGATACCATTTTACAAACAGATGTTTCAATGACATTGCAAAATATCTGCAAAGGTACCAAGAATGTAATAAAAGCAATTGCATCCTTGCTGCATTACAGTGTGTTACAATGGGTTAAATATCATCACATCAGTTTTGACTCTTTTAGATGATGAATTCTTGGTTCAGCCTTGTGTTTACAGATTGTTTGGTCCCTGGTATTTTTGCTTCATTTATATAATGGACTTTTACACATAGAAAATGTGTAAAACCTCATACTGATATATACATGAGGAAAAGTTGCTTGTGTTTGCTTAGGGGATAGGGGAGTTGTGTTGTCACCTGTCATTTCTCCACACAACGAGGAGCAAAACCAGCACAATCAGATTCAGATTACGGAGTGCACTCTGTAAACAACTTGTAGTTGAAAGTTATTTTGTGAAGACTGGTGAATAAATAATTGACATTCACAGAAATAAAGATGAATCCACTAACATTTTCAACTCAAATGTTTGGGCTTTTTCACAGCAAACAATTTTAAAATATACCTACTGGAATTAAGTAAGGGATAGTGAATGTGACTTCCAGAAATGTTTCCTAATTTTAAATTTTTGGAGCAATTTGAAGAAGAAATGCTAGCATTTTTAAATCTAGATCTGTCATAGAGGCTGCCTCAAGGAAGACATGCTTACTTTTCCTCCATTGTCACCAGCCACTAAAACCTGGTAATTTTCTTACATGATATGACACAACAAGACAGCATCAGAAAATGTTTAGAATTTATCTTTCCATGATCTTTTCAATCTGGGATGCAATTCTTTCCAAAGAAGTGCAATTTCCCTTTAATTTCTCCTCTGACTAAATGACCAAGAACTATGCTAAATGGTTTTAGCGAAAGACAGCTCCAGCAGTGCTAACACTAATTCTCTAGGACTCATAAAGAGAAAACAGTTTTCCACAAAACATTCAAAATTAACTAAGGAAATAATGTGCATATGTTCCTTTTCTTTGTGCCTCAACTGCTTTTCTGCAGAAGCCTCCAAAGGATTATCATTTTGCTCACCTCTCTGCAGAGCAGAAAGCTCAATTCTACACTGCACAACAATTGTGTTTGGACAAAGGTAAGGAGGGTGTCCCCTTTATTCCGAATAGCTGCTTATGTTTTCTTACAGTGATAAATAAGTTTCATGCTGCCACTACAATATAGCAGGAAGTGGTGAGAAGGAAAAGCAGTGGAGGATTTAATTTATTTCTAATTTAGTTCATTGTGTAGGTGCATTAGCTGGCCTCTTTAAACTTGAGAAATGATCACATCAAAATTTTAAGGATCCATACAAATAAGAGACAAGGATGGAACAAATTGCATGCAAAAATATGATTTATGCCAGGAAAGCAGCATCATCCTTATATGTATGTATAAAAAATAAGTGTATTGAAATCATTCTAGAATGATTCATTAAATAATATTTTATTAATGTAATCAAATTAATACAACCTATTTTATTTAGATGCAAATTTCAAAGTTATGTCCTTCAGAACACCTGTAAAAAGTGTCAATTTCACATTTTCATTGTTATTTACAATTATTTCATGTGAAAAGAGGTATCTGTGCTTAAAGTTTAATGCTTAAAATAAATCGTGACTTCACCAGAGGCAATGGGAGAGTTCTCATTACCCAGAAGAGGAGCAGCATTTCAGCCCTCACATGCATTCAGTGTCATATGACTGGAGCAGGGTTTAGCTGCACTGACAGAGCAAGCTGTAGCATGGGAATAACTCTCCCTTTCCTGTGCAGTTGTGCCCCTCAGTGGATTCTCAAACAAGGGAAGGGTTGTTTCCCTGAATGGGTGTTGGTGAAAAGAAGAGTATCCCTATTTACAGTTTGATTGACTTGCAGTGAAGAGAATCTCTGACTTCTTTCTGCAACCTAGTTTTTTTGAAAGACGAAAGTCTGTTCACGTAAAACTTCAGTAGATGCACTTAGAGCAGTAAAATTAACTCTTACCAGGCAATGTGCAGGGATCAGTTCTGACCCGGCCAGAACTAGACCTGAGACTAATTATAGAACAGCTGCCAGAGTTTTCTTTGCCTTGTCTCCCTCAAACCTGCCACCTTGTCGATGAAGCCTGACCAAGGAGGTTGCCCTTGGAGCTCAAGAAACCCTTTTGATTGTGCTTGATTTGTCTGCTGCCAGCAGAACTGCTTCAAATAACAACAGAGCCTGTATGAAACAATGTGAGCCTGTAGAGTTTTGCTGCCAAAGCTCAAAAGTGACATTAGCAAAAAATTGGGGAATTACGAAGGATGTCAGACAACTGTTTCAGAGAGCACCTCTCACCTTGGGAGCGTGGGATCTGTCACAACCCCTCATTGACCATTGAGTGAATATGGGTTGGATTACAGCTAGATCTTTTGTGACTTTTTTTGAGCCAGTCTTTGGCTGCTCTCCTTTATTTCTTAGTGCATTTCAATATACACCTCTCTCATTTTCCATAACCCATCAAAAATGGGTAAAATGTCATCCTCCAACTACTATTTTACACCTGTATCATCATATTTGTAGCTGGCTTCTGACTTTTCAAATTGATTACTGTAATACATCATAGTTACAACTCAAAACTCAGCCCTAAGTTATAAATGATTTGAGATGGAGTAGCACTTTTCTGAACATGAAAGTAGATGAGTTTGGCTTTGCTGTGGAATCCTGAACCAGGACCAAAACTTGAGTCCATTCTTTATGAGCATTAATCAGTGCAACAAAGACACCTCCTACAGTGGGACCCCTTACAACATGAATGGACCGCAGGAAAAGTTCACTCCTTAGATCTGAACCTGATGTGCATCCCACAGTCATGAAGCCTTTCCTCAAGGAGGCTCCACACTGAAGCAGGAGAAGAGTGTGAGGAGTTCTCCTCCTGAGGAGGAAGGAGCAGCAGAACCAAGAGGTAATGAACTGACCACAGCCTCCATTCCCCATCCCCCCAATGTCACTGGGAAGGAGGAGGTACACAAAATTGTATGTAAAGTATGGGAAGAAGTGAAGATGTGAGGGAAAGTGTTTTTAAGATTTGGTTTTAGTTCTCATTATCCTACTCTTATTTAATTGGCAATAAATTAAATTAATTTCCTCAAGTCGAGTCTGCTCTGCCCATGATGGTAAGTGGTGACAGATCTCTCCACATCCTTGATTCAAGCCACATGCCTTTCATTTTATTTCCTCTCCTGTGTCCAGCTGAGGAAGGGAGTAATAGAGCAGCTTTGGCAGCAACCTGCCATCCAGCCAAGGGCAACACTCCATATTCAGGAACAAAAGGAAATAAAATATGGTTTGTGATTGGAATTACTATTATTGCATGCAAGGCTTCTGTCAGGATTTCTTTGGGAAGAGAAACATTTGACTTCAAAACCTTCCTCAGGGGTGTTTCAACCTACTGTTGATCTGCAACATTATTTGCAGGGGGACTGTATGAGCAGTCATATCATACACATCAATTGTTTGATAAAATGATATACCATGCTACCTGCTCCCTTTAGTCAAGTTCTCCTGACCTGTTTTGGGTCCCTGAGGTTCATGGGGCAAAAGTACCATGCAGCAGTTTGCTGCATCACTCAAAGGCAATAAAGTTGAGAGGAGAGAAAAAAAGACCGTGGCAGCATGGAATGACTGAGCACTCTGCTCCCATAGCATCAGAACAAAGGCAAAAACGATAGGAGACAGCAGGGATGAGAAAGAACCTCACAGTGTGTATGCTACAGAAAAAGGAAAAAGGCAAGAAGAAGGAAGAAAAAAACCTAAGTCAGACTGATTGTGACAATGGCGTATTCAAGGAAAGGGACTAGAACGGAGAAAAAGGCAGGAAGAAAGTTTTACATTGTTCCATCAAGAGAAATATCTTCAAGAAATTTCAAGAATATAACACTGTCCTAGAAAAGCCTTAGAAACTGTAGAAAAGAAAAGGTCAAAAACTCACACAATTTATTTGTTTATTGAGGAAATTGTGGGGTATTATAGGATCCCAACCGTGGTGTGCTAACTAAAGTAGAAAATAAAGGAACGTAAAAGAGGCTGAAGATACATTTATAGCAGCACAGCCTGCCTACTGAATGATTTAAAATTAAAATGCTGATATTCATGAAATAATTTCTCTGAGAGTTGAAGTGCCATCAAACACACTACACAGGTGAAACGACTGGAAATGATGATCCTGCTTTTCAGTTTGGGGCTAGGTTGTGCAGAGCAGAACCTGGAAAGCGTTGCCATGCCTGTCATGTCCATTTTGGACATGTGCCTGTCCCAACAGCATCAGAACTCTATTCCCACTAGTGTACACCTATGAGATGTCCAATACCCCCACCATCAGACAGCCTATGAAAAGCCTTACTTCATTTGTCTCCACTTTTTCCAGTTAAGGTGACAATGCTTTCCATTTCACTTAATTAATAATCAATGTTTAATTTGATTAAAAGCTTAAGGATTTAATTATGTTTATTAAATAATTATTTATTTTGGTCAGTTTTGTTGTCTTTAATGAGGTAATATTCTATAATTAAATCACTGAATGCAGAAAGCTGCCGTATAATTAATAAGACCATGGTCCTAAACAACTTAGAATAATGAATCCAAGCAAGGCCCAGATAATTAAAAATGCTCATGACTAAAATCTGTGACATATTTCCTAACCACATTGGGAGTACAAGGATGATCTTTCCAGCCACACACTGCAACAGGCTCTCTGTGTGACCTTGGACAAGGTATATAATCTTGCTGAGGCAAACTTCTTTATCCTTTTTTTAGCAAGGTCTTCAAGTAAGCAATTAGGGGCAAGGAGAGGCACTCACTCTTTACATGCATAGTGCTTAGTAAGAAGAGATTTTCTTGGTTCTGTCAGAAGATAAATGATAAGAGTTAGGGAACAAGAGAAGTAAGCTGCACCTTCCTCACTATCCTTCAAGGACAGCTGGTTAAGGAAGCATGAAAAGACCAGGCAAGGACTGTGTGGTCCCTCTGCCTCTGTCTCACCCCAACAAGGAGCAGTTGATGGAATTCATGAAATGCATCCTAGTGTTTAATAGCTCACATTCTCAGCAGGTTTTGAACCCAACTTTACGTGTGATCACCACAACTTCTCCTGTAAAGAGTGCTGCAATTTAATTATACACAGTGTAAAAAGGCACTTCTATTTGCTTATTTTCAATCTTCAGCTGCTATTTTTAGTTCATGCCCTTTATATGAGGGCAAACTATGCAGTTTTCACTATGAAGGCAAAGAAATATACTTTCTTCGTTCTTGTCCATTACATTTATTATTTAACATTAACATATATATACTTCATATTATCCTGACTCATCTCCTTCCCAACCTGTTTCAATTTTTCCTGGAAAGAAACCATTCCACCTCTGTCTTTCCCTTGACCGTTTTTGTTATACTTCCCCTTTTTCAAGAAACATAAACACGAACTATATACAGTGCTCAAGATGCAGTACACCACACATTTATCAAATGGCTTAATCATATTTTGTTTTTTGCTCTCATTTAATTTTCTAACTATTCTTATCAAACTTTATGCTCCTTTGACCACTGTTGAGCATTTAGCTGATGTTTTAATAGCACCAGCTACACTAATTTCAAGATCTCTCTCCTGAGAGGCAATAGCTAATTTAGAAACCATCATTCTGTATGTACAATTAAGGATGTGTTTCTCCATGTGCATCTCTTTGCATATATTGACCTTGAATTTCATCTGCTGTTTTACTGTCCAGTCATTCAGTATCATGAAATTCTCCTTTAATTCTTTGCAGTCAATTTGAGAGTTGAATGCCTTGAGTAATATCTCATCAGCAGCAAATTTTGTCACCGTGTATTTACTTTCTTTTCTAGGTCATTTATGAATATATGCAATAGCTAAACTTCCTGAAATGCAGCATCCATTGTAATTCCTCTCCTTATCTGTACCTTTTGTTTCTTTTCACGTAATCATATAACCACATTTTCCCATCTCTGCATTTTCTATCAATTTTGCTTTTATTAAGCCACAAGAAAAAATTATCTTTAATCTCAAGACAGCTTAGTTTTCTTAAACCTTTTTGATGAAGGAT
Organism: Oreocharis arfaki; assembly: GCA_013398015.1. Classification (NCBI taxonomy): domain Eukaryota; kingdom Metazoa; phylum Chordata; class Aves; order Passeriformes; family Paramythiidae; genus Oreocharis; species Oreocharis arfaki. The sequence goes on from VZRR01011464.1 coordinate 88,551, forward strand.
CATGTCAAAAGCTATTTGGAAATCCAAGTAGACCAGCTTGGTAATTATATTCATATATCACTGACTCCTTCAAAGAGCTCTGGGTTATTTGTGAGGCATGACTTCCCTATATGAAACTTTACTAATTCTTGTCCATGTGTCATATTCTTGTATCTACACAAGAAAGGCTGCATTCTTGAATTCTATTTACTTAATTCTGCTGTTTATTATGGCTTTTATATCAAAGTCTAATCTGTAGTCCTCTACATTACCTTTGTCGTTTGCTACTTTATACTGCTTTAAGGTAGGAAATTATTTAGTCAAATATACTGCCATTGTCTACTATTGTGATTGATTCTCTATTTCATTTTAAAGTTCTATTAAAATGCTTGAAAGAATATCACCTGGTTCTTTTATTTATTCCTGATCATTTTACTTATTTGTCTAAAACCTTTTCAGTTTGAGAAATTCAACTTGACACTTCATTCTGAGAAGATTTCTTATACTCTTTCTTTGCAAGAACTTCCCCATGTACTCTTCTAGAAAACATGAAGTCAAGCAAGTAATTTGGCTTTTCTGCTATAGGCTGACCGTTCATGCCCTGAGAATCTGTCTGTCCTACAAGCACGCTGGTAAGCTTCATTTAGATCAGCTTGAAGGGGAAAAAAGAAAAGAACTGTGTATTTTACCCTTGGAAGCTCATTCAAAATCTTCTTCCTTATTCCACTTTTGCTTTTTTTTTTTGCTTTTGCTTTTAATCTGGTCTAATTCCTGCTATTTTCTAGCCACCTCTGCTGTTCAACTGTGTTTGGATTTTTTTGGCCTTTTCAAATACTTTTCGATACACCGGGATACAGTTGCTATCTCTGACTGTCTTTTAGCAGTCGCCATACCAACTGCAAGAATTTTAACCTTTGACCTGTAGCTTTTAATCTCCTTTTAACAGGCAACTTCCATTTTCAGTAACAGTCATTATTATATAAATTATAATTCCTCTCATTCCTCAGCTGGTGCTCAAAATTGAGAAATTATTGTGAGCACCTTATTTCGACTTGCTGAATCTGGAAGGGGCCCAACAGGCCTGGCTGGGTTGGAGAGGAATATCTCAGCCATGCAGTTACACCTGTCCTAAACAAGTGTTACTGTCCAGGTTGCCATGCAAGACACCTGGAAGGAGATGGCAGGTGTGACCCAGTACTTACAGGAGAATGGTGCTTTTCTGAATGAGCAGCTGGAGGCCCAGCAAGATACATGAGAGTATTCAAAAAGGTACCTCTGTTTACGTACCCAGATCTCACAACCTGGAATTCATCTCTTTGGAAATTACTTGACAAAGTGAAACGGAAATTACTTGGCAATCTGAAAGATGTAAGTGCCTAAGAGGAATTTGACAATACCTGGTATTCCTGTCTACCTGGCAGTGATACAACAAGATGCAATAGTTGGAAATTAAAGTTGACAATACATTATGGCAANTAGCAGCAAGATACATGAGAGTATTCAAAATGGTACCTCTGTTTACGTACCCAGATCTCACAACCTGGAATTCATCTCTTTGGAAATTACTCGACAAAGTGAAACGGAAATTACTTGGCAATCTGAAAGATGTAAGTGCCTAAGAGGAATTTGACAATACCTGGTATTCCTGTCTACCTGGCAGTGATACAACAAGATGCAATAGTTGGAAATTAAAGTTGACAATACATTATGGCAAAATTTCTGATCTGTACTCAGAAATACACTGTTGCAGTGAATATGTTGACTTTGGACAATTTTAAGTTTGAGTGGGGTTGTTACAGGCTGTTGCCTTCAGATTCACAGCCGTGCTTCTGTCCCCATTTCAAGCAGGGGCCTGGTAGAGAGTGCAGTGCCTCCAGAGGGGACCAGTGTCCCGACTGTCACAGGCATTCAGTGAGCTGCTGCTTGTATCCTGAAGCCTTGAGCACTGTGGCAAGTCAGGAAAGGTTTTTGGCTTTCTGGAATAGTCAGTACATCTTACAGCTCATCCCAAATTGCCCAAAAATGAGGGTGATTGCCCAAAAATAAGGCATATCATCAGGCTGAGCATATCCACACTACTTGCATGGAAGATTCCTCCCTTCAGAGGAGTCTGAGGGCAGCGTGATGTGCTGCAGATGATCCTGTATCATCTCTTAAGACCTGACAGTTGCTGAGTCTGTGGATATAATGTATCAAAGCTATTGCAGTGGATAATTCTTTCTAAGTTGCCTCTTTAATAGTCTGCAAAACCACCTTCCTAATATTTTGTTGCACAGGTCACTAAGGAAATAACTGCTATCAAGATGATCACAATTAAAGCAATAAAATTACTGATGAGACAAAGAAACTGTGGCAGTTATTTTTATATGGTATATAAAAATATCAGCTGCTACAGAATTTTCTGTAGTGCTGACAAACTGATTCTTACCTTCTATAGTGTGAGAGCATCAGCACATTTTATTTCTATCTTTGAGGTCATTCTTCCTTCCAAAGGAGCTACTATTTATGGGCAGCTTTCTTTAAAATATTTTCCCACTCCATTTGTGTTGGAGTTTTACTTTTGTGTGGCTTCCTATATGTCCAGGATCTGTTAGATAGTGCCCATTGAGTGCTATAATGTGGGTACAAGCTTCTTTAAAAACTTCTCATGACTCTAGTTGAATGAGTGGTTGGTGCTCCAAATAATTTCTGATGATGGGACAGAACTCACTGAAACTACCTTGTCCATCCCAAAAGTTTGAGAGAAGGTTTCTTTGAGGCAGAAAATAAATCCAAAGGTAGGAGTTGGAAAGTTTTTGGAAAATGAGGCTTTGGGCCACTGATAGAAAAAAAAAAAAGGTGATTGCCCAAGCACTGGCCTAAAGTCAAAGACTCTTTGCTTAAGAGTGAGAAGGTGGAATTTCAGATTACACAAATTTACATTAGTGCTTGGGATATATGGGCATTTCAGTCCCATCTGCATCAGGTGGATCTAAATGAAAAAATCTAGTGATAAGGGATAAATGAGCTGCATGAGCATTACATTTCAGTCAGCATTTTGAAGATCAGTTGAACTGTAGGATTGAGGCCATGACAGATGGTGGGTTTGTCTGTGTGTTACAGGGACTCTTAGTACTTTGAGGAGGAGGAGATTATTTTGTCTCTTAACAAAAACAAAATTAAAATATCTCTCTGAAGACTGTTGCCCTTATAGGGGAGGTATGTGCTTTGAAGTGTCATACTTTTGCATAGTCTTGATAATCACTAATGAAGAGAGTGCAGAAGATTACAAAACAACATAATCAAGTGATATTAATGAATATTTCAACCAACAGACATTTCAAAGTTTTAATTAAAATTAGTAGTTACTGGTATTGTAATGTGTTCAAGAACATACAGGCAAGTAATCACAGACTTCCCAAATGGGCTGCATTACACATGCAATTAATTATGCAAGATGTTGCTGCTCAAACCACCCTGGGATCTCTGAGATTTAAAGCAAGTTCTCAAGCATTTCAGTACAGAAGGCAGTTCCACAAACACAGCCAGCAGATCTACTATTATGCTTAAACCAGATGCTGCATTGCTGCGATACGGCTCAGATCTGTTCTGCTAGCAACAATTTTTACTCATCTTCTTTAATAGCACAAATACTTCTTCTTTTGCCTAAAGTAAAAGCTGGTATTTTTAAACACAGGCTGTGAGAGCTTGCAGGACAAAAAAAACCCCACCTACAGAGATGTTCTTTTCACAATATGCCCTCCACACTGCAGGGGAAGAAAAGTTTAATCAAAGTACAATGCTTGTTCTTACTTTTCTTTCTCTCTGACACTGCCTTCACCCAGTGCTCCCACTCTGATGTCCTTTCATGGTTCTTGGGATTTTTTGAAGTTAATTTTGTCGCTAGGGAGCAGGTCTGAAGGCTCCTTACCTTAATATGAGAGTTTGTAATAGTACCTCCAACTCACAACAAAATGTCTTCCTTTAAACCATGGTGGGGTTGTTTAGAAACAGTACATTTTGACCAACTGCTACCTTTGAGCCTGAATACACATTCAAAAGAACTTCCATGCCCCTCAGTGAAATTAAATCATTAATCTGAGAACTGAATGTCATACTGGGCTATTCTGAATAAACCTCTCTGTCAATTCAATCCACCCAAAGCTTACTGTTAGGAAAAGTGAGAGTCTAAGAGCATTCAACCATGTTTATAGATTTGAGGCTTCATGCACAGCAGGATCAAATATACTTAAAAATAAATGGGAGTGGGGAGGAAGACTGGAGCTTTTCTGCAACCTTTTCAAACTCTTTTCCAGAAGGCAAATGCTCCACTCTTTACTTGGCAGGTGCCTATCCCCAAATAAGCCCCTAAACACTTTCCAGATTCCTTGCTGGATAAAAAAATTCGAAGTGATTTCTGAGCCTTTTGCTATTGATAGGAGTTTTGCTGCAAACAGGAAGGGGAATGTTAGGCCTAAGACCCTTCCTCTTTTTCCAGACTCAAAATGCTCCTCATGTAGACCTGATAGTGCTGGGGGGTTGTTATTTCCTCAGCACTATAAGGAAGGGAATGGACATAGGTGTCACTTCGCAAAAAAAAGCAATATCCTAAAGGCCTGTCCAGGCTAATTTTCTGCTACTCGGCCACCACTGGTTTCTGTCCAGCTGTTATGCAGGACAAGGCAACTTGGCTATGAATGTCATGAAGGAAGCAATAACCTATTTTGGAACATTTATCAACGCTGTTAATGTGATATTAAAACTGAATTGTAAGACATTTAAAGTCTTGTTCAGTGAGATGTCTGAGCTCTTAGCTGTTGCAAATAATGGGATAAAAATCCAAAGAGCCAATTAGTAAAAGAGATGTGACCCACTAAAAATATTGTTCCACCTCTTTGCCAGCTTGAGAAATATACAAAATTTGAGGTGAAGCAGTGTAAGACACACAGCATACCAGCACTTTCTATTCTGTGCAGTCCTTTGGGGTAAGATGCTGCAGTTATGCTTTGTAGAAAATCTGGTTTTTCAGCTCAGATCAGCAACCACCGCCTTTCAAAAATGCAAGGTACCTCTGAGCAAGAGAGAGAGGCAAATTCTCCAGTGTTTTGAACCCTGAATCATAAGCCCACTGTTTTTTTTCCCTCTAACCCCCGAGAATACAAAACTTAGCATTATCCACAAAAACATATGTCAAACTCATCCCATTGAGGCTCAGAGTGCTTGTGAATTCTGGGTTGCTTAAGGAAATATACCAGAGGGAAATGGCAGCGCACCACTGCAACTGAACTTCTGTCTGCAGCAGAGTAGAGAAGCTGTCCATGCCTCAAACTGCGAGCTGAAGGCTCGTTCTCTGACACGGAGCTGCATGGACTGTGGGGGACACTTTTCAAAAATTGATGGTTGAGCTTCAGCTCCTAAATGCGTGTTTATTTTCCTAAATAAGAAAATTGATGTTTTCATAAAGGCTTTTTATTTCTCAAGAACTTCTGCCATTGTCAGTGACTCTGCATTTGTGAAAAACACATGTTCTCTATCAGTTTGTGTTTCTCATTCCCCGTTTACTTTCAGATTTTCATTCTACAATTGACTCAGTACAGGTACAGAAACATCAGTACTTGCAGTCACTTGCAGTTTGAGAAACTAAACTTCTTATACACACTAATATTCACTCTTTTTGCAGTTCACTGCACCACCTCCTTACTATCTCACTTTCAAAAGACAAAGATAAGATTCCAACTACAAGGGTATGAGAACAAATAGGAAAATTTGGTATCATTGGTAATTTCAACTTTGGTCTAAAGTTCAGCTGAAATACTTTTCATAATTTTTGTCCGTAATTACTACTACTACACCATGTGTTAATGAACAAACATAAAAAGTGCACAATTACCCTTCATCTCATTTAAGAAATTGAAATTTAAATGGAAAATAGACAAAAAATAGACACCCAGGCAGTATCTGGCTTACTTGCTCCCTCTTAAACACAATGATACCAACACAGCGGTTCCATGAAGACAGAGTTGACATTAATTGAAAGGTCAAATTCCATGTAGGAATTTGTCACTGAACAAACTCTGAGATAACTAAGTAGTACAAGACAAGGCAAGAGAACATTTAGGGACCAGCATCCTTGGAGTATTTAGGGGGAATAACTCAGAAGGAACACAGTTGACATGTACTTTACATTGCCTTCCTTAAAGGGCAAGATAGATACAGTAACATTCTTTCAATCATACCGACTTTTGAAACTCCTGGGAGCTTTTTCAGTGGAGATTTGAGATAGACTAGGCTGAGGTAGTTACAAGGAATAATTTAAGTGAGACTGTCTGTGCCATACAAGTTTTTCAGCTTCAGCCAGAGAGTTTAGTGGAAAGAATTCAGATGAAAGCATGAAAAGGGGAGAAACAAGCCAAGCTGCTACAGAGTGCTTACTATAAGCTTTTTTTCCATAGCAAATGGTCCTTAACAATGTTTGCTTTACAGTATTTCTGCTCAAATGAGTGTTTGCCATGTTCAATTAACACAGGATATCTCAATGTTGAGTGCAATGTTAGTAGAATAAACTCAAGGCAAGCTGGGGGACTAAAATAAAAGATGCCATTATTAAAGGTCAAGCTTTTAATTCTTGAAAAACTGAAGAACCACACTCCTAAAAGATCCAAAGTGTTTCCCCTACTGATATGGAGCATTGTAATTTTTCACATCATTTTCCTAGAGGGGCAGATACCTGACATTTATCGTCAAAAACAAACTAAGTAGCAGTGCATCAGGGAATAAGCAAGGCCTAAGTCTTTCTACATCTCTGCTTCTTGTCACGTGATCCTGTCAAAAATCTGTTGGGAGTAAAACACAAAAGGAGAGTGATTCACACTGAAAACAAGAAATGTAACCATGTGTGTTTGTTCATCAGCCAAAAAAAAAAAAATTTAAAAAAAAAAAAAAAAAAAGACGCTTGGGATTGATTTTGGAACATATAGACATTAAAAAATCATTACCTGTTTTGTGAGCGTGTACATCAGCAGACAGCCTACACCAGTGAAACCAACAGCAGGAGACAGTGGAAGCAATCCTCACAGACCTTCCCAGTTAGGAGATGCAAGTAGAGTCCTGAAATGCCTCAGGGAAGAGAGGGAGACTGGCTGTGAGCATCTCCTGCTCTGCCTGAGCATCCTACCACTGGCTAGAGGGAAATGGCACTGCTGTTACTGGAACGGTGCTTAAGTGATGATGCTCCAAATGGGATTCAAACATTTTGCATTTCTAAGATAACAGAGTCTGCTAACCATGGTATTTCACAGCCATAGATTGACAGTTAATTGACAATTCATGGCAACACAGCATTCAATAATGCCACTCTAAAAACAACTTTGGAAAGAAGCTGAAGTGTTCAGGGTCAGACGTAGCATGCAGTACCACTGAAACACCCTTTTTCCCACCGCTCCTGGGTCATTCAGGAATCAGAAGTGTTGAATGTCCCTCATTTTTATGATGAGGGATTTTTATAGCCCTCACAAAGTAAAAATATTTCTACAAATGTCTTGTCCATGTATTAATGGCTATCATTACCCAAAAAACCTCTCTATCAGAACACAGAAATAATCCTTGCAATCTGTCATTATCAGTGTTGGTACCATAGAGTTCACAAAAGAGCATAAAATGGCTGGCAAAATAGGCAAAAACACTGTCATATATTAACTATTTCCGTATTTTAAAAAGTTCACAGGCAACCTTAACACATGGATTTTCTGAGTGGTTTTAATAACTAATTGCACAGCTCTGTTACATTCTTCTTTATTAATTTTACTGAATTCTGGTAGCATTCCTTTTTCAGCAGTGGAAAGCAATTCCCTCCATCTCTCTTTGTCCTTGTCCTGTGGCAGCCAATACTGACAATGACTTTTGTCTGTAGGCCACAACACATGGGAAATTGAACACCTTAGTAACTTTCTTTAACACAGAGAGAAAAGAAAAAAAAAAAAAGGTCTTATAAATAGATGGTGGGTCTGAAGTCTGTAGATGACAGAGAGAATGAAATGTTTGACAGGACCCAGCACGTGGATCCATAACAGCCCTGAATTCTCAATTTAAGTGAAAAATATTGGGCTATTAACATCAGGGAACTTTCACACTGAACAGAAGCGATATTCTAATTTCCTTTCAGCAGAGGAAATTTCCTCATATGTTCACTTAATTATGTGTCTAAAAGCTTAGGCTAGGGCAGATTTTAGAAATTAGCTAAATAGAGTTAGCTTAAAATTGCAGGAGATTCACAGCTTCATCTGCTTCAGCGTCTCCTCATTGTGCGTATTTGCCCTTTTTCTTTAGCATAACATGTACATGAAGATGCTTAACAAGCATTTGGTACTAATCCTCTGCAGTCCTTGCTGCATCTAATATCTGTAGTGTGGAAGACAGAGTAACATCCTTGTGAGGCCAGACTTTTACTTGCTTTTCTCCCTTCATTTACCTTTTAATGATGGACAATGGCAAAAGCACCCTAGGGTCATGTTCTTAAAACTCTCCAATGTTTACAAGTGCCTTCTGTCAAGATCACAGCTTCAGAGCTTGGCTGAAACTGCTAGGAGTGCACTTGACATTACTCATTCTGGAGCAAATATTTCAGCTTCTTCATCCACATAGGGCATTTTTTCTGGGAAAAAAACCAAAAACAACAAAAACCAGACCAAAAAATCTATGCCAAACAGTTCTCCATGCCCAGCTTCTTTTGCTGCAAAGTGCTTTCAGAAAAATCACAGAGCATTTCAGAAAGACGAATTTTCTGAAGAGAAATGTTGCTGTTGCAACACGGACAGTGAGGAAAAATGAAGGTCCAAGTTGGAGACAAGGTTGAGGGAAAGTGACTTATTTATTTAATTACAGGCGAGATTTATATAACCCTCGCATTGGTATATGGCAAAAGATCATTGGCCTCTGGTCCAACCACCTCTCCAGGAGATTGGCTGGACTTCACAACACCTATTTTCAAAATATTTTCTATTTAATTTCATAACAACTCTACATACAAACAACACCTGCACGCTGTTTAGAAAACCATCTTGCTTGTTTGCATGAGAACCAACAACTTTCTCACAGAATACTTGCAAAATGCTGGATTTTTCCCTGCCAGCAGCTTTTCAGCATTCACAGAGAAAAGCTTCAGATCTAAAGCAGTAGCTCAACCCCATAAAGCAAAGTCTAGCTGACAGTCTAATTCCTTTACTTTCAAGAGAGCTGGACCTATGAATGCTACTCTGTAACAAAAACAAAAATAAAGAGAAAAGAAAGCCCAGAAAATGAGCACCCTTCTTTCTCTTGTCCAGTAGAGACAATTTTAAATGACAATAAATTGGACCATCATATTTTCAAGCTTGAGACCTTGTCAAACACAGGCAATGAAGGGTCCAGAAATAACAGGGTAAACGCCTGAAATAGAACATACAGAGCCTGACTGTCTTCATGCTTCACCAGTTTGGATCCAGTGTGATAACTCCTACTAACAGATATTGATTTATGGCAGGGCAAATAGAAGCTGGGTCAGTCTCAAACGGGGGCTCACCTCAGGAAACATTGCTGATATTGGACTCTGCACTATTCACACTGACCAAAAAGACAGGCCTTATATTGAAGAAAAATGTTGACAGGCGAAAGATCTGAGGGGACTGCAGGAGTGGGAAGAGGCTCTTAGTTTAATCAGTATTGGATTAACGTCCAAATGTCCCTAGCAAATTGCTAAGGCATTGCGTTATACCATCTATAAGTTCTGCTTTATGAGAGCTAACACTTTTGAGAGGGAGAGGAGGAAGGGCAACAACCTCTTCTGTGAATTCTGAACCTTCCAGCTTTAAAAGTGGACACCTGGATGAATTAACCTTTAAAATGTCTCAGTTTATTGTGTTTATGTAGTTTAATCAAGGTTTATGTAGTTTAATCAAGCAGCAAGCTGACTAGGAACTGAATCTGCCATAGTCAAAAATATACAAACGCTTTTTTTGCTTTCAATTTTTTAGACCATTTTCCCTTTGTTCTGTGGCTTAGGATGCAGATCTAGCAAGCCGAGTCTTTCTGGAAGGAAACACCGATTGTACCTCGAAGTCTGTAATTCTGTCAGAGTTGGCAACAGCTGCATTTGCTAGCAGAAACACCAAGGTCTTTAAGGTCCGTCTGTTGTTGCTCTAGTCACAGTCTCCATGGACACTGACTTGCTACGATGAAGCTCATTAAGTGATTAATTTTCAGGGGCATTTAGTATTGGCTTGCTACTTCGTGCTCCCTGCTGTTTCCACTAACTCAGAGAGAAGTGTTTGACCCTGTTCAGTGTATCCATCGGAGTTTGATCTCTTGAAAAAGTACTGTGGTCTAAAGAAAATATGGCTCTGCAGTGATGCTGATGTATATGCTGATCATCTGTACCTCTGGTACTGACAAATTTGATTCAAAAAGTGAATGCTTCATAGCATGAAATAACCCAGGGACCTTTTCAAATCTCAGTCTTCTTTACAGCTATTATATGGCTTGGCTCTCTCTCACTAAGCACACACAGAGAATGGCAGTGTAACTACTGTGCTAGAAGCAAAGCTAACAGTATCCATGGGGATTTTTAACAGCTGCATTCGAGGGAATAGTCTATGAATTCACATCTGAGACTTTCCCTGGTTTTTATTTTACTCCTACACAGTCAAACTTCAGCTGAAAATAACATGACAAATCTAATCAGTGCAGATCTGCCCCAGCTGAAGAGAAGTTTTCTCCTTTGACAGGTCAAGATATTGAGGAGGTTTAAAAGTTTGCCCTGCAAAATAAATCCAACCCATGACATAGGTTGTTTCTTTGGGAAAAAAAAAAGAAAACAAGCAGGAACCTCCAGAATGCTTATCTAGCAAGATATCCTTTTAACAGGAAGACCATATTGTTATATGAGTAATTGGTCTTAAATGATATGAATCAATAGCAGTGCAAGAGCACTGAAGAACTGGCTGCAGGAGAGCAACTTTGGTTAATGACAAGAAGAATAATTTGCAACTCACTGGAGAACATGGATATTTTCCCTGTGTCAATCTCATTTTTTCAACAGCAAACATGATTAACTGGGGAAAAACATGTAAAATCAAGGGAGGGAGAAACACTTAGGAACTACCTGTATCTATTTTGGCATTTCACATTTTGTACGGTTATTCTAGTGCTGAGCTTTTTTCCCCCTGTTTACATCAAATTTAAATGGCCCCTCTGAGTTGAGTGCTTCTTCGCATTCACTACCTTATATGATAAGTTGGAGTCTACTTAGCAAGGAATTTACAGTCCAGAAATCTCACTCAATTTCTAGAGAAAGACATGAGTTTTAAACTGAAATAGCGTAGATTCAGAATAGATACAAGGAAGGAATTCTTCATGATGAGGCCCTGGAAGAGGTTTCCCAGAGAAGTTGTGGTTCCCCCGTCCCCAGAAGTGTTCGAGGCCGGGTTAGATGGGACTTTGAGCAACCTGATCTGTTTGAAGATGCTCCTGTTCATTGCAGGGAGGTTGAACTAGATGATCTTTAAAGGTCCTTTTTGACCCAGACCATTCTGCAATTCTATGAATTTCACCCATTCCCCATTCCAGTGTCCCCAAAAAACCAAGGGCTAAGACACAAAGAGACCAACAGAACCCAATTCTCTTGGTCCACATGTAATGCCCCATCCAGTAGATCAACCCATCAGTTCTCTTTAATTATGAAATATATGTGTTCATATGCACTTTTCACGATAATTAAATAATATGACATAATAAATGACGGCTTGAAAAATTAAAGCTCCACACTTAAATGTTTTATATGTAGAAGCTGTAAATTTAAAAGCTGTCTACTGACTTGTCAACTCAAGTTTTTGCAGCAGGCAGTTCAGATGCCCAGATGACATAAGAGCAGGACTTCACTTTGTTTCCTCAGTTTGTTATTTGATATCTAGACACCTAAACATACAGTACCTACACAACTTCCTGGACATTTCAGCATGACAGAGGAACATCCCAAATAGTTCATGAAACATGCTTAATGATGGAAATGGAAAAAAAAAAAAAAGGAAAAAAAGAAGAAATAATAGTATTTTTAAAAATCATTTCATTTACTAAGAGATCAAAATGTCATTGTGAAGACCAAAAGAAATTTTGAATAATTTATCCTAAAGATTAAGTAAGTACCTAACTGGGTTAGGAGACTGCATCCAAAAGTGGGAGCCTTCTAGGCATTTTGACCTTTGCATCTAAAAATAGCATCCACACATACTCAAGTCAAAGGCACAAGTATTCCACAACAGATCCAATTCTGAAAAAGGTGAAACAAGAAGATGAAAGAAAATATTGACTGTGGTCACCAAGATGCTTTGTTTCCCTGAGGAGAAAACTCCTCACTCCAGAATCCCCACTAAGTTACCTGGGAAAATCCACGCAACTGCCCACAGATAGAAATACTTAGGTCAGGCCATTGTGGCTGCACTAAGTGATTACACCTTTATTTATAGATGCCTCCAAACAGTTTATTCAGTGTTTAACAAGAGAGGTTGTACAAGGGAGGATTCTGTTCTTATCACAAAAAGTTGGCATTATAAATCAATGGATTTTATACAACACTGGCAGAAATTCGTTCCTACTCAGTTATTTCCTCTGCCCATTTGATTCCATCCTCCACTTCTAGCTCTGTGATAGGCAATGGCTGAAGGCAAGGAGTGAAACCAAACATTGTAAGAAAAAGAAACCAGAACTGCTCTCAGTTCGACGGATGCTTTCAAGATTTTGTCTCTTAATAAAAGATACTCCTTTATTTAAGTAGTTCTTTCCACAGAATATATAGTGAGAGAGTTCTTCTGAGCAGAAAACATATGCTTCATGGAAGACTCCTAAACTATAAAGGAAATTTGGGTATCCAACTCCCTCCCGTTTCTAAAGGAATGATTGCATCTCAGTTCTTTAACACACTCAGAAGAAACACTTTTTTGTGTGTTCTTGGCTGCTAGACCCCAACAATTTGCCTAGGGTCTCGGTCTCACAAGAACTAAAGCATATAAGCCCAGAAGACTTTATTATTTATGTACAAGAATAAAAAAATACTTGATTTTTAATCGAAGTACAGTTGAAAAATTTGCTTCTGTCACCTCAGAAAAACAGTGATGGGTGTTGTGCACGGCAAATTATAGTTGTAGAAAAATGCCTGTGGGACAGGCATTCACTTCGTTTCAGGGCACTCAACAAGGAGTGCAAGTCATGGGTTGTTGTTTCTACTTGACAGCTTTGTCACTAGACAGTCCCAGAATTAAAAATACAGGAGGAATGGCTTGAGCAGTTAGTTGCCAGCACTCTGACCCCTCTGAGCTTTAGATCTTATCTGGCCTGACTGGATAATGCATGGATGCCACATCTAGACTATAAACTGAAAAATTTAAAAATATTTCATTGGTGTCAGTAGTCTTACCTAACACTGAAAAATGTCTTTATAAAGGTTTAATATATTGAAAATTCAAGGGAAAAGATAGCGTGCAGTGCTTGCATGTACTAAAATATGAAACATAAGCAGGGCATTGTTGAACTCATTTCAGTGTAATTCCTGAAGAATTGTCCCATTAGTCTCTGGCAATTTGTAAACAGCAAAAAAGAACCATATAAAGTTAACTGAAAATAACATCATCAAACAGCCTGCAAAGGACAATAAAAGAAGAAAAATGGTGTGAAAACAAGGTCAGCACTGGACAATAAACATCTTATGTGTGTGGTTGCAATATGGTTGGTCACATTTAAATATTTATTAATTTTAAGGACAATTCAGTGCAATAACATTGTAACTTTTTTGCAGTCCTGCTTACTGGAGACATTCTTCATTCCCGTGTCTATGTAAATCCAAGAGGACGAATAAAGTTGATAAACAGCTTCTGGATCAGCTGAAATTCTCTGTGGACAGTCTTTCCTAGATTCTTCATAGATTTCATAGGTCGTGAAGCTGAGTCCTGTAACTACTTGGGAAGGAACTGCCCATGCTGGTATTAGACTACTCCCCCCTAGTCCCCTGTTTACAGGTCAGGATAAGGGGGCTGGGGAAAACGTTGTAAATTTTATTTCTTTAGAAATATATTTTAAAAATACAAACCTGAACAGTTCTTCAGAAGCTAATTCATGCCCTGATCCTGTAAAAGCCCATGACAGTCCTAAGATCACACATGGGGTTGCACTTTGCCAGCACTATATAAAATGTCATTATCTCCTGCTGCTCCATTTCAATAAACTGTTGGTGGGAGTGTTTTACTCCAGGAACAGCAGTGTCTGTATCAGGTAAGACAGGAGAAGGGGAAGTGAAGTGATGGAGAGGATTTGGGACAGGAAAAAATGCTGTGTACTCCTGTGGCTTTGCCATCATTTGAATAAGCCAAAGGATGACACAGTAGAATGATATTCATGGCCATTGCATCTCTACTAATTCTCTTCCAGGCTGAAAGACCTCATTGTTCCTAAAATGCCATCCTTGGTCAACTGTAAATTTCAGGCCTGTTTTGCAAGGGTCACAGTAACATTCAGCAGCATTGTAAACCCAGTGGCTTTCTGAGCATCCTGTGCAGCACCGCTTGTAATGGTACAGTCAGGCACTGTTTGTCACTACTCTGCTGTGACGAACTTCTGTGGCTCTTTTTGTCTCCATGGGCACGTCATAACTGAGCAGTGTGACAGCCTTAAGCATCTGGGAGCTAAAAGGACTTTTTTAAAAAGTTTTATTATGAACCTTCAACCTTTTGACAGTTGAAAATGCTGATGCCATCAGGAATTTTGCTTCCCTGATGAGCACTTGGTCCAAGGGCTGTAGTTTTGGCAGCTCTGGCTTAAGGAGATCAGAATCTCAGTTCCATATGACATTCTTTCCCCCTTTCATACCACTCCTGCACTCAATGCAGGTTTGTATCTGTTACAGAGTATTTTTTCTAGTGCTTGTCCTGTGCAGAAGTCACTGTTAGTTCTCAGTGACGAGCAGTAATCATCTGCACTGTTTGTATTTATTATTTGCTTTTTCTCATTCTATGAATGTACAGTGTTTTGATGTTTCTCAAATGAAAAAAAAATTTTTGAAAGTAACCAAAATCTGGACCCTTTCTTTCACCCCACTGAGGCATTAGTTATCTAAACAATTATGACAACAACAACTTATCCCATTAAAAAGTCATCACATTCTTGCTGCAAGCAATTTGTTTAAAGAGAGAAGGAAAGGGAAAAGTAGGTGTCCCTTGACATTCAAGAGGACTGCATTTCTAATCAGTGTATTGTGGTGGTCAAATGCCAACACTTAGGCACATCACCTAAACAGTCCTTCTGGGTGGAAACATTAAAAGGACTTTCCCAGTAGTTCAAGTGAGTGACTTTAAGGAATGACAGCTCCAGTATCTCGTTTATGAAAAAAGGACAAACACATCTGTCAGTATGAGAGGGAAATCAAATCTGCGAGGAAGAGAAAGGAAGGAAGAGTGTATGTAACTGGGGAAATCATGAGGAAACCATGAGGAAATCATAATTAAACCATGAAGAAATAAAATTAAATAAAATTTTAAAAACATTAAAATGCCGCCCTAATGTTTTGTATGAACAAAACAAAATCAAATCACAAAGGAGTAAAAAGGTATAGAAAGAAAGAAGACATCCCAATCTACTTTAGGGAAATACAAGTTTAAGGCCGTAATGAATAAATAACGAGCATGGCTGGGTGGCTGTGCAGCACTAAGGGCATCACCCCTTAGTATTTGAAACTTCTGGCCCCTGAGTAAGACCTGCAAGGCATTTTCTAGGCTTGAACTGTGTCTTAGAAGCCTAGAAGAATGGAGTTTTGCTTTTTCCCAAAAATTAGTAGCCCAGCATCTTAAGATTAGTCTTGCTGTATTCAGCAGGCACTGCAGGTACTCTAAAGCAGGTCACTGATATTGAAGTGCCTGCATATGTGTTCAGTTACTGTTCCACTGGCACTCTGATTTGCTCAGCTTTTGAAAGGTCTTGGTGTCCTTTGAACTGATGCCCAAATGCAGGAAGTGCAGCCAAGTTCAGGATGTGGCTGTCAGTGCCACGCCTGTACCTGCACCCGGGGGCCGGAGGATGCAGCACCACTTGGATCACTGGGTACTGCCAAGGGAGTGATTCCCCTGGTTGTACCGCACATATGAGACGTCAGAGCTTCAGAACTCAGTGTGCCAGCAGCTGGGAATCATGACTTTTTTTCTCCAAAGGAAAGTAATAGGAATTCAGGCGTACAGTAACTTCTTGGCCCACTTTACTCTGATCAGAGCAGATGCTCAGCAAATGAGAAGCTGCACTTAATTGTTCTGAAGATTTAATAAATTTATCTCATTTTTAAACCACTTGAGTCATTAAGTTTATGCCAATTTTTTACGAGCTGTCTGTTCCAATGCCCATTGATTTTGATTTATATTAAACTGTGTGAACCAGCGCGTGTAAGCAGCATGTGCATGTTAAGACTTGTAAATTACTCCTTTTCCAAGAAAGTGAATGAAAATACACTGTAAACATCATTCAGATATGCTGTTGTGAGTAACAGTTCAATGGCAGCTTTTATTCGTCTTGCCCAGTATTAATCCACCCCAAAAATATCTCCATACAGCACTGGATCCAAGATCAACTTCTCCCTCTTTCTCAGCTAGCTGAAACTTCGTGTTGCCTAGAAAATGCAGCCTCAGCTTTCAGAATTGATAATTATATAAACTTTCAGGGAAGTAAGGATGTAATTCTGGCAATCTGGAATATTCAAAAGGCATGCATCAAGATCAAAAAGAGATAAAATAAAATATTCCTTTTGCTTATAAATTTGCAAGTGGAAAGGAAGCAGAAGAATTTTTTAGATTTTTTTCCCCTTTCTTTCCATTTGTTCATTTAGTGCCCGAGGTTTTTTGCTTAGTCACAAAGACCACAAATTCCCTTTTCTTCTTTCTTTTCTTTCAACAATTTTAAATTCTTTTTATTATTGCTGTTGGTAGAAGTTAGACTTCTCTGAAAAATCAAACTAATCCTCTGACTGGAGCTTTAAGAAACCTCCAGGATAATGAAGCCAGTTGAAGGAGGTGGCAAAAATGGGAAATCCATACAGAAAGGTAAAAATTAGATTTAAACAATTTTATTTGAAAGTTTTAATTAATGTGTGACATAGAGATACCTCTCTCTTTTTTTTTTCCTCTTTCTGTTTTAAACTCAGAAATAGAAGAAATCCACACCTTGTAGTAAAAATGTTTAGAGACACAAAGGCACCTGAAGTTACTGCTCACTGAGTGACTAGATTAGGGAGGGATAGGTGTACCAGAAAACAAAGGCATTATTTCTAATTACTGCTTCCTGTAGCAGAAAAGCAGAATGCAATGAGTAAAAAATAGACAAAAAGATGCAATTCTTACGTAAGATATTGTTGCTCTACAAGTGACAAGAACTACAGAGGGTTCTCATGGCAGGCAGGCACACCTCTATGGGTAATAAAGATTTATATTTCTTATTACTGGTAAAGGCATATCTTTGTTGGATGACAACTAGATGACACAGTTCATCAAGTCAGGATGATAATTCAGAAATATTCCTGTAACTCTGAATAAGCAATTTCTGATAGAAGAAATATTATTTACTACAGAGATGTTGCCCTTTACATTCGTAGTGTCCCCTGACCTGAGGTCACTACCTCATACGTGAGGAGAGCCATCACCACTCCAAGTAAATGTCACATAACTGTGGGTGACCTGTATTTACAATATGTATGTTGGCATAATCTAATGTGCAGAGAAAACAGCTTAATATTTTGCCTAAATCTGTGCCCTGCAGGAAAATACTTTCATCCCAGCCTTTCCAAGACAGTCAATGTTTGTTTAAACATGTTGCCTCCTTTTTTTTCTGTTGGTATTTGTCAACCCCATAGCACAGTAGTGGTGTAATGAAGGAGACAGGGAAGCTGTTTAGGGGAAGGGAAGCGGGTTTCCAGCCACCAGTGAATATTCATTCTATGCACAATGAAAATCAGCATTGATAAGGCAGAGCAAAGGCACTCGCTAAATCCTAACTGGAAACGAGGGGCTGAAGGGCACGAACGCATACTCATGACCTCCAGGTGGACCTGGCAAATATTTGTGATGTCACACAAGCATGAAACACTGTTTTCTTCATTGGACAGCCAAGAGGATTTATTGAGCCCTTTTTCCACCACAGGTGCAGCTGACTCACAAAACACAAATATTTCTCTTTCTACTTACACAACACCTCTCTGATACCAGGGGAAAGAAGCTGCTCTGAAGGCATTAATCCTTCTCCCCTCCCTCACTGCTGCACCCTTTTCTGGGGCCTACAGCCAGCAGTCCATGGATATCCAAGTATTTCAAATTTCAAGCATTCTGGGTTTAAAGTAAATATTGCTAAGCCTGAATGAACCCTGAGATAGCTCTGGTTTGATTGCCTCAAAGTAAGGGGTCTAATGCTTTCTTACTCCAGGCCAGCACAACATGAGCATGTCCTCCACCCTCCTCCCCCCATCAGTATCTCCAGGTCATTAGAGCTATGGGAGTCCCTCAGGCTGCAGCTCAGAGGAAAGCCCAGCTGGCTGCCCCAGCTTGCAGTCTGGGTAACACAGCACAGCCAGACACCTTGGGCAGTCAGGATTTTATGCGTCCCAGGTCTTGGTTTGTGCTTTCATAGCAGGGAATGCTCAGAATCTGCCTCTAGGGGAGCTGCTTAATCCTTTCCACTGAAGGAGAATCACAAGCTGGAGCAAGACTTCTCAGCTGAGCAGTGGGGCACTCACCTGGACTCAGGCCACCAGGTAACCCTGCTTATGTATTTTATGCAGTGGTTACAGTGCCAAGTGCTACCCCAAACAAGAATCAGCAGGACACAGCCCAGTTTAGCCCCTCTGTTTCTGGCCCAGTCAGGTCTTCCTTCCAGAGTCACAGCCTCAGCCATGGCAATGAAATGACACTCAATCCTGAAGGGCCTTAGGTGACATGAGAAATAAGACGTAGATATAGGGCTGAGGAGTAGAAGGTCTTCCTAAAAATCAAGATCAGTTTATTCCCATGTCCCAACACAAAANCCAGACCGTCCAATCTCATAGCTGGCACCGGTTACCCCACTGCATAGGAGAACTGGATCTACCTCACGCCTCCAGGTGAGCAGATTCAAACGCCGTGTGCCAGAAAGTACCTACTCACCATTACATTAGAGGATTTCCAGGAGAATTCTTATTTCTTTGCGTGAAAAGACTCTTCCACTTTTTATAGAATAATTAAATATTGATTCCTCCAGAGAAGTAGGCCAAATGTCACTCTAGTCCTGTCAACCTCATTCTTGCTGAGGAAGGAGAGCTACATCCTTCTAACACCAGAAATCACTCACTTCGAAATTATCTACAGAACAGGTAGGTATCCATCCCAATTGTTGTGACAGTACCAGATAGACATGTTCTTTTTCATATCCAAGACCTGACTTGGTGGCTATACTGTATGAAAAAGCAAAATGTTTCAACAGGGTGTACTGATGTCCCAGCCCAGCGCTGGGAAGAGCCATCATAGCACTGCAGAATCAGTGCCTGAGCAATGGGCAGTGTAAGCACATGGAGAGAGGGGGAGCCATTTGTGCACTCTGGCTGCTCCCTGATCTTGGCTGCTCCATGATGCCTTAGGAAAAGCAGGAGCAGGGAGGAGAATGGAAAATACCCCTCCCTTTCCTGTATTTCGTTGACAACTGACAAGGCATGTGCTGCAAGCACATTAAGCCAACAGACAAGGTGGGTGGACTAAAGTCTATTCTGTCCTCCAAGAGAGAAACAGACAGCTGCTGAAAGCAGAGGTGCATATGTGCATAACTAGGAGCAAGAAAAATTAAATTTGAGAAAAATAGGTTCTTTTCAGGCTGCAGCAGCAATGCAGCACCTTCGGTAATCTGAGTCCTGGGTACAGACAATTAAATTGCCATCTGAGCTCCTAGGAATAAATTCCTTTCTGTGTCTAGCTAATGATGTAACTTGTCACCAAAAAAATGATAAAGGTCATACATTGAAAAAAACCTTTGTTTTAAAAAATTCAGTTTCAAGTATCATTTTGATTTTATAGACATATAAAATACGTTTTTAACACATTTCTTGCCATATGCTTATTCCTATGGTGTCAAAGGGAACAGAAGAATAAGTGGATATTAAGTTCTTCCATAAATATAACTTGTCAGAGGATGAACTAATGTAGAATTAGTTTTTTATGAAAAGACATTTAGGGTTAATTTACCACATAAGATTCATGCCTCCTTGAATAAAACAATAAAATCCGGCTTGCCAACTTAACTAAGATACTCTCTGGTCTCATGAACAGACTGAATGTTTCTCTGTAAGCGCATCATTGGAGGAAAATATCAGGAGCCCAGTCTTCATAATCACCTTCTAAACTGACCGTATAATACACATGAAATTTGCTTCTAAAATCCAAGTAAGCACAGATATTTTTAAAATCAGACGCTACTGATAGGTCTATTGTTCCTTTCATAGAACATAAACCTGCAGGGGACAGGTCTTCTGGGTATTAAGTGCATTAGAAAGCAATATAAGGTTATTTCTTTGTCCTTTTAGAGATAAAAATTCTTCCTACCTTTTAATGAGCTTGGTTTTTTGTTGGAGGAAGAAAACCACCCAAAACAAACTTACTGATTCAAAAGTTTAACCCCCTATAAAAGACTTCTCAAAGTTCCTCTGGTAATATTCAAATGGCCAGCGAGGTAAAAAACAATTCTAATAACCTCTCATATTATTTCCTGTATTTCCTACCCTATTATTTCATATTATTTCCCTATAGCATCACACTCCTTCTACAATCAGTGCAAGTCATGAACTGTAATTAATTTTAATTACTGACACTTTGAAGGATAGTTTAACACTCTGTAGCCCCAAATTCCTCATCATGTTATTATTTCTTCCAATCATCCTTTAATTTACAGGTGCCCTCAGGACTACTTAATAATTAAAAAGATTTAACAGATACAAACATTAAGTGCTCTTTTACAATGAGGCAAAACCAATTTAAAAGTTTGAAACTTTCTTTTGTACAGAACTTTCCTGCTTCTTCACTGCTGGGGAACCTAGGGCTCAAGAAAGTGGAATTCCCGAAGTGTTGACAATTTCAGCCAATTATTAAAAATTTCAAGAGACAGGGGAAGAAATTAATTTCTTCTGTTTCAGCCCAAACCTTCATATTCACATGTTCAAGCTATTTCTCAGAATAACCGGATGAAGGAGGAATGCCAGGGATGCAAGGACATGTGACCATCAGGGCAGAATTGGGCAATGGTCCAAACTCTCCAGAGGAGGCATGTGCCATCATAGCTACAGCTCAGTAGAAGTTATTTTCCTTTTCTCTTCTTCTCACCCTCCAAAAGAATCAGAAGTGATTTTTCATTATCATCTGCTGTAGCCTTTCTTGCACCACAAAACTAAGACTGTCCATGTGTAGCAAAAAAACCCCAGGAAAAAAATGTGGTTGAAGCTGAAATAATACAATCTGAAAACGCAGTTGCAATGCCTCACTGCAACTTTGATTCAGACTTCTCCAATTTCCATTTTTCCCCTACATGCCTGGCTTTCCAGCCAGACCACCTCTTCTGTGATGCACAAAGTCTCCCAGGAGAGCTCCTGGTCTGCAGGAGAGATGTGGCTTAACTGAGATTTTAAATGCATGGGGGAAAAAGAGTACAAGATGAACCAAAATTAAATCCCACAAGATCCCAGTGAAGTGCATCAACAGAAAAACTTCATCTTTTCATCTAAAACATTTTAGCTTTGGGACTTTTTTTTTTGTAATAAAAAATTTCTGAGCTATGCAGATGCTTTTCATACTATGCATACTTTCATTTAATATTCTGTTTTCCTTTAAAAAACAAAACTTTAATGGAAAATAGTCCAGCACCCTTAGCTTGAGCCTCTGTGGGGAAGCCACAGCCACTTTTGTGTGACTAATGATGTTTCGAAAGAGCAGGGAAAGCAGGACCAAAATGGAATTTTTTTTCTCTGAAATTGTCTGTGCAAACTGTTTGTCTTATTACAGCCATCTGCTCCTAGTGTGTACTCAGTAGTAGTATCTGTTTGCTTTATTGCCTGAAATATACTTTTATTACCTTTACTACTTCTTGTTAGCACTGCAGAGTCCATTACTTTACAGGGGAGTGATATGGGTTTTAATCCATCTTGCACATCACAAACAGAATTGCTAAGGCCCAGATAAGTACATTATTGTCAGTAAACTGTGAACATGAAGGAAGCCATCCTCTTGAGAAGATGACTTTCATCTTCTCAAGCTACGTGTGTAAGGCTGGCTGATAGAAGAGAAAGAGACAGTTGGTTTTATTTAGGAATTGAGCAGATGAGGTTTCTCATTACTGAAAATTATCACAAAATACCCATGATATCATTTTTGCAATCATTTTTTTAGAGTTGAACTTTAAAAGGTAAATGGTTCCCTGTAACTAAAGGACCATCTTTTCAATCTGAAATTGAGACTCAGGGGTTCAGATGTTAAGAAACTGCTTCTGGGAGCTTCCTTCTGCCCACATGAGGTTTGTTTAGCATGTGAGTCTCCATTATTATTCTCAGGCAAAAAATGCTTCTTTTTTTTTCCTGTATAAACTCTTTTTTTTTCTTTTTTTTCGATTGAGAAAGTAAGAGAAGTTTTTAGGTAGCCTTGCTATAACTCCTGTTCATGAATAGAAATACATATATGTGACAATAGCAGTGTTGACTACCAGGTTGGCTGGAAACTTGACAGAACTAAATAGATGCACATTAATTACTTTCACCAGATGAGTATCTGGACATTTATATCAAAATTATTGCAGGAAATTACAAGCATATTTGGGCAGGAATAAAAAGACAAAACTAACATTCTTCCTGCCTGCATTTTAAAGCAAAGATAAACTTATAATGTGGCAGTGCATTTGTACCACCACCTTCCATCCGGAGGAGCCAGCTGATCAATAGGCAGCAAAGATGCCATCACCAAGATGAGTCTAATCAATCATTTTCAAACACGCCCCTTTATCAGTCACACCAACAAAGTATCCATGTAAAACTCTGTGTGATCAGTTGTCCCACAGAACATGCAGCCCCAATGCTACTGCAGAATTTTGCTTTGAACAGTTTTCTTTGCCTCAGTTTATATTCACATTATATCCACATTAAAGATATCAATTGGATCACAGTGACTTCACCTCAAGAAATTATTTTGGTCTGAACAGCCCAGATTCTCAAGCATCTATCAGGTGTCACCAGCCATTTGAATACATTTCAGCAGAAAGGATTTCTGGCCGTGTTACACAATTAAACTACAAGTGCATTTCTATATCAAAGATGTATTATTTCTATTCACATTTCTTTTTCTCTTTCTTTTTTTCCCCTGATGGCAAACTTGTCAATCAGCCAGGCAGTTCAGGAGCCCAAGTTCATTCTATGTGCGTCCTTCCAATTACAAAAGTTTGATATTATCAAGGGTGTACATAGGATCCAAGTTTGATTACCACATGGGAGAATAATCACGTAAACACTAATGAACTGTTTTCTTTCCTACTTTTTCCTTGCTAAACGTCATTTCTAAACATTTTAAAGCCCTTATTGTAGCCATTTGTCTGCATATAGAACAGTTGCTAATGAGGATGATAACACCATATCCAGACCCAGGCTGGAGGTGTGTCACAAATGGTGCCTCCAGCTTTCCAACACCTGTCATAGTCCTGAGGGAGAGAACACCAGGACTTCGAGGGAATTACCAGCCATAGCCATGCAGGATTTTCTGACCTTGTAAGCAAAGGCATGGAAAAGCTGCAAGCCTAATTTCCCTCTTCCAGCAACTCCCACATACAAACCCAAAGCACAGTTTTGATGTGCATAGTTTGCAAAGAACCTCGCACCACCTTTAAGCTCTTTTTTAGTAGTGTTTGTATTCTACACTGAAGTTGAACGGTATAGAATAAAATAAAAAAACAGGATAGAGATGCTTCCAGTCCCAGGGGCCTGGGATTTAGCACAGGGTATTTGCTGCTGCTCTTTTTTCTGTTTCCCTCGTGAATTCCTCCAGCCTGTAGTTCCAGGACTTAGAGCACAAATTCTGCCATTTTGAGACAGAATTACTTTGCAGTGGAAAAAGACAACTAAGAAGTCTCAGAGTTATATTAGATCTGTCATGACACTGTCAAGGAGCACAAACTATTTCCGACTTTTTCTTTAGCAAAACAGATAAAACAACAGTAAATTTTGACATAATAGTGATAGAAGACTAAGCATGTTGTAATTGCTGTGAAGCAGCATATATTGTTGCATGATAATTCTGGTAACTAAATAGCAGCTTTATGAGAAACAGGAGTATTAAAAGGGTGATCTACATTCAAGTTCTACCCCCTTCTTTCTTTAATAAGTGCACAATTAAGTCCTGGCATCACTGTAAAAATGCTTTCCTATAAATGTTTCCTAAAATGTTTTCCTATAAATTAATAATTAATTCTGATTCACTGGAAGACAATGTTAAAAAATTAGAGTGACAATTATAGCACCCACATTTCCTTTAAGCACATTTTCTTAGGTAATCAATTACTCACCAAGGAGATAAGAGCAAAACTGGACTTTTTATAGCTAAATTTGTTTTGTTAATTTAGAGATTTCCAAGGTCTTCCAACAAAACTTTCAGATAAAATCTCTTTCTTCTTGAAGTCTATTTCCTAGAGTCATGACCTGCATCCCATAGGTTCCCTCCACCCCCATTATCCAAGAAGGCTGAGTGTTGTTATTGTCTTGTCAGAATCACAAACATGCCTTTAGCTTCCTCCAACTTATCCTGTTTCAGGAACCCCCATTAGGTTCTTTTCTTTTCTTACCACCATTACTCACTGGTATGAAGAGAAGATGAGTGATGGGAAGAGATCACTATTAAAACACTTCAGTTCTTCTTCTGACTGCTGCTAATAAATCTGAATATTTAACAATACAATTATTGGTGTCTCTACTTCAGACCAGTAAGTCTCCTTCACTCCTGCTGGCAGAGGAAATAAATGAATTGTTGTGCAAGGTCTCATTTAATATTCAATAATATGAATCCAATTGATACAACCTAAAAATTATGATACTAAAAATGAGTTATGAAAAGTTGTATGTTCATATCAACAAAATGTCTTCTTTGGGATGCCAGCACTTGGTTTCGTCCCAGCTGTACAAGCTATAATCTGTAATTTAAAACAGCTGGATAGCCAAATCTGAAATTAAATAGCTGGACTGAAGGTCCAGAAGTGAGACAGGAGGAGGCTGAAGCAGTCTATAAATGAAAATCAGAATAAGCTTTGATGTTAATAACGGATTTTCAGTAAAAAGGCATGTTGAACACCACGAGGTCTAATTTAAATGCAGTACTTCTACAGCTCAGGAATGCAGTTCAGGTTCTTGCAGAAATCGGCATGAAACTCACATTCTTCTCTTTTATCATGGCCAGGCAGATTAAATGAGGAGAACTGGTGTCCTTGGACAAAGTCTGGCCAAAAAACATGCTACCTCTTCGTACTCTGTTCGTACATTTTATACCAGTACAGTTCCCCTGGTCTCAATGCAATAACAAAGGCCTTCTCTTCAAAAAAAGAAATTAAACTTCCCATTTGCAAATGCGATGATCTTCATATTTTGCATAATTTTATTTAAACTTAGCCTAAAGTAATGATGACCATGCATTAAGTGCTGTTCTCAACAGTAATTTCAAATGTGTAATTTTTCTGTACCATATAGGTTCAGATTTTCTTTTTTTGTTATTGTTTTTTAATGTCTGAATTACTCATATATTAAGCCAATCTTTAATTCAGCAAGGCAAGTGCCTTCTTGAAACACGAACATGAAAAGTCTTCAATGAAAAGAAAAAAAATTGAAAACACATTTTTCACAACCATTTTCAACTAGTTTGAAATCTTTGCACTAATTTGCCAAGAAATTTTTTTTTTTTTCCTTTCTAATGGGGTCACTATGAAGAAACAGCCACAAAGTTCTGAACGCTTAAAACTGCAGTGCACAATTTCACTAAGATCTAATGGTGCAGCACAGGAGTGAAGGACTGTAAAGCCCAAATGTTTTCCTTGCACTACGTGTCAGAGAGCCGAGCACTCAACAGTGACACTGGGGTTTATTGCAGATGAGTAAGCAACAAGTGTCACAAATTCCCCCTCCCCTCACTGTGGTCCCAGAACTCATTATCTCCTGGGCTGACCCTGCAATGCGGGCTCAGAGACATGGTAGCTCTGTGTACACATTGATAGGCTTAAAATGGATGAGATTCTCAGGAACATAAAGTTCTTGGAAAAATAGGGCATGATCTTTGCAGTCGTGGGGAAACGTAGTCAGAACCTTGAAATAGCATGCTAATTGCCCTGAGTAAAGTAATTTGTTTTATCTGTCTGCCACTTGGTTTCCTGCAAAGAGCAAAAAAACTATTATGGGATTTTACTGAAACTAATTACTACTATTTTATCACAAAGGCTGCTGAAGCATAATCCTCTCACTTTCATTCTGTGTTTCTCTCACAAACTATGCCTCCGCTTCCTTCATCCTGAATTTAAACTCTTGTGGAAAGTCAAGAAGTACTTTAATCATCCAGTGTTGTAATAGATCCTGCTGATATTCAGCCTCACCCTGTAATAATATGGAGTGATAGCACAGTACATCAATGTAAACTCCAGTAAGCTGCATACATCACTGCTTATTTGTTCATAGCAAACCTGCACCCCACAAAGTCTGAGACGTGCTGTGAAGACGCCTCCCCACAGAAACACTCCTGAATGACAAGCTGAGCACAGGGTAATTTGTTTCCCTTTTCCAACTTACACGCGTAGGAACCAATAAGAATATGTTTAAAATACTGATGATTTGGTGACTAGTGACAGTGTATCCTGGTATTAATGCAATATCTTGGCTTATAATCATAATTTTTTAAAAGCCCTGAAATATCTCATTTTGATCATTAGCATGAAATCTTGCTGATGTTGAGATACCTCATTAGAATGGTTGGCAACTTGTCTTTAATTGAAATTACTATTCTTTTGAAATTAATGACACTGCCTGAATGTGTTCTGCCACATCTTGATAGTTAATTAAATTGATTTTATCGGAATAGTCAACCACACAAAATGCAACCTATTAAAGATTGTATTTGACAAAAAAAAAGATCATCATACTGTTATTGATATGAAGTACAGACACCATCAGCATCTTTCACCCAATATAACCAGCAAGAGTTCAAAAATTGTCGATGTACTAAGGAATTACAGTGCACTTTTTACAAAGTGCCCTTCTATAAGGCTTATTTTTCTGTACAGAAAAGTAAATGAAGGCTGATAGTTAGAAGGTACAGCAGTAAGAGGATCTTGAAGTAGATGAGGTGAAGATTTTCTTCTCTCAAAAAGAAGTAGGAAGAAAATAATGGGTTTTGCCATTGAATTGTAAGGTCAGAGCTACTCTTAAAGGGAAGACTCTCACTCCTACAAATATTTTATCTGCCTAAATGTATGTGCCTTTAGATACCCAACAATAATCACTTCTTAAATCATACATGTGCTGCATAAGACATTTTCTTGTTTCACATGTCTTGTGGATTTCCCTCTCCGTATGGTGGGATTTTTTGTTCTTGTGTCCATAGGGACATCAGATCTAATCCTGTGATGTTCTTGCTGGCTGACTTCAAAGGCAATGTTATTAAAGACCTGTTATTCAGATCTTCATCTTAATCCAGCCTTCAGCATGTTAAGCATTGGAGCCCTTATTTTTGTGACATTCTGCGTCCACTCATGGTGGGTGGGTGGACACTTGACAGAGCCGGCCGACGAAGCAAAAATATTCCATGAATAATCATTCGCACGTATGAACAAATGCACTTTCACTGTGTTACCAATTTACCAGCTCCCTCCCCAAAAGCATGCACACCTCAGGAGCACTAAAACAGACTGAATCAGATCCCCTACACCTCTGGCCAAAACCAACACTTTTACAGAAGGAGCCTTAAGTCCATATGGCATTTAAAACTCCCAAGGTACAGCCCATGGACACCCTCGTGGGATAATATTTTCAGAAGGCCTAAAAGCAGATTTTTAAAAGTTAACTTTCAGATGCACACATCTAGGAGAATTAAATCCTTCTGGATACCTTTTCATAGTGCTTATTGCAAAACGTAATGAGAAACCATCTGCATGTTTAGGCATCTAAATCCCATCCTAAAGTCCACCCCTAAATAATTTAACTGCAGGTCTCCTGTCCAAGTCACTAGGATTCGAAGCTTATTACCTCTGAGTATCCTGGCGTTATATCCTATGGACTTAATGAGATACAAGCTCCTAAATCAATTGTGTGGGTTTCAGTTATTTTAAGGGTGATCTGTAGAATTAAACAAACCAAACATCATCGCTTTTCTTTAGCCACAGGAAAAACAAAGCTATAACAGTGAAGAAGCTGGATCCTGCATCTAGGTATTTTATGTCACCTTATGGATGATACATAGTTCATTCAGATTTAGAGTCAAAAGGGGGAAAGTTCTATTACTGCAGCTTGAAGGATCATCACTGGTAAAGAGTCAGTCTGCTTTTGCAGCCCCCCTGCCAAGCCTCTGCAGGGTCCTGCCCAAATGAGTGGCTCAGTAGGAAGCACTGGTGGACTGATAGGAGAAGAAAAGAAGAGCTGCTTCTTCAATATTGCTGAACTATTTTTCTTCCGGCTTTTAAGCTGATCTGCTATTCCTGAGCTTCAAAATGTCATCTGACAAGACAGCGACTCTTGGAAACAAACAAGTGCACATTCCTTGTATGAAATTGGTAAAGAAGTTGTCACAGGATTTGCATCTGATTTGCTGCCCTTAACTGTACCCACCATGGAGGCCATACAACCTGCTCCAGTTGGTATAAAATGCAGTAACTTCTTTAAAATGCCAGACATTAGACATGATGTCATTTGCCACAGCTAAACACTGCCGCATCTGATAGCGTAAATAACAACTGGGCGACTTCTCTAAACACTTGGAAAGAAAGCAGGGAGGGGAAGGGAGACAAAATCCAAAGTCATGTTGAAATCATGTAAAGGCTGAAGTTACCTCTCAAAAGGAAAATTTGTATTTCCCTCCTCCTTTGTCAAACATGTACTCTATATTGCTATTGCAATACAGACCCATGTTTGTTTGCTCATCTATCACTGCCGCTTAGACACATTGCAGTAACCACAAAACAAGTTGTAGCAAGGTGCTCTGGGAACTGAAAGAAACAAAAGCCTCCCATAAATTCACAACAGCTCTCCCAGCTACAACTTGATTTAAAATCATCCTTTAAAAAAGGGGGGGGTAACCCTGTATATTAGAAAATGAGGTTGCTGAATATCAGTGTGCAGGCAGGTGGAATGAGATAATGTACTGTGCAATATGCTTTTTTCTCACTGCAGAATTAATGCTGAAATATAGTCCAATATATGTATAAGAAAATCAAATCACTACTAACTGCAGCATGTGCTCCAACTGAGTGATTTTATGCAGTGCTAGTGGGCACAGAGACAGTTGCTGGGAAATCTGAAAAATCTGATCTCACACCTTACAAAGATGTTGGTAAAGGCCAGATGGCACCAGTCAAGAAACAAAAGCTCTGGTTCCTGCCTCAGAAGAAGCATGCCTGGAGCATGGCCATAGTACATCATAACAACCTCTCAGTGCAGCCCCGCAGGGCAATGATCACAACATGCATGACAGTAAAGAGATCAAATTTGTTTGTCTAAATTATGATTTAATGCTCTATTCAGCTGGACGCAAACAGCACTATGTTCTTTGGTAGTATGAACATAACAACACATGAAAACATCATCATTTTTATGGTCCTTTTCTTTGGAAAAGTCTCATTACCTTACCTGGAATCAAAAGCTTTGTATTATCATTGTTTCCAGCTGTCGTTAAGATGTCTCAGGAAGCTCCTGATGAGCCATGAAATATTATCACAAGATGGAAATCATCATTAATGGAACTGCTTAGGTTTGTGGTGAAAAATTAGATAACCTAATTTGTAGTTCAATTTCCAAGGCACCTATTTGTTAGCTAAGTAATTTACCACCATCTTTCATCATTTAAGTCCTTTTCCTCTCTGAAGATTTAATTAGTTTGCTTCCCTATCTCACACACAATTTTCTTGAACTGTTTCAGGCAGTCCCAACAACCCCTCAAGAAATGTCCCCATGAACACAGAGGAGAAATCAATAACTTCCATGCCTGTTCAGTAAAAGAATGCAGCATTTTCTGATAGCTACAAACAAGACGGGATTTAGGCCAGAAATGTTTCCCAGTCAAGCATGAAAACAGCTCTGGTACCCTGCTGGTAAGCAGCCATGCAGCCCAAGAATGACCAGTGGCAGAACATATCCAGGTTCAGGCCTTCTGAAAACAATTTGTCCTGAGGAAATCCCATAAATAATCTAATGTGAAACAAAACCATGCGTTTTATCTCTCATAATGAGCACACAGCATGATGTTTGAGAGCAGCTATCGAACTGCTTCCAAGATGAGAGCTCAGTTCCGTAAATTCCCTCTTATTTGTCTGTGCTTTTTTCTTCTATTATACATTATCAAGTTTCACTAAACTGCCTTATGAATAAGTCTCTAAATTAACCTCAAGTCTACTCCTACTTGCTTTCACAGAGGTCGGTGTAAACCTGTCATTAAATTCAGCAGGGATAGGTTTGGGTCCAGAATGAGTAACCTTTCCTTACTTTCCTTGTTTGCTATCTTTATTTCACCTTGGTCTAACCTTAATTACACAGTAACTTAATATTATCCTTCCTATTCACACAACCAAGTAATTGCCCTCTTTCTGTCATCTCTGCTATTTTTAACACACCCTTTGTTGTTTTTTGAATACTAATACAAACATTGATACCAATCAAAGAGTATGCAAACAGGCCACTGGGCTTGCACTTAACACTACTAGAGGAGGACAATAACTGGGACTTGGGGGACAAAGTGTCATTCCCTACACCTTTACATGGTACCCAGCACACCGGCCCTGGTGTGAAGAATGCTACTATCTTTGCCTAAAGGGATCTTTTTTCAAGATTCCCATTATTTCAGTCTTCAAGCATCTCATACCATTTCCATTCTGTGTGAGCTAAGGAAGTTACTATTTTCTCAAGTATGTGAGACATTACAGACTGAAATGTGGGAACGTTTCTTTTGACTTCAGAGCAAGAATCACCTGTGTTCCATTTGTATCTTTTATTTCCACTGGAAGAAATGTTGGTAAATGAATTAAATGAAGAGTCGAAGTGAGTTTGACTCTGTGCACCCAGCTGTGGGGTAACTCTGGGTTAAGGCCTCTTCCATTAGTCCTGCTTTATATCTATCCATAGCACTCATTGAGCATGTCAATCGTTATGCATGTTGCCTCTTTTGGATCTAATCCTCAGGTGCTCAACTATGCCTTGGCAGGTAGAGAAAGCTTAGGAACACATATTAGTTGCGCATATTGCATTAGGAGAGATAGACCAGGTCTGTTCAATGATCCCTCAAATTCATTCTCTGAGGTTCGCTGGAGTGCCATGCATAATGAGAACAAGACACACATGGAACTTTGGTTTCATCATGCTCTTACTCAGCATTCAGAGGATTTTGGACTGTTTCTCTGAGCTGGGCATGTAAAAGACTGTTGTTCTAGCACACGGTACTAAGTACTAATGTGCTTAACCCTTTCATCTTGAGTAGTTTTTGTTCAGATGGTAGGAAGGATCTACAGTAGGATGAAACTTGTACTCATGGCAGCGTGGGACCAGCACACCCTGAGTTGCAGGTGCAGCTGCAGGGGTTTGTCCAGGCTACACAAGCTGCTGAGTGTCAGCCTCTTGAGATGCATGCTGCCTTCCTAGCAGTTAGCCTCTGGGTCTTGCTACAAATTAAATAAAAATGAATGGCAGCTAACTATAAACTGCCATGTGGAATCAGGCTATGGTCATTATGGCAGGTATCATGCATGATGTAGAGAAAATGATTTTGGTAAGGGCTGTAAAACCTTCTCCCCTGGGAATGTTCAGGCGCTATACTGCCATCAACATGATTTATAGGCTATATCAACACTCTGCTCATGAGCCTTACTCTCCCCAGGAACTTTTGGACTTGGGAAGGTGGAAAGATGCTCATAAAACAACAATATATTTGACATGCTGTTCAGTAGGATCAGAAAGCAATCTGCAGAGGTCTGACTGCTGACAAGGAATGCTGTTGAAAAAATCACAGTAACTGTCAAACTTATTCCTTCTACCATCCAGGATACAAGGCCAATTTACAAAAAGACCTTGAACAGTCATCAATCACCCAGCACATCTGACAGTCACATCAGCCGTATAGCTTGGGCAAGCATTTTGTGTCCTCAGAGGCAGCTTGATGCTTCAAGCTTCAGTAGCACAGCGGTAGTCAGAAATGCCACCAGTCTGTGCAAGAGAGGTAGAGGTTTCCATACATGTCAGGTAGCAGCTTGACCTTCTGCTTTTTCATTTTGCTCCCTACCGGCCTTCTAATACATCAGGATTCAGTTGTGACTTAGCCTCAAGTCCTAATGAAGGTATTTGTCCAGTGTCCATGTAAAAGCCAATATTCTGGAAAGGTTTTTCTCCTCAGTGTATTGCATGTGATACTGGAAAATCCTAGGGGAGTCTTCAGCTGTTTCTGATGCTCCCTGAAGGGATGTGCCACAAACATCACATTCCTTCCTTAGCCAACACGAGGGCTGTGCTGTGAGACCAATTTAAGCTAGACAAAAATAAAATTCTTCCATGGCATATACCTCAAATTGGAGATTCAATGGCACAACTCCCATTTGTTAACCTTCACAATGACTTGCTGCTTTTCGTTTTCTTTCCATTTTTCTTTTTCTTTCAAATTGTAAAAACAAACTTTGCCTACGAAAATTCACATTAATTATTATAAGACATTCCCATTAATTATTATAAGACATTATAGAGAAAAGGGGTGTGTCCAGGGAATAAAGCCATTCCTGCATCTGAGACCATTTCACTCCAGCTAGAGAACTCACGTGAATCCCTCTCCAACTCTTTTCCTTTCTTTTTTTTATTGTTTTACTGCTTTCCTTTGAAATACTATTGCCATTACTCATGCAGCCTCAAAATAATTTTCTGGGTGCTCCTGATCTTGATACCTTTTTCTCTGTGACTCCTTCTCTCACATATCCAGCACAGGACAGAAGTTTCCTGTAGTACACAAGCAGGGAATGCCACAGATTTGCTGCAGAATTTCTGAATGCAGCTCACAACATGTACAAAGCCTGTTAGTAAGTTCTCTTTAAACAGCTTTTGCAAATGTCCTTATATGCAAGATAGAAGCAAATGTATCACCATACACTGGGCCCAGAAAAACTGATGTCAATGACTTGCAGATTTTGGAAAAAGTCCATTTCTGCTTCCCTTTTTTATTAAAGTTCCCTCTGAGACATCTGTACAAAGCTCATTCTTTTTAACTGTCTCCTTGCAGTCTTGGAAGCACTTTGTCTCAGTCCTCTCACAGTTCCTGATGTATAAGCATCTGACAGGGTTCTCAACATACCTGCTCCAGCAAAGGAAAATGATTTCTTCACAGGGTGAGATTTGTTCTTAGCTATGTCAGATTAGAGCCTCTGCTAAGCTTGTATAACACTTGGAAATAAAGCAATATTTTAAAAGGTGGGGGGGAAAAAAGAAAACTTCCACACTTTGGGAAGTATACTTTCATCTCATTCTAGGTCAGTATTCTGACCTGGATGTACATCTCCACCTTTTGCTTCTTCTTTGCCTTAGCAATGGGATGCTTAATATATTAAAGCATTATTTTTCATCTTCCCTTTACTTGCAAAATGTTGTCCTTTGTCTGAAAGGTCACCCGCATTTACTAGCAGTTATCTCTGAGAAATAGAAACCCAAGGCAGTATTTTTTCTTAAACCTATGGTGCAAAATATTCATTCTAAGATACAATGCCTAAAACTCCCATACACTGTACCCTCATGATATTTTCTGACATCACTGTGTGGCAGGAAAGTCTAACCTCCCCTGGATGGAAAGAGATATGCCTAAATACATGTGCACATGCACTTGCTTTTAAATAAACTAATTGCACTTTTCTTCCTCTCTAAAATACAACATGCTTCAGTTCCACTTTGCTCTTGCAAGTAAGCACAAATCAATCCATTTTTCACAAACAGAAATGTCAAGGTCTGCTTTCTGGCACACAGCTACCACTGTAGCTACTACAGACATTGCTGCAGACAAGGCATAAGGCTTTGCCTCCAACACAGGCCATTGGAAAGGGCAGGAAAAGCAGCTTTCCAACTCAAATCATTTCTCTGCAGCTGAAAGGCCGGTCGTACTTATCAAGACAACTAAACCTTCCAAGGAAAGTGATTTGAAAAACTATATACTTGCCTGATTTCTATAAACTCTGGACACCTTTATTCTAGTACACTGGTTTTGCTCTGGCACAAGCCAATGCTTTATTATTGCATCCATATACAATATTGACACACTGAAGGATGTGGAGGCCCAGTGTCAATCTCATGTGAAGATGTTTAGCCATGATTTCCTTGTCTCTAATACATGATTATATTATCATGTGAAATCTCACAGTATCTGAAGAAAACAATCCTGAAACTGACATTTCATCAGTTCACTTGACAGGGACAAAGACAGAGAAGGAACCAGGTGCATCACTGAGTTGTGGCTTCTACAATCATATGCACGGCATGCTTAATTCAGAGGGGTCAGCTTTTTAGCCTGCAGTACCTATAGGACAGTCTTAGGGTGACTTCATGACACTGTATCCCCTATCACCTGCTTATTGCCCAGACATGAATCCTGTGCTTTTCTGTGCCTTTAAGCCAGATTGGAGAGAGTGGGGGCAGAGGGAAAGGCGGTGGCATTCCTTCAGCAGCTGTGTTCAAAAACACAGATAACTCGCTCGCTCTCTCCCCAGCTCTCGGCTCTGCAGCAGGGAAGAGAGTTGCATTCTTTTGCTCTTTAGCTAGCTTCTCGTTCATTAGCTGAACAAGGACTTTCCTGGGACTTCGGCTTCTTCTTTTATCTCCTGGAACTGTTCAGCTTTGCTCCAGTCTGGAACACCATCAGCAGGAGGCCCCACGCCGCAGCCTGGAGGGGCCCACACCACAGCCAGCTCCAGAGAGAGCAGAGCCACACCTACAGAAAGGACTCTGAATCTACTAGGTCTTCTCCACAGCGAGAGGTTTTATTATCTAACATTATTTGGTTTTTTCTTCCTCATGCCTGCATGCACGTTGCTTGTTAAATAAACAGGGGGTTTTTCACTTTCCTCCAAAAAATTTCTTTCTGAACCTGTGGGGGAGGAGCTGGCGAAACCTGCCTTCCATTAGAGGAGACGTTCATCTCAGGACGGTTCCTCCTAATTTGTCTCAAAGTGAGACAAGGACCTTGTTCGTATTTTACATAACACCTCTTCCAATTTTCAGAAAAATCTAAGTTGTTCCTAGAGTGCTATAATTTGTATCCAGGAAAGGTTATTTTTAACAGCCACAGGTACTTAGCTGTTAGGAAAGTAGAAACACTCTTGGATTTGTCTGTATTCTGCATATTTCCCAGCCCTACCTCATTGGGATCACATGGGACTCTCTATTTAAGGTGTCAGGGCATGACATTCTCACCCCACAGAGATCCATCAATGGTAAATTTATCATTAGACTGGTACCAGTTTTTAGCTGGTAAGAAAAGAGATATGAACTTTCCTACTATTTCTAAGAAATGTCATATAGCCAATGGCCATGCCCTCTGCAAACATAGCATTTATCAAATAGTAACAGACACCAGTCTCTATTTTACCAGGAGGATGCTATGTTTAGAAGACTGCAGGGCTTTCAAGGTAGCTTTATAGGTCAATATTTTGCAAAACTAACTTCTAAACCTTCTACACAATTCTGTAGTTCATGGACAGTCCAGGAAATGAAAGGCTAAAAGATTGTCAAGAAAGAATGAATTATACAGTACTTAATGAAATTTCCATTCCCTATCTTGGTACCAGACCAATTTCTACAGCTGTAAAGTAAAGACTATGAAGAAGCATTTCAGGCAGCTTAAAAGTGAACTTCCAGCCTCCCTTGGATTCAAAGAGGTAATTATTCATAACATTAGAGCTGCTTTTAGAAAGACACACTCCTCAATCTTCACGAGTTATGCCCAAGACTATTAACAGGCTTGAGTTTCACAACAGGTTCTTTCCGCAGACTCTGCCTTTCAGAGGACAATTTTCTGTGAGGTAAGGCCAAATTCCTCAGACTACACGGGAAAGTTTACAACAAGAAAAAATGATTCTATAGCAGCATAAGTGAAAACACTTAAAACTACACAACCCTGTAGAAAAGAAATAGCTTTCTGGAAGTATGCAGACGTAAAGGTCTGAAGATCTGGTGCAGTCTGCAAATGCAAATCAGGTTGGCAACAGAGATGCCAACTTTATGAATAAATACCTCTAGCAGTAATGCTTCATCTTCAGTACTCAATAGGCCAAGGCATCTTTCTAGTAATGTGAATTCTTCTATGTTTTTTTAATCTAAAAATATCCAAAGTTTCAGAAATAGAGTGAAAGAAATGTTTTTCAAGATGGAAATCCTGTTTTCTGTCTAATATAAAAAATGTCAAATTTTTATATTAGAAAAACAGCTTTCAGAAGAAAAAAGATCTGCATTCCCCCTCCATTTTTTTCCTTTCCCATCACTTTACAGGGGAAGGTTAATGCTTTGTGATTTTGCCAGGTACATAGGTGCTTGCCCAGGTTATCGGCAAGAATTAATAGCATTGAAGAACTATCTGCAAA
The DNA here is from genome assembly GCA_013398015.1 of Oreocharis arfaki. Lineage (NCBI taxonomy): Eukaryota > Metazoa > Chordata > Aves > Passeriformes > Paramythiidae > Oreocharis > Oreocharis arfaki. The sequence goes on from VZRR01011464.1 coordinate 125,373, forward strand.
ATCTAAAGAGTTTACACAATGTTTTGCACCTATATATTGATTAGAAATAGCAATAACTGATGCCAGTGATGCGTTTTCAGTAGAACATGACACAGAAGTTTCTCCTTTGTGATTCTGACTACAGCACTGCAAACAGTGTTATACTGGCTCCAGTCCATCTCATTTCATTTCGTCTACAAGTGCATCAAAATGTGACCACCTAGTCTGAGGGAAAAGAAGGAGAAGAAAATATTTCAGCCTTTTGGAAATAAGCAGCTAATTTTCTTATTCTGTGAGGTGAATTCCAATAAGACCTGCAGGGGCAAGGCTGTCAGATATCAATGTCAGATGTCTGCCTCACTCCCCCAGCACAGGGAACTAGGGAAAAGTACTGAATACCTGTGTGGAATCCAGTCCTCCTCCAAGGCAAGGTGACTGATGGCTCCCCCAGAGCCATTGAGCACAGCTCTGCACAGCTCAGACAAGAAGAGTGCTGCCCGTTGCTTGGGCCTTTCCTCAGGCTGCAAAGCTTTGATGCTGTTTCTACTCTCTGAGAAAGGCATCCAAACTAGTCATCTGTGTCCAGCTCCTATGAAACCTGGACCCAGAAATGTAAGAGCTACAAGTCAGAAGGTGAACAGATCAAATGGGGTTGGATGCTCACCTGTGGTGGGCAGGAAGAGATACAGACCCCATTCTGTGAAATTCACAGGCATTTTCTGGTAGAGCAGCGTCAGTCTGGGAGTTTAAGTAATTGTAGAAGCTCTAGGATCTTTCCTCCCGCCCAGCTAAGTGTGCTAACCCCCAAATTAAAGGCAAGCTGGCTCTTCCCCTACGGGTCCCATGGTGTTTGCTCCTTTAAGCACATGGCAGCACAAAGCGAACAGAAGGCATCAGGAATACTCTTTGCAATGTAGTGAAGAGTTCACTGGCTAGGGCATCACCCTGGAACATGTGCTGAGACACAAGCCAGCTCTCAGCTGTTACCAGAAGTGATTATACAAATAGTCTGTCTCTGCTGCTCCATCTCATTCCAGAATGAAGTGATCTGGGTTGGAACACCATTTATAAATCACACTGAGAAGAGCATTTTAATAATTGAATCTGAAATATATAAGACCACACATGCACACCTGCATACATTTTCACACACGTGTACAGTGACCACCAGTTTACAAGCTACACCAACATTTCAAACGACAAAGTTCCACCAGTCTCTAAACTGAGGTCTTATGAAGCAATTACTCCGCTCCTGGGGTGCCCAGGAGAAGAGACTAGCAAAGTAAAGCCATGATTAAATAACACTGAGTTCTAATGCTGTCTTCCAGCACAGATGTTACTGACTTGTAACCAAGTTATTGTCTCCATATTAATGAGATTTTTCTATATTAAGTGCCATCTTGCACACACAAGCTGTTCCAGGCAAAGCAAGTGAGCACCACCTATAGAAGGCAGAAACGGGACAAAACCTTAAAAAACTCTAAGGAAAACCATGCTTAGACAAACTATAAAAGACTCTCAAGAAGGAACAGGCTCAGCCAACATAGTTTCTCCAATGAATGATGTAAGCAGCTTTGGAGAGAGAAGTAGTTTCCATCATTCTGAAACACAAAATATCAGCCACTGCTCCCAAGTTGTTGAAGTGGGTGCACTGGCGCAGTCATGTCTTGGTTACACTAAGTCTGGTGGCACTGATAGCTTGGATCTGTGTGCCCTGTCCATGTACTCACAGCTATTTCATAGAGAGATGGGTAATTTTTCCCCTGGCATGATGAGAGCACTCGACAAAGATTTTTGCCCTAATCTGCAAGGTGAGGAAACTCCACATGCCAAGACCACCTAATATTTCATCAAGGCAGTCCCTATCACTGAAAGAACCTGGGGCTTTGCCCTTGACCTTTTCCTGAAGCACAACTTGGTTGCAGGGCTTTTGTATTATAGGGCAGCCAATAAGCATGTGAAAATTTGGGGAAACATTTTGCAGCCTTTTGTGAATTGAACAGACATTTTTTTAATGAGATATTTGTTCGTGATTCTCTGCAATTTCTTGGGACAGAGTTGAAGAATTAGGAAGCCTCTTGCGTTTTGTTTGTGCTTTCTACTCCTTGGTGCCTGACTGGTAGATCTCCTATAGAGCATCCCACAGCCTGCAGAGCTAGGCTGTCCTCAGGCTTCCTCAGGCTTAAAGCAACCACTGCATGCTACACCTGATCTCAACTACTTCATCCCCCCCCAAAAAAAAATTGTGCAGGCCATGAAATATGGAGGCCTTGGACAGCATGGTTTCTAAAATCATGCCATAACACTTGTCCCTCTCCACCTTGCTGTCCATACCTCTCAAGAGCTGCTGCACACCAGCTTCTCAATCCTGACTGAAAGAACCAGTGTAAGGAGCATTTCCATGTCATTCAGACACCTCAAACAGCCACAGGCAAGACCCTTCAAAGTCTTTGAATGACAATGATTTGAAGGATTCTAACTAGGAGGATAAAAGAATATTTCAGCCACATCTGAATAATATTAAGGAAATAGCAGGTTTCAATCCTGGACCATCTAAGGGAAGGGGAAAAAACTAAGAAGGAAAGCAACAGATGTAGTATTGGATAATAATGATTCAGAATTATTTAATGCATTGTTTTGACAGACTTCACATCATAAAAGTACAATCAGACCTTCTTAATAATAAAATATAGATAGAGACAGAAACACACCAGAGCAACAAAGAACATAATGGAAGATATTTGAAGCTATTTTGACGTTTTTTTCCCCTTAAACAATAGAATTTACATAAATTTGTAAACTAGTCTGAATATATTCATGAGATGTAGAAAAATAACAAGAAATACTTCTAAAATAAAGGCTGAACTGACTGTTTCAGCTGTATCCCACCAGCACTAATGGAACAAGGACATGAAAATTGCTGTATGGCAAATATTGGCTAATGGCTATCATGTGATCTTCATTGTCATTGGACAGCATCCCTTTGACTTCTGTAGGATGAAGTCATGTTTGAATAACTGTGGAATGCTGGTGTTCTGCTTTTACTAGAAGATATATTTATTTATATTTAAATATGACTGCTGTGAAAAGCCTTGGAACTTGAAGCACAGCTTTCTGAACAGAAGACTAAATGTAAAAATACCTTCAAATTCAAGGTGACTTTAGTCAGCTAAGATTCACATCTCAAACTGTGAAGCACCATGAGTACCTCCTGTTTAACATCCAAATTCAGAAGACACCCCAACATGCACATCTATAAACTATCCATCTTTCAGATCTACAGGACTTATCAGACTGTCCACTGAATCCTCAGCTGACCCCTCCTGCCCTTCTCATGCCAGCCATCCACTGACCCACTGCATAGGGAGCCTTTAATGCCACCCACCTCACAGTGATTATCCCAGGCAGTGGCTGGAGAACCTATACTGTCCCTTACCAGTATAAAAGTACTTATAAAAGTATATTTAATTCACCCTTGAGTTTATCCAAGTGTAGAAAAGGGTAGATAGTCCATTTGGCAGTCTGTTACCAGGAGTGGGTAACATTAAGGCGGGAGTTAGGAAAGACAGGAATGAGAAAAAGATATTATGGTTACTAGGGGTATTAGTGGGCAATAATATGAATTTGACCAGAGAAAGGTCAAGCAGGCATGAATGAGGACCTGAACTACAGAACCAGGAGGAGAAGTAGGCAGAATAGACAGAGAACAGGCAGGCAGAATTGCACAATGATGAGGACAGTGACAAGTCTGGATAGCAGCTACCATATTCTCATCAAATTCATACAAGAGTGAGGGTGACTTCAGAGGAGCTGTGGTTGCATGTCTGAGAAGGCAGCAAAACACACGAAATTCATGTGTCTGCTTCAGCTTCCACAATTATGTATACTCAGCCCCCAACAAGCAGCATCACCTCAAACTGATGCCACACGTTTTTTATTCTTGGAGACAGACCAAGCCAGGGACTGGCATTAGCATTAACACCATGCCTGCAGTTTGCATCATGTTTAGCACATTCACTGCAGTTTTCCCCAGTAGGTCTGCCCTCTAACTTAAGCCATTTTGCTGCTTCCAGAACCAAGATAGAGGTGTAGATGTTTTTGCATGGCATGTGAAACAGTTTAGCAAGCTGTCAGTCAGTTCAGGGATTCAAAGTGACTTTAGTGGCTGTGCTGCATGGCTCGGAGATCTGGAAAGGACAGTGACTATAAAATTTGGATATTAGTGGAGATGGCTGACCTAACATCAAGGGAGAAGTGAGCAGGAAGTCAAGTCAATCAGAGTTAAAAATGCAAAGTACAACTCTCTGATACGAAATAAAGGACAGGAAAGGTTAACAAATGGAAGGAAAGCAAATGTTCTGTAGGGATGCCTATTGAAACACTTTCTGAGTTTTCGCTTCTAGGTTAAAGCAGCCTACCCTAAGCAGCAAGAGAGCACTGAGAAGTAATGTACTGGCAAGGCTTTGCATCTCTTCCCATCGTTTTCAGGCTTTCCTATATCTCAGAAGAGGGCACTGTGGGATGGAGAGCTACTAAACACAAGAAAATTCAGCTGAATTCTCAACAGGAATTGGTCTCACCATATAATTTGCAATTAATTACTTCTTTTGTTTTTATCCAGAGAACCGTGTGTGATCTATTTGCTCAAATGCATGAGCATTCAAATGCAGAGCTTGCTCATTCTCTGATGTTAGAGGAAGTTATCTACCCTTTTGACATATCATCATCCCCAATCACAGAGAGGTTTACAGTTGCTGAGGGGTTTTATTCTCAAGGCAAACGCATTTAGTATTTGGTTTTTTGTGCTTTATTTGTTATTAACAACATACAATGAAAATGGTCTTTATCCTTGCTGAGACGTAATGTCTCTTCAGCAATTAAGGTTGAAAGCAGACGAACTCTCAAAACAGATGAATACCAGATATAGTGCATGGACAATTAAACCCAAATTATATGAGTTCTACATGTTCAGGGGTAACACAAATATTGTACCTGCTTCCCTATTGCCTTGTTCTTTATGTAACTATACCTTACTGTGTGGATCTAAACCTCATTATGGATTGCACAGGCCTGGTTCTGTGTATGTATGTACATTTTACACTTCCTGTCCATAAATGTAAATGAATGCATAAGAGCAAAAAGCAGTACTAAATCAGTCACTGGGTTTTCCCTCTGTGCTCTTTCCTTGATTGAATCAATAACAAAGCTGGTCAGCTCCTGATGAAGCAAATTTCTACTGCTGGAAAGCTGAAATTAAATATTTTATAGAAACATGGTTCTTCTCTGAATTTGCTTGGATAGGGAAAATAGATCATTTTAAAAGGGAACATTTGGGGTTTGTTTGAAAATTGATTTTTCATTTAATTTTTTTTTTAGCATAGTTGAAGGTTGTCTTACATCCTGTGGTACTTTAAAAATTAATAACATAAATATTCGCCTGAAACATATCAATCTAGAGGAAACAAATGTTGTAGACTGTAGCATTCCACAGAAACTTAAAGTTTGTCATCTCTACCCTATTTCAGAGTGGAAGATGAATATCAAACACAAAATTGGAAGCAAGACATGCTGATTTAGAACTATACAGGTCTAAATAGTAATCCATCAGCAACTCTTAGGATCCCTCTAAAATAGGAATTATTTGGGGTCTTCAGCAGGTCTTCCACTATCACTGTTTTGTTTTAAAATACTGCATTTCTTTTTTTTTTAATTTCCTCTTCTCTTCTAACCTTTAACTACTGATAAATCCAGCTTGGATTTCTTTCATTTATTTTTTATCCATCGTGACCTGTCTGTCATCTTACTTCCACCTTAGTCCACCAAATGTGATTTTGTTTCTTTGAGCATTTAAGACACAGTTATATCCTACCTACTTATCCTGTAGCTGTGCTGTCATATAGAATCCTATGGATATAGCAGTGTTGTGAGACCACTGCCTCTCCTTAGCCCACCCCAGTTCAGTCCCTGCCCTGTCCTTACCCATGTTTGTTTCCCAGCAAAGCCACGAAGGCACGATGGAGGTGCTGAGTACCTGGGTCCTTCCCCAGCACGTAACCAGGAAAGCACAAGAATTGTTGCATGCAGCCAGACAGATCCATAATGCCAATTCCTAACATTTCAGTTTCTGGACCAGAGGCCACACACAGGTGATGTGTGGCAGACAGAGGAGCTGTAGACGAAAATGCAGCCATCAAGCCCAGTTGCCCTGAGGTTTTTGGCAATGCACTCATGCTCTCACTCTCTCCTTCCTCACCTCAGTATCAGGGTCTGACCCACGGGGCACCATGCAAGATCCAGCCTCCTGGAGCTGACAAAAGGTTTCCTCAGTTTGTGGATCACAGCAAAGTGTCTGCCTTCTTGGCACTGGACCAAGAGGTGGGTTCAGAGCTCAGAGAAGTGCAGTGGTGTCTGTGAGGTGACCTCTGAGAGAGAGCAAGGGCAGCAGATAAGCAGGGCCTAAACTGGGAGGGGGAGGTCTCAGCTGTTTTGTAATGGTCAGCAACAGCCATAACCTATTTCAGAGCCTGCTGCCCCTCCACAGAAGCTTCCCTGAGGATACATGTTAAAATTATGAACAAAAAAAGAATTCTTGAGTTTCACTAAATCCAAGGAGCCTGTATGATAGTGTAAGTGCGTAATGAATGATGTACTTAAGGCTGAGGACTGCTGCTGCTTTGGGTAATTTATGGGAAATTTTTGCATGGAGCTGGTTTTTGGAGAAAAATGGACAAAGCTTAATCGCACCTCACATGAGAGCTCCATTTATAAATGGTTAAGAAAGAATTAATAACTTACTTACTTACATTTTGGAAGGGAATGTTTAAACCAATAGGACAATAGGGGTTAGATTTACATGATGTATAAGTCTGAAACCTCAGGCCACCTTCTACCTAAATTAACTTTTATTTGAATTTCTCAGGATGCCTGCATTCCTACTGACAGAATTCCCCCAGTATAGGATTTCTGCCAGTAGGAATGCCGAGTGTCACGTACACCTTGACAGAAACTATCATCTCAGCAGAGCTCAGGTCTGCGTACAAGCAGCAGTGACAGTCTGTCAGGTTTCAGCAACAGCAGCAGCAGCAGCAGCAGATCACCTGGAAAATGCCCTCAAGCTCCTTCTAAGCCTCCTAAAGAGCAGAGCCTGCTCTTACCTTGTAATCCAGTCAGCAGAGTACTTGTTTAGGAAGCAAGCAGACAGCTTGACCTCCTGCTCCTGTGGGAAGCAAAACTAACCCGCAAATCCATCCCCAAGAGACTCTGGTGGAGGAAGAGCTGCCCTGTGCCTCAGAAGGAGAGCTCTGCAGGGTGCAAAAGTGATCAGTCCTCTCCAGAGGACAGAGGCATCTGGGACAGGGGCTTCAGCTCTAAGGCTCAGGGAAGCTCATGGCACTGCAAAAGGAAAAGCAAGACCCAGAGTTTGATGTGAAGGCGGCAGCCACCGGAGGCAGTGACAGAACTGCAAGCACAGCTATTTGTGCTGATTCGGTCCCAGCCAAATCCCAGCCAAATTCCTAGCTATAGGAATCATCTCGCTTAGCTCCAGGCACACAAACAGAGGCATCTCTTCAGCCAGTGAAGAGCACTGTGTCTCTTTGAAAGGGTATCTATCCCTTCTTAACCTACATCATCACTATTCTCCAGCTCACACTGTCTATATTTACTGTGAAGTAGAATACAAGAATATGTTCTTGGCCTGATCTGTATCTGGTATTTAATCATTAGGCTGTTACACCAAGGAGCATGAACCACAGGATTTGCAGGAAATGTCACTTTTCAGACAGCAGTGCTAGGTAACACTTTGCAGAAGTAAATCATTAGTAGCCTTCATCTAATTATCTGCATCTTGCTAAGCAATCTCCAAATTAAATGCCTTTGATCAAGTCTTCAGATGGTTTAATTAGCAGACTTCAGGAGCCCATGTCTGTTTTAAGATCTAAAATTCTGCCCTTTAATAATCATTAATAAGTACATCTTTCTGCCTTTCTCCACCACACCAATATTACCCTTGACTGCATGGAAGGAAATGCAGCTGAACCCGTCTAGCCTACGCTCAGTTGTTAATCAGCAATTTTTCAGTTGCATGTGTTTTGTCTCTGTTAGTTGGCTTTAAAAACAAATATTTATGTCAGGAATGGCGCCAGTGGCATAATAAATATCAACTTCCACAATCATAATCCTACACTCATAAGGCTGCCTCCCCCATCTCTGTTGTCTCACACAGTGTTTTATCAGTTAGAAGTGTCCCAGGCCAGTATTTTGGGTCTTATTTTCCATAATCTGAGTTCTGTGTCTCTGTGTGATACCAAACAGAATGCCTCAGATGTCAGCATGTAAACCTAAAATTGTCCAAAACTGGGATTTGGGGGAAGATAAATCTGTTTTACTTCTGTGGAAATTGTCATTCCATCTAAGGCAAATACCTAACCTGTGTTTGCCAGTTAAACTCACAGAGGTTTCGTCTCTCTCCTTCCATAGGCTAATGACAGAATTTAAGTTTCTAAACGTGATCCCTTCAGGCCACATAAGCACAGGACCCTGGAGGACCTGCCAGGGTGTGCTCTCAGCCATGCCAAACTGTATTGTGGCCACAATGCTGGAGACTGGAGCAAGTCAATACCCCCTCATCATCCATCGCCTGGCACTGCAGTGAGAAAACTCAGGCAGGAAGAAGGGGAGCTGCCGTCCTCTCCTGCAGGTCCCAAGAGCTTGACAACAGGGCATCAAACCTCAGAGAGAGTCTGCCTCACAGGTTAATCTGAGACACCGCAAATTTAAATCCCTGGCATTGGGCAACGCGAATCTTTAAGACTACCCTCCTTCCAGCCTATAGCTTCTTTCTTTCCTAACACTCTCTCTGGAATTGCACACTGTCACAAATATTTTTTTGTTTTGTTAAATAAGATATAAATCAATAGGCCTATTATTCCCTCTGTGCTTATTCATTAGACTGTGTGGGAAGTTATGGCACGCTAGTGAAATCACAGACAGAAGCTGATTTGTGTCTGCAGGTTTTATCAACATACATAAAACTGACATTCAAAAGTATGTCTCACTCTTTTATTACAAAAATTTACCTATCTTCTCCCTTCCTCCCACATCCAACAACAACAGGGAAGAAGTTTTCTTAGTCAAACAACATTTGACACTCCCAAGTGCAGAATGAGCTTGTGAATGATACTAATTTACCCAACCATCACAGCTCAGGCAGTTTTACTTGCCAAAGAAGTGTGACAAAGAAAATGCGATTATTCAGGGAATTGTGCAAGCAATAAAATGTTATTTTACTGTACTTAAATAAAATTAACAAGAGCAGGCATAAAATAGTTACACTGATGTTTTTTAAATTACCTAAGTGCAATAAGTGAGCAAAGACTGAGATTGAGAAAAGGACTCTTTAAAGTTGATTACTCTGATGAGAGATTTTATTCTTCAGCTCATTTGTTCTGGATAAAACGTCTGTGTCTTCTCTGTGTTTTACTTTCCCATATTACAGAGGTACAGCAATTTTCTACACTCATTTGTGACAATGATGTGTTTTGGAGGTGCCAGGATCTCACTTTTTAAAATTTGTTGTTCAGCTCAACAGTGCCCCAACTTCAAATGTGTCACCTGAGTCTTCAGCCCCAAGACAGGGTTTTTGTTTGCCAATAAGGTGTATGCAAGGAAAGGAAAATCCAGATGCTAAAGCAGAGCCAACCATGTATCTGTGAGGGTGACTGTCTCTCAGAGGCTCAGCCCATGCCTCTTCCTGTTTAGGTCAACAGGCAAAGATTCCAGCAGCACTTGGGTGTACAGCTGAGCAACCCTCTTGTTTACTTCCACGACTGTCAATATATCGTTCTGGCACTGCCTATTTGTCACTCACTTCTCCTGATGTCAGCTAACCACTAAATACCCCAGATGCTCACATGCTGGCACACAAAACTTGTGATCTGCTGGCCTAACAGCTGCACCGCATTTGTATGAGTGCCTATGTCAGACTAAATTAATCTTTGACTTAGGTGAAAGAAGTTTAGACTGCTCCAGGACCTGCTTTTCACGTATAATTTTAATGTATTTTTTCCCTTCCCTCCCCTCCTCTAGTAATGATATAAATAGAAAATACTTCAGAAGTTGGACTGGTTGAAGGATAATGTTTAAAAGGTAAATCTACTTGCCCATCTTGTATTCCTTGCCTTCAGTGGACATACCCTTAAATCACTGCAGGTGGTCCAGATGAGTGGATTTATGCTAAGTGTTACTGAATTTTCTGTTTCCAAAGCCAAAGCAATTCTTCAGCATGTAGTAACCAGCCTTTTGCAGACAGAAACCATTCAGGTGGGTGAAAGAAATTAAGGGATTTTGTAACTATAAAGGGCAAGAAATAGAGACATGACCTCTACATTCTGGTTTTCCTAAACCTGAAAAGCTGCCTGCTGACTCCAGGTAGCAGCCAGATCTCACCACCTGGACAAATATGCTCTCTTTCAAGTGATTGTCTCTGAAAAAGGACAAAATGTTCCAATTCTTTAAAAACATCTGTATACAAATCACCCCCCGATAAAGAACTGCCAGCTATTATTTTCTGGGTGTCCACACTTCATATATGGCAGGCTGCAGGGTAACCATTCTCTTTCAGACAAGGCAGAGCAGTTACCCCAGTATTTGCAGAATACTGCACTTACACTGTCTGATATTATAGATCTTGGTACAGTCATGTAAAACACACAGCTACAACCTATATCCCCCACACTACATCCCTGACATATTTTCTGGCTGCTCAGTTCTGTTTTGCCTCATGAATTGCAATCAGCATTCAAGGATTTGCTGCTGAGAAGACAGAGCTCCTTGGGCTTTATATTGATGGCACAAGTGTTTCCCTTTCTCAGGGACTTTCTCATCTATCAAAGTCTCCAATTTCTCCCCAGGAAGATTCATGTAAAGGTATAGTTCAGCTGTTCAGTTTCATTCTCATTACTCTTATTGCGAACGTTTCCTCACATGAAGACATGCTGGAACATGTTTCTACCCACCAGTCCTGGAAACACCTAAAGGTGAAAGGCTCTGTGTTCTGTTTACCAACAGATCCTGTCACGTTGCAGAAAACCATTGGAAGTGGAACGCTGCTGTGTGGAGTCTAACGTGACAAGTTATCAAAGCTGCGAAAAGAGAAAGAGGGCCAAGCAAATTTGCAGAATTGAGGGACATCCATCTGGACTTATGGAAAAGTGGCCAGTGCTCTACTCCCATAGTGACCCCATGGGCAAACACTCTGTGGGGGTGGCAACGGGCCCAGGCCAGCTGGCAGCACAGAGGCTAACCCACATGGGCCATTGCCAAGACATCAGTGCCTGCTAGGTGTGATGCAAATGATCTGCAGTGGGGGGTGAAGATTGTTCTGGGTCTGGCTGAGATGAAATTAACTTTGTTCATAGCAGTTGGTATGATGTTGTGCTTTGGATTTGTGGCTAAAGTAGTCTTGATAACACACCAATATTTGGGCTACTGCTGAAACAGTGCTTGCCCAGTGTCAAGGCTCTCTTCTCCCCAAAGTGAGTAGGCTGGGGGTGGGGAAGAGGCTGAGAGAGGGCACAGGCAGGACAGCTGGCATGAATTAACCAAAGGAATATTTCACACCATATGGCTGCAGGGGAGGCATTTGTTGTTGTGTTGTTCATCTTGCTAAAAACAATTGCATATGCTGAGGACCTGCTTTTCTCAGAGTGACTGGACATCTGTGTGCCTATGGAAAGTACTGAATGAATTCTTCTTTTTGCTTTGCTTGTGCACTCAGCTTTTCCTCTGCCAGTTAAACTGTTATTATCCTGACCCATGAGTCTTCTGACCTTCCTTGGGTTCCCCCTGTCCCCCAGCCCAATCCCATGAGACAGGAGATTAAGAGAGATGTTGGGTGGGTATTTGTCTGCTGGCCAGGGTCAACTCACCCTAGGAAGCGTAGTAACAGTTGTTGAGTCTGGTCCCTTATGACCTAAGGAAACTCACACACGGGGAAGATGCTGCAGACAGATTATTAAGCAGCATGAATCCTGACTTCTTGAACCAAGTGGTCAGACAAGCCAATTCTCTCTTGTCAAGATTTTAACCCAAGGCACAGTAGCTGTCCCATGACATCAATATCAAACAACCAACCTAGGTTAGTGACTGCAAGGTACATAAAAGATACTCAAAATACAGGAATCTCGTAGGAGTATTTCATTCAACCTCCGAGGAGTATCTCATTTCAAAGAGAGGAAACTGAGAATGCTACACAGAAGGTAGTTCAGTGGACTGGGAGAGGCACAAAACATAGGTGGGAATTCTTTACAGATTGCTCATTAGAGACTCAAAATGCATTGCCATGAGAAAAGAGAAAAGATTACCATCTGACCACAGTAAAAGGCAAGAGTGTTCAATCGCAGAGCAAAATGCTGGCGTTAGAGGTGAAAAGCAATCTTAAAAAAAATACAAAGACCTAAATGAGAAAAATAAAAATACAGCTTGAATGTTAAAAGTTTGTCTGTAAAACCTTGTCCAATGTGCCTAAATTACTAGCAAGAAGGATTTGTTAAACAAGGAACAAAATAAATAATACTAACTTTTCCAAACAACTTTACCTGGAGGGCTGGCAGAGAAAAAGCTGAAAAGTCCTACTTATATCTGAAAGGAGCATGCAGGGAAAATTAATCTGAAGGAAAAAAGCCAAATTAATTCTTCCCCAGGGTGTCCCTCCTGTGGGAGCTATGAGACTCACTGACACCAAAGCCTTTCTTCATGAGGAAGAGACCAGGGAACAATCCCAACCCACAGTGTGATGAAGAAATTGAAAGAATCATAAGAAATTGAGAAGATCAGAAGGTCTCCAGACTGAAGGAGCAGGGGTACAACACTGCTAAACTATGATGCTTGGTATTTAATCTCTGGATTAGAAGGTTATCTGTAGAGGAGAAAGAACAAGCACAGCATGGGACGATGGTTTCTAAGAGCTGCGCTGATGGTGACAGCTACTGTACACTGAGCTTGAATGGCACAGTGAACTGAATAGTGGTAGTTTTGTCATAAATAGAGCATAGATATATTGGAGAAAAGTCAGATCCAACATGGCTTTTTATGGGAAAGAGGTACTTCAAAAGGCTATAGATGCTCTGCTAAGAAATCAGTGAGCATGTGGAGAGGAGTGACATGGTTATATCACGCACCTGAATTTCCCAAAAGCTTTTGATAAGTTTGGACACTTAACGCTCTTAAAGACATTAAGTTGTCATGGAAGAAAAGAGAGAGCCTACTAATTAATCATTGTTACTTTAAAAGCTGAGCAGTCAAAAATTTTGGCTGGTCAGTTCTTACAGTGGAAGGAGGTTCTCCCACAGGGAGTAAGTTTCAGGGCTACAGCCAGCTCAGTTCACTCTATACTCATAAATGAAATGTAGAAGTCTGTTTGTCACTATTAATATAATGAAACTCATTTAGTGAGGTGGCAAATATTCAGCTGTTAAAGAAACATTCAGAAAAATCAAACCTAAGACTGACCTCAAAGACTTGCACAAAGCTCTCATGGCAGAGTAATAAATGGCAGAAGAGATTCAATGTCAATAAATGCAAAGTAATGCACATGGCAAAATAATGATCCTTAGTATACATATGCAATGATGGGCTCTACATTAACAATTCATGAAAGGTCTCAGAATAACTCTGGATAATTTCCTGAAATGTCAGCTCAATGTTCAGTAGTCAGAAAGGCAAAAAAGACAGTAAGGAATAGGAGGAAGAGAATGAAAGCCAGCAGAAAACATCACTACAGCATAGCACAAAACCACTGTTCACACACAGCTTTCCCTACAACTCCATCCCAAATCAAGTGGGGCAGACCCACAAGGGGTGCAGAGCTGTTGAGAGCCAGACATGACAGACCATCAGCTGCGACTTGAAGGACAATAGGTCTTTGCTTCATACCTGGGGCCATCCCAGCTGAGCTGCTTCTTTGTGCTTCCTGTGACAAAGAAACTCATCTGCTGTGTTCAAAGCAAGGGGAAAAAAATTAAATCATTAAACTGTGAAGCAATTGCTCTTGTTTTTTTAGTGCCCTCCAGAGTAGTGTTGTAAAATATAAATCATCTGCCAAAAATGTAAGCAATCAAGAGTCACTTTCACTTGATGAACCTGCTATTCTCATTTTGTCCTTCATAATCATTCGTGTTGAGATGGAAGAAAAAAGGAACAAAGATCAGAGAAGTTGTAATATGAATTGCAATTTAATTAGAGAGGGGGACAAGATAGGAATAACATTTGTATGCTGCATACTTTTGAAACTGTAAGGCCTTTCCATGTTTTAACTAACATAAGGCTTAAATTATATTTTGTCACCCTTGAAGTAGTTCAGAAGTTATCTGCAAGCTATGAGTTAATCTTGTACCCTTGCTCTGACCTCCTCCTACTACAAATAGTCACAAGATATTAGTTGACTGAGCGACAGAAAAGACATAACATAATCGTAATCTGAAGTTGTTCTTTGCTGAATATATGTGACATTAGAATGCAAACCAGAAAGCTGATCTTGAGAAATATCTTCGATGAAAGAATATGTACCTCGACAGTCCATAAAAATTGCAAACATACAACTACATGAGATAGACCAATAAGGAAAATATCTGCTGTTGAACTCTCTAAGCGCTGTTACTGGATATGTCATTGATGGTAGGAATGGTCGATCTATGCACAGAAGATCATCATGGAACTGCCTCTATCACCATTTCAGAAAAATAAAGGAGAGACAGAGAGGAAAAGAGACTAAACTGTCTCTGTTACTTAACAATTTATCTACCCTGTTCACAAATGCATTTCTTTTCACTTCATTTCTGCCTTCTGGTCACATGTGAGTGCCAGCTTTTTTGATACTGAAAATAAGAGGACTCAACCAGAAACAGTGTGGCCAGCAGGGAAATGATTGTCCCCCTACACTCAGCACCTATGAGGCTGTACCTCAAATCCTGTGCCCAGTTTTCAGCCCCATCCTACAAGGAAGACATTGAGGTGCTGGAGCATGTCCAGGGAAGGGCAATAGAACTGGTAAAGGGTTTGGAGAACGAGTCTTATGAAGAGCAGCTGAGGGAGCTGGGGGTGTTTAGCCCAGAGAAAAGGAAGCTCAGGGGGGACCTTACCACTCTCTACAGCTGCCTGAAAGGAGGTTGCAGTGAGATGGGGGTCAGTCTCTCTCCCAAGTAACAAGCAATGGAACAAGGAGAATCAGCCTCAAGTTGCACCACAGGAGGGTCAGACTGGGAATTAGGAAAGATTGCTTTATCAAAATGGCTGCCAAGCATTGAATGGCTGCCCAGGGAACTGATGGAGTCACCATCCCCAGAAGTGTTCAAAAAACATGTGGATGTGGTACCTGGGGACATGGTTTAGTGGTAGATTTGGCAGTGCTGGGTTAACTGCTGGTCTTGATGACCCTACAGGTCTTTTCCAACCTAAAAGATTTTATGATTCATGAATCATAATTTCTGCATATCTGTCAGCCTCATTTCTAGAAATTAATCTTTGTGCATCCAAACAGTCTTTGTGTGCTTACAATTCAAGCAGCCCCATACTGCTGCACAGTTTCTGTGTTTACCCAGTCCACAGGTTTGCCTAACCCTTCAAGAAAAAAATAAAATCTTGCCTTCTGGAGACCGAGCAATAATCTACCCTTAAATATGAGAACATTAGCACTGTATTCATTTCCACATGACATTTAAGACTGTAATCCAGGCTGTGCCGAGTCTGGGGGATCCTCCTTTCCCCATGACTCATTTTACTTCCTGCTTGGCCTCTGAATCTAATTGACTCTTCTAGATAATTTCATTTGGATTGTCATTATGATTATGACATTTAACAAGATTCCTTTTATGTTTAATACATTTAAATAGTAAATTAAAACAAGAGCTAGCCACCACTGACATTTGGAGAATGTAGGCATTTGCAGTAATATTTTCCATGTACTATGAATTTTGGCAAGGGAACAGTATATTTTTTTGGTTTGTTTCATTTCTTATTTACTTTTTCCCTGTAAAGAACTTATAGGCAGTGCAGGAGTCTAAAGCTGAGATGACCCATGTACAATTTGTTGATCTCATTAATCACTGAATTAAGTGATTGAATCTATTTGATTGCAATTACAGACTCTACCTCTCTCTCATTAATCACGGCAATAAGACCACGATTTTCAAAGTTATGTGGGTGACTGACTTTTTCTAAAATCAGTGACAAGAGTCTTTTCCTATGTAATTTATTTGAATAAATTTCAGTCATTTTTTTGTTTCCACACAATTCACATATAAACCTAACAGACACAAGGGTTTAGCTATGGCTTACTGACTCTGCACAGTTCAAGAAATCCAAGGATTTATGTGTGTGTAGATGAGAGGCTGAAACCGAGAGAGAGAATAACTACACAAAACGCACGTCCTAAAATTGCTTCCTCTCAGGAATAACATTTTGACTGCTAGATAAATTACATTGTGTCTGCACTTTTGTGGAGCAATCATGACATCCAGTGGGCATCCCCCTTACTGCAGGGCGCCTGTACCTTGACTTCAATACAGGACAGGTGACGGGTCATGATAAGAAAATGCCAAGAAAATTTCCAGGGAAATAATGTTTTCACTTCTTTTTTTCTTTCTAATTTTTTTTCTTTTTTTTCCCCAAATGCTTTCCAAGTATTCTGTGGATACATTTCTGATTATTAGTCCTGCTAATTGCATTAAGTCTTAAACAGTATTTCGAAAGCTTAGGACCGCAGCACAGGACGCTGCCTGGCATGCTGATCCATACAGCAGTTTTGCCATAAGCTCAAAGGGCAGCCAGGTCTGCCCAGAAATGAATCCAGCCCTCACAGGACTGTCACAGGTGCTCCATGATATTCTAGTCTGCTGTGAGCTGGATGTAATAGCTGCAGGCTGTTTGGAGTATTTCTTTTCTTTCACTAAACTACTTTTGTGAGCTCACCAGCCCTCACGCAGGGGCAAGAAGAGGGGTTTGCCTGCTGCTTGGGACAGAGAGTCACTTTCTTCGTGGCAGCAAAGCTTTGTAACAGCATACATCATAGTGAGGAATCTATCATGTATGGTGGCTGGCATTGTTGTAACAGAGGGATCAGTTAAACTGGGTGTGGGTGAGCTGATGAATTTAAAGGCCTTTAAACCTTAACTTTCTGCTTTTGTAATTTGCTGCACCATTTAATATGTGTGCACGTTTTTCTGTCTGCAGCTGTTGCTACATCCACCACTTCCTATTCATTTCCCATCCAAAAGTCCACAGTCGCTACCTGCCATGCCATTGCCAGCTGTTCAGCAGCCCATGGGTGCCTGTAGTCTGCTCACCACTCTGTGACAGATTCCTCCTTGGAGACAAACATGGCCAACTCACTCCCCAGTTTTTACATTACCGTTTTGGTCAGGATCAGGTCTGGAACGAAGCACCAGACTCAGCTTGAGTCCTCAAGTCTGACTGGCTGCCTTTGAAGTGACTATGGCTGTGCTGGGTAAAGTCATCCTCTGCATAGTCATCATCAGGTTTCAGCTTTGATGCTGAAAGCAAAGGGACTGGGTACACCTCCCAGATACATATCAAAGGAAATTCCCATGCTCAATCCTACTGACAACTCAGGGCTGACTTTGATTCATTTTTCTGCCATCTGGCAGACATCCAGTGTGACTGCACTGTACAGTTTCTCATTCTGAAGTTTATCTCCCCATCCGGTCTTAGGCAGTCTGTTAAAAATATTACAGTGTAAATCCTGAAGAAACTGCTGGGTGCACCTTGGAGATGTTGGGAGGAATCACCGAGCATCGGCTCCAGTTAATCCCTGCAAACAAACCTGCATACAGGATGTTGTGTGTGTAAGGAGAATGACAGTGCTAACTAAAACATAAATTCAGGGTTGTCATTCCGTTAGTAACCAAGCAGCAATGGCAAGAGGCACCACCCCTCCTCTCCATTCACACTGTATTAAACAACTGTGCACCTTTTCAGCACACAGCATTACTCTAAAGCCTTTGGAAGAAAATGAGAGTAACCTTTTCTTCAGCCTGCCAAGGGACTATGTAACCTTGTAATTATCTGGCTTTAGATAGAGGAGATATATTGTAATTGTGTACAAAAAAGGTCACAGGTTTATGCATCCTCTGACAGACTGCAGGAAGAGAACTATGGCAAAACCTCTACAGCAGACCTCTTTAATTTATTTTTCCCAAGTGCATTAAAATTTAATGTCGTCTTTCTGACCTGTATGTTAGAGTATTTATGAACATGTGATTAACCGATACTGCTGCAGAAAGCCAAAAGTGTCAAAAATTATTTGGTCTTAATTGATTTTGGCTCCCTTTTCTAAAAAATTACCAATATTGTACAAAGAAAAACAGATTGCATTGCTGAGAAGGAAGAAAAACTTAGATGAACTCATATCAGTGACTGACATTCAATAAAAACAGACTGTGGTTAAAAACCTTCCAGCTGCCCTATCAGTTAAACAGAGCTGTTATTTTTGTTCTACAGGCCCAGGTTTTGAGGAAGATGTATGGTACAAACGCAAAGCAAAAGAGGTGTCTTGCAAGAAAAGAGAATAATACAACTGAAAGACCACACCTCTCATGTGGTGAGTGGGACCATCCCAGACAATATACACACTATGTTAGTCCCCACCAAGTTTTGGTAGGTACCCAGCATGTGGGAGTGTTAGAGGGTAGCTGGAGGTGCATTCTGTGGTGGTCTGAGATGACTCAGGAGAAGCTGATGGCTCTCCAAACTCAGAGTAAATTTCTGTTGGCATAACAAGGAGCAATGCACTGTACACTCATGATTTAAGTTCTGTCTTCACCACAGGTGAAACAGGCTTTGGAGATCCCCTTCTAGCCCACAGCTGAACACTTCTCTTGCCTGTTTAGACAGGGTATTCGTTGTTCCCCAGGATAGAAGCAAGTCCTTCCTTTGCTAAGTGTGCC
Source organism: Oreocharis arfaki (assembly GCA_013398015.1). NCBI lineage: Eukaryota > Metazoa > Chordata > Aves > Passeriformes > Paramythiidae > Oreocharis > Oreocharis arfaki. The sequence continues at coordinate 144,311 of VZRR01011464.1, forward strand.
AGTTGTAACAGCTTGGTGTAAACACTTCAGGATTCCCGCTGAAACGGCCCAGCCTGAAACATTGCAATGTAAGGCTAAGGACCAACCTCAAACCATCTGAAGAATAAAGTAGCCTTCACTAGTGCACTCTTCTAAGTAGGAAATGGGCCTGTTCTGTGCTCATGTAAGCTGTTCTGAGCATTATTCTTAGCAGATATTGACAGCAGAGGAAAAATAGCTGAAGAACACTTAAGAAAGGTGTTAAATGTGTAACTGGAGCACCAAGCAATCTCAGACAGAAAATACATACCCCAGACAGCCACAGACCAGAATCCAGTTTGTTTGGGAAGAGAGGGGTCTCAATGCAAGTCACATGTTGGGCAACTAAAGTGCTGCTATCCTTCTTCAGTCCTGTTTATACACTCTCATGCCTGTGCATTTGATGTATATCCTGAAAAACGGTTGTAGAAGAAACTTTGTTCATTTACTTGTAAAGATAACTGAGGCTCAAGGAGACATTTCATTCAATTTAACAATCTGTTAGTAAGAGCTACAAAAACTTTTGAATTCTGATTCTTTTGCTTCTGGAACTCAGAATGGAGCTCAGCCTCAGATGCTGACACTTCAGAATTTGTTATAAGATTAAATTAGGATGAAAATCTGGAGTTCTAGTTTTTCTTCTAGCAGAAATTTATTCCCCGTGTTAGCCACAGAGTAACATCCCTCCCCATCCTCCTCCTCCTCCACAGCCCTGCCTTTTTTACCTCTTCCCAAGTGGGAAACACTAAGGGCCAGGCACTGCCCACAGCTCTCCATTTGCTGCCCTGCAACTCCCAGAGCACAGAAATAATATGTTCTTAATACACTTGCCTTTTCCTTTGTAGGTATGCTTAAATTACCTCTAAACAGATTGAAGTGGTCATGGATCTTCATAAATCAGAAGCCCAATTCTTTGCAAGCTGACTCTGAATGTTCACAGTATGTGACTGCTTCACCCCTCTCCCACTTCTGAAGCTGGAGAGGAGCATCAGCTCCTGCTGGAGAACTAGGCAACTTGGGTGAGGTTATTAAACTCTGAGGGTCACAGAGAGAGGCAGGACTAGACTTAGGAAAAAAGTGAGCAAGGGCAGAAGAATAACCTGTGAAGAAAAAAATCTACTTGCACAGCTGTCCTGGTTTGAGACAAATTCAGAGCAACATCCGAATTTGAATGTCCTCTGATAGGAGGCGGGTTACAGCCACCCCTTCCCCACAAGATTCGGGAAAGAAATATTCCTCAGAGGAAAGTGAAAGGGAAAAAAGCAATTTTATTTAACAAACACATGGGAAAAGAATAATAGTGCTAAATAATAAAATCTCTCACTGTGGAGAGAAACCTGGAAAGATTTTAGAGTCCTTCTGTGGGTGTGGTCTCTCCTCCTCTTCAGAGATGGGTTTTTCAGTGTAGGCCCCTCCAGACCAGAGATGTAAGGTCTCCCGGGTCTGTTTTGGTGTCGCCAAACAGTTCCAGAAGAGAAGAAGGAATAAAGAAACAAAGTCCCAGGAAAAAGAAGACTCTCTGTCTCTCTCTCCAGAGAAAAACAGAGCCAAAAACTGGCTGCAAAACAAAAAAGGGGCCTTCCTCCACTCTTGCTGCTGCAGAAGAATGTTGAGCAGTAGATAGAACGACCTTGGAGCACAAAACTTTTTTGAAAAGTTCGTCTGGCTTTTTTTTTCTCTCTCTCGCACCCAGTTTTAAAGACACAGAAAGGTACAAGATTCATGTCTGGGCATAGAGCAGTGATAGGAGATACAATACCATAAAGTCACCCCAAGACAACAACACAGTCCAGGCTCGTCATGTCTCTTTTGTCATCCACTCCCTGCTCCCCCCAACATGATTTCTCTGAGAGCTGGGGTTTCAAACACTTTTTATGTGCTTCCAGCAACATTTTTGTGCTGGGGAAGGAAAGAGAGTAAAATGCGCCAAATGATTGCCCCTCAGGTAAATGGCCCCTTGTGTATTGGAACTAGATGATCTTAAGGGTCCCTTCCAACACAAGCCATTCAATAAATCAGGAACAAAACTGCAGCTTCTTTCCCCTTCTTTTCTACTCTTATAAATAAAAGGTTTTTTTAAAAACCACACACACATTAGATTTAGTGGGAGTTACAGTGGAGGTGCTTCTTCCTTCTTTTAAAGGATTTAAAGGCCATTCTGCCATGTTCGCTGTCTGTGTGGTGGGGAATTATGGAGACAGCTATGGAGAGGTAGGAGAGGAGGATAAGGGTGTTTAAACAACATGTAAAAGACATCTTCTCTTGCTTGAAAAACCTGCTGTATATCCTCATATTTTTGGCCATCCAGCTGCCTCTCCAAAGGTCCAGAGATAAATTGGGGTTTAAATACACTTGCAGAAGACAGGCTGGTGTGCCCCCACACTCCTGGTACGTACCAAGAGCAGTACCCCGTACTGACTGGCATACTCTGGCTTTGTGGGCTGAGGTCCTTGCTCCTTTGCAAGGTCTGTGCAGCAGGCATTTTCAGATGTTCCTCAGCCGGCATCTGCCATTTCCCACAGCTCACAGAGATTTAGAAAAGCAAATCAAGACACACATTTCTAGCTCCAAAGCACCCTTGGTCAAGGGGCAAACTTCTGATTCCCTGTGTTATTTAGGGAGTGTGAATGCAGCGCACAAGAAAGAGCTTCTCAGGAACGTCTAGTTAGAAAGCATAAGTGTTGGTAAGAGCCTAGCACAAAGGAAACTGAATGAGCGGGTAAGACAGTCCACATTTCCTTCTGTGTCTAATCACTAATCAGAAGGAAATTTCTCCAACACAATTTTCTCAGTGGTTAGAATAAACAAGATTGAGAGCGGTAAGCAATCATGATAGGCACAAGCAAAAAATGTATTATACCTCAGATTGGTCTGGTTACAGCAAGAGAATTGGCCTTCTTCCTTCACTTCTGTCTGCACAACAATTTGGTCATTTCAGGGGAAATAATTTTGCTCTCCATTATACCCTTAAGCTGGTGAAAAAAACGTAAAACTAATGCCTGAAAATGGAAAGTCTCACGCAAGGCATTTGAGGGAAGAGGAAGATGAAGAGCATGAAAGAACCATCATTTTACTCCATCTGGGTCTCAGCCAAACTTCACCCCTAGCTGCTGGTCTTGGAGCCTCTGGGAGTTTGCTTTTCTGGCTTTATTGTCTAAACTGAACTGTGAAAAATATATTGTTTAAAGTTTTATCTCCTCTGTTAAAACTGTTCGCTTTGAAGTCTCTTTCTCACATATAAAGTCTTAATATTTTTCATGAGAATTTTTATTTGAAAATAAGCAAAGTGTATGTGAAAGATAGTTTTGCTTTTGACTTTAAGCATTTAAAATGCAAACCAAGTGTGCTAAGGTCTTCTCTGTTAAAATATGGAAAGTGTTTCTACTTTTTTCCAACAATTTAATAAAAGTTTCTCTACCCTGCTGGGTGCATTTGGAAGTAAAAAAGAAATTATATAGAATATATTATTGATCATTCCTGGTGGAACACCAGCAATGACAAATCATATGGAATTGCACAGTTCATTAGACATTGACAGGGTGAGGTAGTGCCCTTCTGGAGCGTGTGGTGCAGACAGCAAGCAGATGCATTATTAAATGCCCTATTTTTATTAACTCTTCAGAGGCCCCTAAAACTCAAAGGAATTGCTTTCAGAAAAGTTTCACTTTCTTTTAGTTTGATTAGGCATATGTGGAATATACATTGAAGATAAGGGGAAGCTTTGCTTTCACAGGGAGTCCACTGGAAAGGCAATAGTTTGCTTTTCTGGAAAACCCAAATTGCCCTGTACCTACAATCTGATTTTCCTTCACATATAAATCTCATCACTACCGAGTCTCCAAAGAAACAATAAAGAATGTTAGAAATTCAAAATCTGATGCTAGCATTGAAAATGGACAGTCAGTGTTGGTGGTTATTATTTACACATCTGATGACGTCGTTGTCAGCATTACTGATGTCGTACTGATGTTATTGGTACTTGCTTTTCCTGCCACTACGTGAATAGCAGAGGCAGGCACAGGCTCCCATACATCACTGCAGCCTATTAATCCCACAAATGGATTAATCAGCTCTCATTAGTTGCTAGGTAACAGTACCTTGACCTTAGTGTCTCTTCAAAGAGGGATGTGGGGACGTTTCCAGCGTGTGCTGTGTGGCCAGACACTCATTGTCACCACATCTGCTGCTGGCCAAGCTGCACAGCTTATCTGCCTGCAAGCTGCACTACACCGCTAAATAAATTAGAAAACAAGATGACTGTTCACCTCATGGCATTTCTTACAATTTCTGTCAACACATCTTGTGCTTCTCTGCATCAGATTGGGTGAGATGCAGGCATGATTCAGAAGAGCAGTTGCAAGGCTCCAGAAGCAGTAGATTCACTCTTTCTGTTAGTGTCTGTTTATAAATTATTATGGTTCCACTGTATCTGGTATTATCCAGGTTTAATTACACAGTTCCTGTTACTGATGTGCACCACAAAGCTCTTCAAGATCCCAACCAATACTGTAGAGATCATAAATGTAGGTGAGAAATGGTCTCTGCTCTGACACATTTACATCACAAACAGATGAAACACGTAAAAGCTGAAGGGAATGAAGGGCAATCGCCATCTAATTGGGTCAAGAGCAGGCAGTGAGGCACAACAAAACGAAGAGACTTGTCTGGAGATTTAGGAAAAACTGTAGCAAAGCCAAGAACTCAGTTTCTGCTTTGTTGCTTCTCTGTAGTACAGAGGGAATATTCATGGTCACCATCACTTGACCCAGAATCTGCTTTTTCACATGGAGAATTTTACATGCATTTCATGCAGTCCTTGGAGTAGGACCTAGGAACAGTGTAATGGAGTCTCTTTATTTCAGCTAAAACTGCAGAAATTCTTCGGAAAATGAATTGCTTTATTCAGCATTAAAGCCCAATCTGCTATATTAAAAACATACAGACTTTTATTAGAATGAAGACAGACATTAAAATTCAGCAAGTAGATAACAACATCTAAAACTACCGCTTTTCTTTTTTTTTTAAGACTAAACAGACTTTAATTCAACAGTGATATCAAGATGTCATTAAAATTGCATCAGGAAATTAATGGAGTAACATTAATAATAGGTTAAACCACCAATTAGTCAAATCACCAAATTAATGCAGCAGGAGATTGAATCATGAGATTAAAATAACAAAGAATCTTTACTTGCCAATTCTTCAGACTGAAGGGAAGTAGCATGTTTGCTTTAGCTTAAACCCACAGCTAGAAGATTTGCCCAAGGCAATGAAAGTAATTAATTTGGTCTCAAGGAGTTACAGAAATCAAATTGTGGTTTATTTTGAGTGATGATTTAGTGCTAACTCAAGAGTTTTCCTTAAAGCTCACCACTGCCATGATGACAAATATTTCCTTTTCTCACCCACATTCTCAAGATGTAGATTTACCAGCTAATTTAAAAGAAGAAATTTTGATGAAAGTAAATAAATATTTTAAACTTTGTATCACTTTTGCTAACCCAGGAAAATATCTCAGTAAAATATGACATGCTAAATACAAGATTTGCACTTTACAGAGAGGTACACAAGGACACTCAACCCATGCCCCAACTGCAAAAGACATGCTTCTTTTGAAAAACAGTATGGAAAAGAAAAAAAAGGAGAAAACATGATGGGTTGAAGCTATTCTGTTCTGCACCAAGGGGTAACACTGTTCACAGATATCACTTGCAGTTAAAAAGACTTAAAGTAGAAACATTTGGGCCTGAAGCACTTTGTCAATGAGTCAATTTTTCCAGACAGCAAGAGTCCAGTTGAACTGCTGTGTCATCAACAGCTCCCTCCTGCTCTAGCCCTCCAGTGTCATAGATGTCCCTGCACATGCCAGCCCAAAATACTTTGTGGGCTTTGTACTTTGTCCCCTCTTTGTTGCTGAGCCAGTCTTTGCAACCAGTCACTTGGGACCATGCAGGGGGTGCAAACAGCACGGCTCAGCCCACCTGAACAGGCTTCTGCCCACAGCCCACCACAAAACATCTCTTGAAGGCTCCTGCTGCCTGGAAATGTCTGCCCTCGCAGTTCCAGGCAATAAATCATTTTCCCAGAAGACAAACTCGAAGCGACAGTCCCCTTCTCTCATGTGGTAGCAAGCAGATGCCTTATGGCACCCGTCTCTGGCAGCATATGTGTGTCACACAAGTGGCTGGGGCCACAGAGGCATTCCTGAAATGGCATAACTTGTCCAAGAGAGTTGAGTGTGTCATTCCTCAGCCCACAAAACCAGAGTACTGGGAAATGTGACCATATTTGTGCAAATGGTTCTATCTGGCTTCCAGTCACTTCCCCTAAGAAGTAAAAGCATCTTCAGTGTAAACAGCTGGTGGAGGTTTCTGAAGAGCAAGTTTCACCAAACCATGTCAAGAGACCACTAGCTAAACTGAAGCATTTATTAAACTGTATTCTCAGAACAGCCATTTCTGGAGTGTACCCACCATCTGCAGCAGTCATACTGAATTTCAGAAGTGATTATGAGGATAATATCTGATTCACCATTTTCATATAAGTCATTTTGGTTTTCCTGCTTTCTGCAGGCAGGATCACTTGCTGGGTATTCTTGTATCTATTTCGCAAACTGCCAGCAGTTTTTAATTACTGACAGTACAAATCACAAGGAGCACAATTGCTCTAGAAAGAAGGAAGTTTTCAGGGTGGGTTTGTTTGTTTTCTTTCTATAGGTCAGATATACTTTATATCTTAGTAATTCACGGGCAAGTGATTAAATAAATTAATAGAGAACAAATACTCCACTGCTGTACAGAACTGTTTACTAATGGGATATTTAAGATGCTGGAAGACTTTACCTCAATGGACATAGATAAAACTAAACAGATGTGATTTAGAGAAGAGAGTTAGAGTGAAACAGGAGAAAGGTTTAAATCTTTTTGGTGTGCTTTAAAATAAGGATAAAAGTCTAGCTCATTATCTCCTTAATATAAAAGTCTGGGAAAACAAAAAGCTAGATTGGGGAAACTAAATCCAGCTAGCTCTCTTTTTTGTTTTTCACATGTCCTAACAATAATACAGCAGGGTGAAAAGATCAGGACCACTTTATACACATTGTGCTAATTACTGAAAGTACTTAAAGTTGTAATTAGCTTATTATACTGCAGAGAACCTAACATGGCATGTCTTTCAAAAAAAATTTCTCTCCAGATCATTAGTGGGAAAGCTAACAACATCTGCTTCAAATAAAATCAACCAATTAGCTCAGGCAACTTCGCATAGTTTGCAATCAGAGAATTATATTGTGCCAAGTGCTAATTTCAATGTGAATTCTATCTCCTTCTTATATCCCACGCTTATCTGCCAGCACAGCTGGTGTTTAACACCACTGACTTCAGTGAAGTCTCCAAAAACTTATGTTAATTTGAAGTAACCTAATCAGAAGTGTGCAATACAGACTGGGCTTGATCTCAGCTTAATTAAAACTGACCTTGTCATTTCACTGCATATAAAACAGCAGAATCTTACCATTTATCACTCAGCTATGATAAATATGCAGCTTATGTGAGAATCAAGGAAGAAAAGAACTGTACCAAAGGAGCTATTTTCAGATATCAAAGCTTGGTTTTAACACCCTGTAAAATGCCACTCGCCTGTGGCTGCCAGTAAATAATTCAAATAGTTCAGAAGGCCCAAAGCAAGCTCCAAAAGCTCCTTCTAAAATTACCAAACAGGGCATCACTGTCAGGCATTCTCAATTTGATGCTATCAGAATCACACATAAAAAGATGGCTATTGTCACTGACAGTAGATGTGAAGCACAGCTTGTTTTTTAAAATGAAGTTTGTCCTTGCTCCGCTTTAATGTTACAGTTTCCCAAGCAGATGAGGTGAAAGAGATGAACTTGAAAATGAAAAGACGTGTTTTGGCAGAGTTCAACATAGCAAAACATAGCAATCAGAAACTAATTGGAAATTATTTTTTTTTAATTTCACATTATATTTTAAATCAAATAATGACAATTTGGTTTACCTGAGTACGTTTACCAGTAACATTAGCTCTCAGGTGCACATGGTTGCCAGGATCAAACTTTAGACATCCAGAATTATGGTTCCCTGCGGAGTTAACACTGGGGAGCAAGTCTACACTGTGTGTTCTGACTCACTCTCTAAAAGACTCTACCCCTCATACTTCACCCATCTAATGTCCGATGTTACTTTATTCCCCTGGGATCATCCCAGCAGATTCTTGCACTGATGCTTCCACAGGTCCCAGGTCTGAGCCTGCACACAGACACAACTCCAGGGCCGACTCCTGGCAGAGGCTTAGCTTATACCTGTGAAAAATCTGAGATGCTTTGTCACATTGGCTGATATTCACTCACGTAGCAGAAAAAGCAGTAATGGAAGCACTTTTCCTGCCGGGGTAACTGCACCACACATCACAGCTTTCCTCAGTGGAGCAGTAGTGACCAGACACATGTGCAGGCACATCCTACTGCAAATGCAAGGTAAATTACCCTAACCCAAATCTTTCACTCTAGTGCTGGCAGTACAGCTAACCTCATGCTTACTGAGGGCAAAAGGAAGCACAGCCAGCTCCCAAAGCTCAGCTGAAAGTCCTTTGATCCAATGCAGACCTCTTCAGCATGTACTGCAGGGGTCCACAGGAGCAGGGCCCTCACTGCAGGGAGTGGAGAGGAGAGGGCATGACCAGTGCAGCATTCGTTTTAAAGCAGATACCTAAAACCAGCAGATAAATTGAACTCAAAAAATGCCTTGGCTATGTAGCTGGAGCTCAGTGTGACTGATTCAGATATGTCCACACATGCTACAGATGGCAAGGTGGGGCGAGATACACTGAGACCTTATGCTTGAGCAGCTTGTCCTGCCTTCCCCCAGCAACACAAAGCAGTTGCCAGAAACAAACAGACAAACACACACACACCTCCCTTAATCCTGACTTCTATGGCTCTAGCAGAAAGGTCTCCAGTTAGATCTGGTTTATTATTCTAATTATTGTGGTCCAGTCTCACCTGTTTATAAACTCCTCTCCCTGTACCATGTGCTTGGTTATTTTTTGATTGGTTGCTCGTGTACTTGCAGGAGATGAAATAGAGTTTCTTCTGGTGGTAGGTATTCAGCTCATTATTTCAGATGGCTTTTTTTGACATTTCAGCATGTCCAGAGTCAGCCTTTCCTCCTCCTGTCTCACATCATGTTGTTTTTGAAGTTGCAGCTTTAGCATGGAACAAAGGCAAGCAGCTTTAGTGACTATGCAAGAAGGATAGGGCCAACCGTGTGTGAACAACCTTGTCATATGCAGCAACAGGAATAAATAATGTATAATAATCAGACCAAAGATACTGTAGTTCCTCTTGGCAGCATTCCAATGTTTCCTTCTTATCCTTCTGTCTCCAAGACCCTGTGAGTCTGTATGCATACTAATGCAAATGCATATTTGTGTGTGAGTATATGCACATTTAGGAAACAGATATAAATCTAACAGGGCATGTATCTGTTCTTATACATGTAAATTTATCATCCTTGGTATTCAATCTATAATAAAAGCTCCTTCTAGAATGACTCACATAAAGCAATTGAAAACATATCCAACAGCTCTTTTGAGTGAGGCTGCATATCACACAGACAAGTCAAGAAGGTAACAGTTTATGACAAAACATAAATTAAATTAAATTTATCATCATGGACTCATTGTTAGAACTGTATCACTTAGAGAATAAAGCCAAAAAATTCCTCCCAAGTTAGATTTCACTAAATACTGTAGGCAGCAAGATAAAAGCAGAGAAACCTGGAAACCTACTTCTAATAAAGACTCGGTAAATACTCTCACAAGTTAAGCAATAATAGAAGCTCTGAAAGTTACTTAATATGGTATAATGAATTATCAAAACTATATCCTAGTCAAGCCTTTTTATAAGGCCTGTCAGGTAAAAGCCCTGTATGAAAGGTCTGTGAAGCTCAGTGCTCCCAGATTTAGCTGGTTTTTAAGAAAGCCTTACAAATTAAAGTGGAAAGATGGCTGGGGGTAAAATTATAGGAAACTGAGAGGTTGTATTCACATCCTAACAGAAGTTATAACAGTACAGAAATTACAGGGTAAAATACAGCTGCTGCTCCCTGGATGGAATGTGGTTGGCACGCTGGAAACCTTTCCCATGGTGATTCCATGTGCACACAATCTGCAACCACCGCACCTGCTAAGGGGGAGGGAATGGAGGGTGGAGCAGAGTGGAGACACCATGGCCAGGCTCTGTTGCAATCCTCATAGGGAGGGGAACTCAGTGGTGCTTTGTAGCTGATGAACCCCTCAACACCTGTCAGCCAGGGGAGAGAGGAGATGTCTTGCTGTCAAGCCAGCAGCTGTGGTGAAATCACTCTTCTCAGATGAACTTGGTTCATTAAAACCTAGCTGTAATATTAGCACACACCTCCATCCCAAAGGTACCCTCTCCTAGGTACAACCCCTCCTCACTGGGCGTGTGCTCTCTGTTTTATTGATTGTAGTTTTAAGAGCAAAGTTACACCAATCAGTATCCAAGGTATGCATGACTGGAGTGATTCAAGCTCCACCTAAACATGAAGAAATAGTATAAAACTAAGTAGAGAATGGGGAGAAGTTGGGGCAGAATTTATTTTAAATGCTGAGATCTCTCAATGAGCCAAACCTATCTCCTCCCCCATAGAGATGCCTCTTGGGTAAGAACCACACTCTGCATGTGCTGAATGCTTTTATTGGGTATCGGAGCTTGTGTATGCATTGCTTTGAATACATTTTTGCAGTGGGATACTATCACCAACAGTCCTCAAACCTTCACCTGCCACAATTTTCTGTTGATAAAGAGTGTTATTCCATAAACTGGGAGTAAGAGCCCTTCACGGGTGCTGGCAGACGCCGGCAGCAGGGAGTATACTCAAATAATATGGAAGGCCTGCTGAGGGTTCTCCCTAACGCCGTTGGTGTGTGCTCCTGGATAAGTCAGTCAGACCAGCCTCTGACCCAGCAGGACTGCTCAGTGAAGGGTCCCCCTAACAGGACACTCACAGGCTGGTCAGGCACAGGGTTCTCAGCTTTCCTGGGGCACTGACAGACAAATCAAACATTAAAAATCTCCCTTTTGCATGTGATAACTAGGAAATGTTCAGACAGGCTTGTGCAGTCTTAATCACAATTTAGTAAACACCTTCTACTTCCTTTACACTACACAATAATGGGTTGGAACTAAAGAAGACAAGAGGTGTTTGCTGTGATTTACCTCTCTGCACAGGACCATATTGAACATAGTACCACACTTGGCTCCAAGGTTGCTGTTCAAAACTGAAGAAAAATGACTGTGATTGGGTGAGACAATTGTTTTAAAGGTAAATAAAATATGTTTTAGCTCAAGTCAATATCTCAGCCCACCATCAAGGAAAAATTATCCTTTCAAAGCTTTTCACAGGCTGATAATTATTTTGGGTTATGCATTACTTCTTCAGAAATGGCTACATGGCTGGTTTGCAGGAAGAGTGCAAAATTAGGCGAGGTTGTACTCTAGGCTAGGTAACAACATTAAGGAGGAGAGAAGCTTAAGACGTGGCATGGATAAAAATAGGAAGAGATGCATGGGAGAATTGGAAAAAAATATTTTTATGAAGAAAGAGTGGAGCAATGAAGGAAAGAGAAGCAGAAATTGAGTGATAGGAAACAAAAGTAGAGCTGGAAAAACAATAGCAGCTTGGAAGAAGGTGAGTGGCAATAATTTAATACGGGGGGAAAAAAAGGCTAAGGCAATTCTCATGGTTCAAAGGGCAGAAAATTAACAAAATTAACAGCTAGAAAAAACACCTACAGCTTTAAAATCAACTTTCCCACCTCATCCACAATTATGACCTCTACTTCAGCAAGACTGTGCACAGCAGAAGATATGTTAACAGAAACTCAATCAAATTTTGCATTTTTCTTTTCAAATGTAATTGCCTTACATAAAGACTCAGCCATCATCCTGTTGCTGGAACAAATTGGGACACTGGACCAGAGAAATGGAAAATAAGGATCATACGAGAACTGACCCTGCACTGGGATAAAAGTCGTGAGCACAGAGGTCTCTTTCTGACAAGAATAGGAAGAGACATATGACTGAGGGAGTAAAATTCAGGCCAACCCTCCAAAGCTGACAGCACCACACTCATCTAACTCTTGAGCATCCTGTTCTTCCTCTCCCCATAACTGCAGACTCTAGCAAGTAAAGAGATTTGTCTGGATTCAGAGAAAAGGAAACATAATCATCCTGGTGGCACCGGTGTAGTTGCCTCATGTCTCTTAGTTTCTTCCTTCATGGACTGTGGAAGGGAGGAAGGGCATCTTGCTAAATGCATTGTATTCTACTGCTTTGAATGTGTACTGGAAAGGAGAAATTGCTGTTACTCATACCTGTAATGATTACAGATGTATTAATACCCACATTTTAAAAGATTAAAAATTATGTATCCCATTTTAAAGAAAAAATCCAGATCCAACTAAATCCATGTTTTTATATAAACATATATGTAGATTCAATTTGTAATATTTGAAACATATTTCTGGCAGGCATGAAAATCCTTTTCCAGCTTTTTAGCAAGCATGGGCTCTGCAGGTCTCCATATCACATCCCTGCAGAGTGCAAAACACAGCAAAGGTTTGATTCTCAGTCAGCAATGTCATACTACAAAAGAAAAGAAATGCACCACCTCAGTAACAAGGAGACTATAAGGCTCACAGTGTTGTTCAGGAGTTTCTTAGTGTGCTAAATGCCTTGAGTTCATCACGGTTATTTTTACATGCATTCATTTTACACATATTAGGATTCAGCTTAATCTTGTCACGTGCTTGTGAGCCATATGTTTTAGTTTATACAGATTAATTGTATGTAATAGCTTATATTTTATTTATTTGCTTTTAATTTCTGCATCCATACTTCAGCTGTGTGCAACCCAGGATGCCCACGTTTCCCAAGAAAGTTTTTCACTCTCTCTCTCTCTCTCTTTTAGAGAGTTCTTACCTTTTCACTGCGTGATTGAATTCAGCTGGCTCTAGTGCCTTGCAATAACAAAAAATTAGACTGGCAATGCTCGCAGGTCTACAGCAATGCATCATTGACATTCAGGTACCATGACATAGTGAAAAGCTAGATGGAAGTCATCAGACCTATCAGCTCTGAGTTCAATAACGCGACATGAAACTGTTCTTCAATATGCTATTGGAGTCTATGAAAAAAACTGATGGGAGAAGTCTAAACCCATAGAGTCTATTCATATAAATACAACTCAGTGCAAGTTGAGCTCTAGTACGTAACTTAAAATTGAGCTTCAGTCAGTTGCTGACACATGCTTGAGGATTTTAAAAAGTACAAAGGCAATTCTCCAAATTACATACCTACTGACAGCTGACTTTCTTGAATTATTCAAAAGCAAAAGCTTTTGGCAATCAATGCATCAAGACGAACAGAGTTAAAAAGTAGAGTACAGAAGTTGTAAGATTTAAAATGTACGTCACCTGAAAGTGTATTGCCCCAGTGCCAGACCAATAATGCTTGATACAAAAATGTGTAAGTTAATGTCAGAGTTGAGGGGATATGTGTAACCCCTAGTGCCAGCCTGAAGATGGTAGAGAGGTCACGGGAGCTGCATATTCTTCCTCAACTTTAGCCTGACTTTCTACCAGCTACCATTATTTTTGTTTTTAAGAAATCGGTTTCAATAACATTTTTTCTCCTCCTACATTCACAGATGCTCAGTTTTATCCTTCAGGTTCTGGCACAGGATTTCTCTTATCAGAAGCAATGACATTCTAAGACAAAATTGTTCAGTTAAAAGACATTCATAAAGCTGAGTCCCCTGCAAAAGAACGTAACATCTTCGCTTTCAGTCATACAGTGTGAGGACTGCTACAAGAGAGATTGTACTTAAGAAGCATGGAATACTTACTGATACAATTTCATATCAAAAGAGAAAACCCAAATATCATTGCCCTATAATTATAGTAACATAGTTTTGAGAATGATGCTATGTAGCATTTAGGAAGACTTTTATTTCCTTCTGGCTGCTGCTTTGCCCCCCATTTCAAAGCTTCTCTAATGTTTCATGTGAATTCATGACATTTTAACCAGCTTGTGCCATTACTAAAACATAATCTCATTCACAGTGTATATTTACAAATTATGTGAGGAGTGTGACCCTACAGTGATTCAATTTGAAGTTTTACCCCTTTGGGACAGAAAACAATAGGCAAAGAAGCAGCACTCACAGCAACATATGAACACCGTACAGTGGGGATTTACTTGAAGATTTTTTTTCTTTTTCTGAAAATATTGTTACTACCATACTCACCAACTAAATACCTTCACTATTAGGTACATTGCCACTTATCCTAAAATTATTTAAATATCTGCATTATAAATAACTGTAAATAAAATCAGAAGATAACTGTCTTCGGTTTGAAAAGCATTCATCCTGACCCTTTATTTTCTGTCATAGAAATGGAATTGAGATCCATGTTCCCACGTATGTGGGTTTTGTTCTCGCTGTCCTGTGATTCACCTACACCCTGTCACTGCAACAAGTAAAACAAGAGCTGTGCTGGGAGGATGAGGCTGATCTCTCAGACTGGGCCAAGCTTTTAAAAACACACAGCAGGCCTTAAAATGCCAGCTCTCTCTTCGGTGAACATCCTGTCAGCAGTGACAACTACTGCTGCAATTCTTATTCAGTAGCAACTGTGAGGCTGCCAACAGGTGTCCTGAGCCAAGGTTTCCTTTCATCTATTGTTGCTTAATGGGAACAAAAATTATTATAAAGGATCTGCCAACATGATAAAATGCTACAATTATCCTAAGAGTAACACCTATAGGCACTCTAGCAAGAGAAGCAAGGGAACTGTTCCCCAGAAAAGCTAACCTCAATACATCATTTACATTTTTGTTTTCTGTCATTGCTTTAATGATTAAAGAGAAATAGAAATATAAAAAGACTAA
The DNA here is from genome assembly GCA_013398015.1 of Oreocharis arfaki. Taxonomy (NCBI): domain Eukaryota; kingdom Metazoa; phylum Chordata; class Aves; order Passeriformes; family Paramythiidae; genus Oreocharis; species Oreocharis arfaki. Next base: position 159,324 of record VZRR01011464.1, read on the forward strand.
ATTTCTCTAGAAAAAAAGAATAAATGTACCAAAGGAAAGACCAGACCAAATACAATGTTTTCTATTTCTCCTTGCTTCCTTTATTTTAGAACTTTTACCTCCCATGAGTTATTTTCTTCATTCTCAGGAGATCATGTTTGGGAAAACACCTAAATTCTCCCAAAGTTTGGCAATACAAAAATATAGGATTCCTTCTGCATTTATCATGATCAGGTATACTTATTAAAGTATAGCTTTAATAAAACCTGTTAGGGGGTTCCAAACTCAGTAGACCAAAAGAGGCAAGGCTGCTGCATCTCCGTGCCTCCAGATCGAGCCAGGATCCAGGTATTCCCAGCAGGTCCCTGCATACACACAGGTATACCGCACATATGTATGCAAAAATCCAGCAAGCCACACACACACATGAAATGGGTCTCTCAGGCCATGCTCACGCTGTGTCCTTAGAATTTGTCTCAGAGCCTCTGATCCCTCTAGAAGCCAGGTCTCAGCCCCTCTGGTCATTCTAGTATCTGGCCTAGACTTGTGGCTGCTTAAATATTTGGTCACTTATCTATGTCTCCAGCTTGGTTTGGTATTTCCTAGTGACCACTGCCTCACATGCCCCTTGTGGCTGTATCCCACTCTGATTGGTGGAGCAGACCTGCATGCACACACACACGACCATAAAACGAAGAGTTCCTCACCCTCAGAAATAGTAATGGAATTTGGTGAGAAGACCAGGAGCCAGGCATGACCAGCAACCTTTTTACATGAAACCAGTCTTATACCCCTGCCTTTTCACAAATTCTTTTCCTCCCCAAATCAGCCAGATACATCCCTTTCTCCACTTTTAATTCCTCTCCAAAACATTCTATAGAAATCTTGTGCAGTCCCAACATACGATTCCTGGTTTCTCATAATAAGTTTCATATTCCCAAAGGCTATCCCTGCTGTCCAAAAGGTGATCCAGAGGCTCTTTCCTCTGAGTCATTGTGATGGGTGTCACTCTCAGACCACAGGACTGGTCACGGTCCCAAATCAGCTGGGAGAGGATTTAGGAAGGTGTTATAAAGGTTCCACATTGCCATTGTTCATCTGTGCTCCCATGTCTGTGTGGAGATGAGCTTTTTTTTACCATTACCCAACAAAACCTATTGCCATGTCATCAGAACACATAACGTGGGATAAGCAACAAGAGAGAATAAACGCTGCAGGCTGAGACAGAAAAGATGTTCAATGCTGCCAGCTGTGTGATGAGCCTGTATCGATCCTACAGAAAGTACATCCATTATACAAGATGCAGTTGGCTCCATGCTGATAAGTCATTGAGGAGAAGGCAATGATATACAAGAATCAATGCAGGCCCCCCCTCCCTTATTCCTGCACGATAGCACAACAGTATCAGGTTTTCCCACACCAAGTCAGCTCTCCTTCATCCACTCACCTTCACTTCCTAGGAATGATATATTTCCTCATGCACAATCCTCATCTTTCTTTATTTTTACTTTTCCCATGCCCTTTTTAAGATACATGCTTCAATTTGACCTGATCTGGGAGCTAAGAACTGTATATTACTATACCTCAATGTTAGCTGCCCATGTCTGATCTCCAGGAGGTTTGGGGTTCTTTTTCATCTGCACTGCAAAATCATGTACACACTTGGACATGCTTATGGTGTGTTTGGCTCTGTATCTAAATGCTATCAATTCGCTGCTATCGGCCTTTACTTCAGAAAAAGACATCACTATAAACATTTATGGCAAAGGTGTTTGCTTCAGGCTTTGCAGAACTGCTAGGTCTGAAAAAGTCTTGACTTAGCAAATCAAACTTCAGAGAACAGGTAAGAATTTCAAGGCATCTAGGGAAGGAATAACAACGAGGATAGAAGATGACATCAGAATCCAGATTTTTTTCAAAGTGAGTAATGTAACTTCCTGAGTAGGTCATTATGCGCTGGCCACCTTGATCCTTTCCTACTCATGAGACCATACACACATCCACTTCCCCCAAACATTCAGACACTATGTCACGAAGTGACCCAACCAGAGAACTGCTGATTCAAATGAGTAGAAAATTTATAGCATCAGCTACGTATGGTCTTCCCCAATCATGTTAGGGATGTCTGAATGTTCATATGGCAGACATGAAGCAAACTCTAGTATTATATCTACCAACAGTCCTCTACAATTCCAACATGTAAGTCCATACAAACTCATATCCAGGCAGTGAATGGAAGCAGGTTGTTTGTGAGATGGACATCATCGTGTCATGAAGACTATGACAGCAGTGTTCCAGAGACAGACTTGATGATATCCTGACTAGATGTTATTCTTTTGTGAAAAAGAACACCTGAGTTTTCCTTGGGATGCTATATTTTTAAAGCTCTTTATCCACATTTCTCACCAGTCTGAAAACTTACTTTCTAACCAAGTTAAAATCAAACAACTTTGATCAAGCACAAGTTCAAAAATTCCTAAAGCAGGTCTTTCTTCTATTGTCAGCCTCAATTCCTTTTTAAACTACCCGGTGTTTCTCTCTCTTAAAACAACTTGGCTTCTCCTAAACAATACGTTTGGGGAGAGGGGACACACAGAGCTCACATTCTGTTCTCAGAACAGGCAGGAATATAGACAGGCATATTGCTCTGGCGGCTGAGAAATTTATTCCCCCTCCATGCTCATTCTTTCATTAGTTTTCCTTCTGTGACTGCCAACAACATTGCCAATTAGTGCTAATCATGGTATGGACACCTGTCCACAAGAAAGGAGGTTGAGAACAATTACACAGTCATTTTCCAAAGCACATGAAGCAGCTGTCAAACAGTAATGACTTTCAGTCACTGCTGGCATTGGCTGTATTGCAACAGGTGGCCAAAAGGTAAAATAACATTAATGCCATTATATGCTTTCTTAGTTGCTCTAGCCCGGGTTTTCATTCTTCCTTTACATTCCACAGCATTTAAGCTTGCAAAGAGTAGTGACAGCTCTAATGTCTATGAGTGTATATCTCATGCTCTTTTACTGAGTATAAGAGTTTTGAAAATATGAAGAAATTTGTATTTCTCTACACTTCAAGAAGATGAATTGACAGGGATTTAAGCACAGGGAATTTTAAAATTGAAATCAGAAGTTTTAAATTGGAATTCTGTGGGTTTCACATGAGCTGATCTTCCATAGTCTTTACAGTTATGCATCATGTAATATGTTCCTAGAATCCTCTTTTTATGGGCATGTTCAAGTGAGCTCAGGAGGTGTTGTTTGTGCCAAAACCTCTGCAAATCAATAATCACAATCACTTCAAACTTAGGATGACAAAATACAGACTGTGCAAGTAGTGGCCAAATGTGAAAACCATCGTTTAACAATTTTCCCATCACTGTAAAGGAACCATTTGACAGAAATTGAAAATGCATTTCTCCATAAAAGCACATCACAAGTTGCACATTCGAAGTGTCCCACCTCTTCTTGCAGTCCTTTGCCCCAGCTGCTATACTTTATTTGACGCTGACAAGTCCTACAGACAACCACTTCCTTAACACACTCAATTCATTGTCAGGACAGCTCTATGATATCATATGGGCAGAGAGCCTCAGCAAAGATAATGTGCAGGAACAGTAGGAGAAATTAACCTTAATTAACAGTAGGAGTTTAGAAAGCTTTATTGTTGTAGCCTATGGTAACTCCTCACTACCAGTCCTTGCTAAGTTACTGTTCTTTCCACAGACTCTGCATGTGTGGTTCCCCACACTTCTGTTGAAAGTGAAATGCAAAGCAATCTCTGCAGAAATCTGAAGGCAGTCACTCAGTGATCACCAGCAGGCTCAAAGTTATTAGCTGCACTGCACAGATCTCTTGAAATTCAAGTAATAAGATATTTCTCCTGCAAATTATTCTCATGGAATGGGAACTGCAGAGAGAGAGATTAAGAACCTTCACCAGGTTTGAGTCCAGATTATGATGCCAGATACCTCAAGCCTTGCTGCTGCACTCTCACAGCTGGATGCCTCATAGCTCCATCTCCTCTGGTCTCGCCATATCCCAGGCATATCTCCTTCTCATCGCACAGGCTCCATCAGGCACTGCCAGCTTTCCAGCAGGCTCTGCCGTTCTGTGCTTTCTCCAAGGCTCGCCTCAGCCGCTTCTGCCCCGTCACAAAAAGACCCTTCCTGGTCAGCACAATCAGCTTGCGTCCCTTTGGCGGACGAACGACTACCAGCTGCAGTCCCGCCGCGTCCGCTCCCGCCGCCTGCCCGGGCGCGGGCGCTGCCCGTGGTGCTGAAGCCTTTTCTTCCGTCCCTCCCCGCTTGGGGTTCTGGATGCCGGCACCGTGAGGCCATACCTCTGCAGGAAAACCACTTCTGAAGACGTTTCCTGCCCAAACCTATCAGCCAAGAAGCTTCATGGTACGGTTTTGCTCCAGCAGAATGAGAAAAACATTTAAAATAAATTTTGATTCAAGAAATGTCTCCGCCGCTTCCTTTCTCTCTGAGACTTGGTAGTCTTCCAAAAGCCTCATTAAGTTGTCACTTTGTAATCTTCAAGTAACCCATCTGTCTGTAAGATTTGGCTGGGGTTTTGGTCGTCTTTATCACAGCAAATCTGGTGATTTCAGTCCTGTTTGCTAGAGCTGGGCTGTTGGACTTCTTGCCAATAGAAGTCGAACAATATGATAATCTGTATAAAAGTATTTTGTGGCAGAATGAATCACTAAACTTTTCATGAGGCAGATCTGATACCTACTAAATCCACAGGCAGGTCAGAATTTACAAATCACTGAGTAATTCATGCAAAGCTAATATGGTGAAAACAGATATTTAAATATTAACACTAATATTATCAGTTCTCTTAAGTACAGGACAGATGATTCCAACCAATAGTATCATTCTAGTTTGGAGGTTTGTAACTGTACATCACAACCTGTTTGTTACCGAGGACGCACTGACACTATAACTATTTCAAAACGATTCTTTGAAATGTCATTCCACTTCACGTCAGATGTACATCCTAACTGCCTACATAAAAAACCACAAAGTAGATGAGCATCATTATTCCCTCTAGAAAAGAATACCAGAGAAACTGAATTATTCTCACAACTAAAAATAGAAAGCAGATTCTTACAGTTTCAATTTCTTCTAGATTTCTGACAATCAGAAACAGATGGACAAATGCACATATAAGAAAGATATTTGCACAGAAACCTACAAAAATTGATGTCCTTGGACTCCACCTCAGCCAGAGCGCTTGGACATTTGAGCAGGCTAATTAAACTCAGGGATACTGCTCAGAAGCTTCATACTACACACAGGCCTAAGTACCTTGCTACTTAACAAGTCTAACTGAGAGAAATTGGAATTCCGTGATAGGCAATGTCCCTTTCGCACATTCAGCAAACAGACCTCAAAATCAGGATGATACCTGAGCTATCCTAGAGGCAGCTATGCAGTCATTGTTAAGTAAAAATTTTCCTTCCTCTACCATGCTAGCAAAAGAATTGAGTTTTTCTCTTTCCAAGGATGCTAGTCTGACTCTATAATCAAACCCAAAAATCCTTTTTCTAGGTGTGTTGGAAACAAGAGTTATTTTTACCATATAAATGACTTCAATGTGCAAGCATTTTTTTTAAGTATTATATCCCAGTTCGACAAAATAATAGTGACTGTATTACTTTAAAATTCAATCAATTCAGCCAATTAGTCAATGAAGTGGGGGGGAAATTGAAACTGTGCGATAGTTGAGATTATATCAAGTCTAAAACTTTCCATAATATGTTGGTTGAAGACCAAAGGAAAAAGTCTGACAAGCAGCCTGATTTGTTTCAAAAGTTCAGTTATCGCCTTTTATCTAGATTCTGCTTGGAAACAAAACATTATCAAGCAGAAATAGTAATTTCACAGTTGACAAGACTTGGCGTTCAAGAGCAATTCTTATTGCACCACAGCAGTACAGAATGTGACTCATCACTCGTCCTTAGGCTGCACAGGCTCATTCTTGACATCCAACAGCTTTTCCTTTATCTTGGTTGGGTAGGAACATTAAGGCTCTCAATTTTCCAATGTATTTCAGAGTGGCTTACCTAAAACTTGAATTTAGCAAAGCAAAATTTCAGCACTTAGACTGGTTGCAATCAATCATTCAACAATGAGTGGAAAACTGACTAGACACTAGAGACAGTGATTCTTACAGTTGGTTGCTCAAACACTTCATCCTTTTCTCCTACAGTGATGTTTAGGAAGCAGGCCACTCGTTTGTGGAATAAAAAAGGTCACTGACCTCTGTTCAGGTGACAGATTTATTTTCAGTGCACAGTTATACACCAGAAGGAAGCAGCCAGGGAGTCAGTCAACAGAGATTTAAACTACAGACACATCAACTTTAAAAAAAAAATAGAGAAAGAAAGGGTTTTCTGTGATCTTTCTTCATCACATCATTTCATACCAATTGATCTTCTTTGTCCTTTGAGAGAGATTTTCTCAGGTACTGGGTATTTTTACATGCAAATATGGCTACCACTGGAATTGCAAGGGAATATCCTTTTTCTAGGGAGGATGTGCTCATTGGAGCTCTTTTAGGCCAGCTTTCAGAATGAAGACATAAAAGCATGTATTTCTCACGAATGACCATCCAAGGGAATTGATGGAAAGCTCAGATGAAAACCTCAGTGTTATAAGGAGAGGTAAAGCAAGATAGACAAACTCCATCCTGGGATCCTTCAGACCGAAGACACGTGGTTTTCCAACAAGACACAAATCTGCAAAATATAAAACATACTACCAAAAAATAAATGTTTAGGTCACAAGGACACTAATGACACTTCACCTGTTCAATAGCAACTCCACTCTTCATACAACCAGAGCACAAATATGAATATGCTAGGAAAGTCTGAAGCAATAGGACAGCATCTGTGTTGCTCTTCTGCACAGTATTGAGTGCTTGGCACAACTCAGCTCCTTCAAGTTGAAGCTATTCAATAAGGCCCCAACATTCACATTAATTTAAAGGAAACATTCCTTTTGTCAATAAAGGCCACGTGATTTGATCATTCTGCATCTGCACACTTGTTTGGAAAAAATTAATTTGCTCGGTGAAAAATCAAAGAATACTGTAATCATTAGCAGCATTGCCCTGGTAATAAAAATGTGATGCTTCCTACCTACCCCCACCCCCAGCTGAGAAATTCATTCTAGTTTCTCCTAATGATGTGATAAACTCTTTACTGTAAAAAAAAAAAAAATGAACCTCAAATTGATTACATGAACTAGAAGGACCACTGTGAGTTTCCAGATTGTACTAGAATGCAGAAGCTGAGCAGAAATTATTTGGACCATCAGTGTGGTTTTAACAAAGTAAAAGAGACTAAACTGAAGGGGAAAAACTATCCCGATCTGCAAGTTTGTCTGCATAGAGCCCTGAAATGATAGCACACTGCAGCAAAAGATGCCTTTCTTCTTGAAATTACTGCAAGCTGACCTTATTCAGAATACAAGAAACACTGCAGAAAAAAAGATGGCACACCACAAAATAATAACACACAGTACAGAAAATTAGGGGAAAAAACTGTTACAATCACATTCTAACCACATTTTCCTCTTTGATACAACAAATAGCTTCCATTTTCAACAATGGGAGTTACTCACATACAACAAATGGGAAATAGGCCCCAGTCTGCTCAGAAATTGGTGTGAATGGAAAACACAAATTACAGGCAACAATAAAATATATTTCTACTGATAGCTCACTTTTCTTCTGTTATTCTCACTCAGAGTCAGGGAATATGTCCCTGTATCTCTTTCCTCTTTCTTCTTTCTTTTTGGGAAAAGTGTATTTTCCAATTTTTTTATATTGAAATTCAAACTCAAAATATACACATTTGGCACCTTGAAAATTCTGATCTTTAAGAGTTTTTGCATAGAAAGGTGGAAAGTCTGCTTTTTCACAGTGAAGGATTTAAAAAGCATACAGGAAATAGTGGAAGTCATTACCAGAATTTTTCAGCTTTTTTTTAATGCTTCCAGAAAGAAAACATATTAAATGAAAGCAAAGTATGTCTTGATACAATGTAGCACCAATTTCAACAAAAATTTTCGAAACTTTCATCAAATATTTTAATTCCACTTAGAAATTCTATCTCTAGGTTCACAGCATCATGCAGCACTATCATGCATAGAGTTCATAATGTGATCTAAAGGGGCACAATTGAAATGAAAATCTGCATAATATCCTTGGATCTTTCCTGTTCCAGAGAGAACCCTGCAGTCAGAAACATGTCAGCTTTCCCCCTACGGAGATGTCAAAGTCTGGACAGAGCAACTCAGGAACAAAGGCAGCTCTTAATGTAAGCCAAGCTCTCCCCTGTGCTTGCTCAAGTTCTTATATTAAGGGTTTTTTTTCAATCCTAAGCATAGCTATCCCCCAGAAGTCACTTCACAGTACAGTCAAGGAGACATCTACTCCCCATGTAGGAAATATTTCCATGTCAGAAATACCCAGTTCATCTGCTCTGATGAGGATGAAGCTTTGTCCCTGAACAGTAAATATCAGGTTGAGGGCTGCAGACGAGACACAACAGAGCCCAGCCAGCAGAACTGAGACTTCTTTCTCACGTAAAAGGGCATTGTTTTTCTAATGTGAGTACAATTTTCTTTTTCATTTTTACTTTTTCCCTGTTCCCATACCTGTTTCATCTTTGCATGTAGCCAATTATCCTTCTCATGTCTAAGGAACACATTTCAATGTCTTTGAATAAAATTTCTTTCCATTTAATTTTTTAAAAAATAAATAATATAAATTACAAAAAAAAACCCCATAGAAAATATTCCAATTAACTCTAGAAATTTTCTCAAGAGCAACCTGAAATGTTGACCCCCAACTCAATATTACAGTGTCTTGGAGCATGTCATTTTTAATGACTTAGAATTAAAAGTACCCACAATCTCACAAGATTTAACCTTCTTTTGTTTCTCATCAAAACATTCAGACATTTCCTGCCTTACATAGCATTAGACTAGACTGAACAGTCAAATCTTTTCTGATCACACTTTCCACTCTGCACTATTCCAAGAAAGGCTTAATCATGTTATGACACATCTGTGACCAGTAATGTGATGAGGGTAAAAGGAGAAAGAATTCATCTGCTAACAGGAGAGACTTGTACAGAAGAATAAATTAAAACAAAGTAGAGAAATCTGTAACAGAACAAATATAATTAAAGAGAAAGCTTTTTGGAAAGTTGGACATGAAGAACAATTTCTTATTCTGAAATTTTCCTGTTTCAACATTTCATTACTAGTCCCTTGAGGCTGTCCACACAATTGCTTAGAAACCATACTTATTTATGCATAACTTGGATACTAGTTCAATAAATCAAAATAATTTGATTCCAGTCATAACCATTTAATATAACAAATGAAACTATCCCAAAAGCCTATTCAGAGAAACATAAAGAAAATTATTTGTCACTTATACTTCTGCCATCAACTTTAAAAGAGCTACGAGGGCTTTTGAAATTTTATGGCTGCCTTTAAAAAGATGGCACTAGTGAGCCTATCTATCGTACATTAATTGTTACCCCTATCATCTTCTAAGGGTGAAGTTTTGAATAAAGCTCCAAACTAAGATTTACAATCATTGTCAACAAAGTCTGCACATACAGAGATTAGTGGAGTAGAAAATAATGAGGAGGACACTTGCCCTTACAGAAGGTTTTCAATTGCATGGCAAAGTGGCTCGATGCATTGAAAAAAAATCTTGAAATATGACAAAGTGCAGGAGGAAGATCTCACCTGCTGGATAGGAACTCAGGGATGGTACATGGGAGTTGTCAGACTGAGTAGTGTGAAGGGTTGCTTCAGGCCCTGACATCAAAAAAGGGGGGATATCAAACACTAGAGTAGGGATTTTGCTGCTGTACGGGGGGATGGCTGTTGCGGGGTGCTGAGGGGTGGCTGAAATCGCCGCTTTAACCCGAAAGCATCCCCTGCAAGGGATGCCCTGGGGGTGCAGCTCGGCACCTCGCAGGCCGACTTCCAGCCCCCGTGCCGATGGATGGCACCGAGACACAGCCCCGCACCCAGGCCAGGAGAGCTCAGGTGTTACCAGGAGCAAGGAGCGTGGAGGGCTCTGTGCATGGGTTCTGAAAGGTTTATTCCGAAGGGGTCAGAGGCAAAAGAGGCCGAGCAGGCCTCGTGTACAAGCTTATAAGGGGTAACAGAAAGGGGGCTGGCAAAGCACCAGCAACCAATTACCTGGGGACAAGGGGCAGGGGGAAGGGAGAGGGATACAACAACCAGTGGGGAGAGGGAAGGGGCAGAGTGGGGGACCAGGTACCAGACAGGTACTGCCTGATGGGAGAAGAAGTCTTTCCCTGTAACCTGAGCAGGGGGAGCTTATTTGTTCTCTGAGCTGACCCACCAGCGCAGGGGGTCTCCTGGACCAGGGTTTTCTGGCATCCCAGCTTCTACCGCTGCCAGCTCATCCACCCCAACACATGGCCAGTTGGGAATAGATCCAAGAGCTGGATCAGTTGTCCATGGTGACATGGAGCACATTCAGAGAAGGCAGGAAAAATAAAAAAGACTTGAGAGAAAAGTTTCTGTTATAAGCCTTAAGGTCTCAAAATATACTTTATGAAAGACAAAACAGAGAAGAGCTAGGCCTGAGGGGGCAAACAAATAACAGACCTGGTAGAGAGCAACAAAAAAAATGTTGACTAGATGCAAGGTCAGACAAACAAAGTAAGATCTGATTTGCTGGAACCAAGAGGTAATTATCAGAACACCTTATCTTCAGAATGAGATGTGGTCAATTTGTATATTACATATTGAAATGAGAAGTGTGCTGATCAGCCAAAGTGGTGCTTTCTAGTCTTGGCAATCACTCTTGAACAGGAAAAGCAGAACCCACTATCATGGTTTAACTCCAGATGACAACTATGCACCACACATCTCCTCGTCCACTCTTTCCCGGTGGGATGGGGGAGAGAACCAGAAGAGTAAAAGTGAGAAAACTCATGGGCCGAGATAAAAACATTTTAAATAAGCAAAAGACATGTGTGCAAGTAAAGCAAAACAAGGTTTTCAATCCCTACTTCCCATCAGTAGGCAAATGTTCAGACATCTTTAAGAAAGTGGGGCTCCATCACTCACAGGAGTGACTTGCAAAGACAAACATCATCACCTCAAATGTCCCTCCCCGCTTCCTCCTTCTTCCTCCAGCTGTGTATGCTAAGCGTGGCACCACATGATATAAAATATCTCTTTGGTTACTGGGAGTCAATAACCCCATCTGTGACTCCTCTCTGACCCTCTCACCCTTCCTCTTCCAGGACAAGACTCCTCTGACCACATGAACCATCTGCTTGACCTACACCACAGCAGTGCTCACTTTTCATTTCTGCCTGCAAAGAGAGCTGATGTGTAGACTACCATGGATGTGTAGTCTCAACAGCTGTATTTGGTTAGATGGATTCCATGCCTTGTGACATCTAGGTTTATTTTTTTAGATTTATCTTCAGACATTGTCCCAGGGCCAGGGGAGTGCAAATGTCATTGACACAAAATGACACAGGGAAGGCAGAGTAATTTTAAAACACCCTTATAAAAAATAATTACCCCAGCCATACCTGGTTTTATGTAGGAATCATGATTTCCTGCTTACTTTTCCCAACAGAAAGTGTGAAAAATTCTACCCTGGTTCCTCTGTGATAGCAAATTTGGCTTGCACTTAAGTACCTCTGTTTCTACATCAAAGGATAATAACTATTTTTACTTTTTTTGAACCAGGACTACGCAAACAAATGTTCACAGTCATATGTAGCATTTGTCCAAGAAGCCAAGTATTTAGCACCCTCATCATGTGACCTTCAGTGAAAATGAAAATGCTCACCACCTTACAACAGATGCCAACCAGCTCAGCAATACCCACACCATTTTTGTGACCTTAATACATTTAAGCCAGAGTAACATTTGGTAAAAACAGAAATTTCGCAAGGAATGTTTAAATTGCATGTGGAGGTTCATTTCTAAAAACAATAAAAATGTCAGTGATCCAAGGATACAAAGATATGTGGCACGATGCCCATGTCTCAGCCCAGGAAACAGGAACAGATGACACTAAATATGCTATAGGCTGTTAGCTAGAGGAGTGTGCCAACAGTGCAATGTGTTACTACACAGGAAGCCTGAGTTCAGAAGCAACAAGAGCTTGTTGAAACTGCAGCTGAAATTGTGTTCTACAGAAAATATCTTTTTCACTAAACAGACTTTAAAAAACCACACACAAAAAAAAAAGCATTTTCATTTTAAATTTAAAATACATTAGGAAAGAAAATGTGTTTTCTAGATAGAAAAGAAAGAGGTTTTGATGGTTTGCCAAAAATAAAAGGGATGGCTGAGTGTTTGCTTCCTGGCTTGAAGATATTTCTTGTCAGTGATGCCACAGAAATAAAAAATGTTATAATTTTTCAGCTTTTTATTTTTGGCTAGTTTCTGCCCTGGAAATGCATTTTCATCACCCTTCAGCAGGAAGCAGTTAATTTCCAAACAGCTGTAGCAACATTCACCTGGGCTCCTCCTTTCTCTTGTTACTGGATATGACAGGGCTACATAACATTTAAACCAGCAACAGCACCAAAGGCAAAATGCTGTGCATTGTTTTTCTTCAAACTTGCAATCATGGACAATTCCACATGGAATTACAAACAAAGCAGTCTTTAATTAACTACCATTGAAATATACCCTCCTCCCACGAGCACCTCTCAGAACATCAAAGCAAAAAAAGCTCAAAAACAGCATTTTCATGCTATTTTATGAACCTTCCCTACAGGAATGGTGCAGCTCCTGCCTCTAGGTATAGATTGTGTTTTCTGGGTCTTACACAACATTCTGCCATTCCAAATTCCTCCAGAGGAGTGGCAGCTTGCAGCAGCTTTATAAAAGCTGGCAGAGATGAATTTAGTTGCTGCAGTCTGTGACCTGAGCTGGCTGGACCCCAGCCACGCTGAATGAGGAACAGGCAAGGGCAGTAGCACGGGCAGTGCACTCACAAGAGACGCAGCAGCTCAGCCAAAGCCGTGTGCCTGCATCTCATGCAGGGGGGTTGGCAAGAGCACAGGCTTCTTTGCTTCAGTCTGTGAAGAAAGCCCTGAAAAGAAGTGGTGTGGGTGGCCAAACCCAGCCTGATCCTACTGCCATCCCATCCATAGGTCTCCAGCTCCTGGGGTGGCTTTGTAGGGCAGCTGTAGGGCAGTTTATTTGAAACCTGCTGTCTAAGAGTTTGTTTAATTGTATGGTAGCATTTGTTCTGCCTGCTGTGGAAGTAACAAAGATACATTTAGATGAAGAAACTGTATTTTCTTAAAATAAATTTATTAATTATCTGATTTTATAATCCTTACAATATGAGAAAAGTTAAGCACTTACCGGCCTAAGTGCAGGTGACAGAAAACGAATTTGCACAAAACATGGATGGTGCAACTAAGTGACAGTGTATCTAGCTAATATTCACACTGAAACATCAAAAATAAAATACAAAAAAAGCTTTCTGACTTTCAAAGGCAATTTAGGGGGAAAAAAAAGACATTGCAAAATCGATCTGTTTTCAGTCTCTGATTAAGGCACTGTTTCCAACTTCAAGATTAAAATTAAAAATGCCATTAGGAGCCCAGTCATGACAGAGATATGATCCCAGTATTGTAGTTTCCCTGCCCCACTAAGGGCTTTAAATCACCAGAGTGTAGATTTCCTGCAGGATGCTAAATGATAAGAGGCATTAAGGAAAGGTGTCAGCAGTTTGAGGTCAGTTGCCTGCTCTTCCAGGAGCAGTTGCTTGAACATCTATGGCACCCTTTCGACTGGGCCTAGGGCTACCTTGCAATCCTTTGCAGTACCAAGTGTCCTTCTTTTGATCCATTATGTCTATGGGCTCCTAAAACGGCCTCCATATTTAGGTTACCTCCTCCAGGACTGGGGGATGCCAGGCACTCACAGCTCCTCTGCTGCTCCTGAGACAAGTGGAAATCTACGGTGAAACAGCAATCTATGGTGATCCTTCTATGGAATGGTTCAAATTATGGACTTTTCCAGTGTAATCAGATTATGGGAAATTTTTTAGTGTCCTTCTGTGATTCTTTCAGGCATTAGGTGGAGATACAACTGAAAACTGACTGAGCTTTTAAGCTGGGAATGTGGAGCTCTAAAATCTCACAAATATAGTTGCTGCATATTTATAAGATAGCTTTAAAGAAGTGAGTCAACAAAATCTATCCCTGGTGTGCTTATTATGATGGACTGATTTTTGAAAATGGGTTGAGAGACAACCTGAGGACTGGAAAGTATATTGTACAGAAATGAATAGGTCTGTTTAGACAAGTAGATACAAGGTGCATTTGTGGTGATTTCCTTCTATTTGGGCCCAGGCAGGTTTTCTTTCCACAAAGAGGTATATATTCTTTTATTCTCCGCATCATTCAAGTAGTCGTGAACCCAACTTGTCCTTAGTATTGTGTGACAGCCTGCCGAGGAAATGGCCCCAAAATAATGAGGGATGGGATTCAGTGAAATATTGTTCATATTTTTACTGCCACACAGATCTACACAAAGGCTTCACAATAGCAGCAGCATTCTGCTGATCTGCTGATTTTCTTCTGTGTAGACCCCACAGAGACACAATAACAAGAGCAAAATAATAAAGAAGCCAGCTTTGTGACTGTGCTTGTTATGGCTGTTTCTTTAAATAAGGCAGACCATGAGAACATAATGTGTCCATACAGTGATGCACTTTATCTCCTCACAGAAAAATAATTCATGAAGGGAGCACTTCAAATCTATTAAAATATTCCCACTTCCTCTTCCACCAGCTTCCATTAAGAATAGCAGGAAAGGTTAAAGATTTAATGGATGTTGAGATTGAACTTGCTGTCCTTTTTAGACCCTCCTGGACAGAGCCAATGGCCACCACTCACGCTGTGCATTACCACTGCCTGAATAAGCTTCCTATATTTTGCCTGACTTTTAGATAAACAAAGATTTTCAGTCTCTAAGGCTCTGCAGCTCAATACAAGATCTTGTTTTCAATAGCAAAAAATATACCTTGATTTATTCTCCTCTTCAACCAGGGTAATTCAGTTTTTAAAAGTTGCATTTCCAGATTTTGCAGAACTGGGTAAAGCTCTCAGGAGTACACGTGGACTGAATGTAGGTATTCTTCCATCTCCCACCGAGGTATGAGATCCAATTGGAATGTGACATTTTCAATGCTGACAAAAAATGTCAGTATTTTCAGGACTCTGAAACATTTTGATATGAAATTTAAAAGCTGGATATCACACCAGTGAATTCTGGCTCCTCAGGACTCAACAAACTGCTGTCGCATTATCTGAGCCACCCAGGGAGACCACTGCCACAGAATAAGGAGTATAGCAGCCCCCAGAGCCCCTTTCAGGGCAGGTTTTTCCGGACTTTCAAACTCACGGCAATTCAATCTGGAGCAAATCCCAAAAGCTGAAACCTTCCTATTATTCACTGAACATACATCAAAGAAGAGACACATCTATAAGGCATTTAGATTTTATAAATTGGCATTTTTCAACAAAGGCATGCTTTGTCAGGAAATTCTCGGCCGGCTCTAATCAGGAATGCATCTGGGAACCAAACATTTTGTCAGATCTATGGGCAAGATGGATTTAGCCAAGAAACAAAAGGGATGCGACATTCTGATAAGCAGTCCAGAAGATCAAAGGACATGGAAAATCAGAAGAGGATAGAATTAGCCAGCAAAATTCTTTACTTGCAATTAAAGTAGTTTAACATCAGATCTGATGAGAAGCACAGTGTTTACCAGTGAAAAACACAGTTCTGGACAAAAGGGGCTGCATTACTGGGAGCAGAAAAGACCTAAGCTGCCACAATCACAGTGTACGACTTTGATTACACACTTTGGGGCCAGAGGCAATGGGGAGAAAGTAAGGACTGTGACCTCTCCTTTTCTACTACCAATTCAATGATTAACTACGAATGCATGAGAGTATTTATCCTCAAGAAACTTAAGTTTGTTTCCAAAGAAAGTTTCGAAACAAAGCCAGCCAAACAAACATGACTCTGTGGTTCCGGGGGAGCAGCCACAGTTCAGTTGGATGGTAAATTTAATTTTTTTTAAGTATTGTTGTTTACGTTGTCTCTACATTAGTCTCTAAAAAAATTAGAAAATAGAAACTGAGATTCCCAGAGCATTATTTACAGGAAAGCAGTGTCAACAGGCAATAGTTCTATTGTTCGTCTGAGCAGGGGCTATGTCTTCTTTTGAACTATATGTCCTATTTTTCCAGCCACTAAATGGTTATGACTTTTGGCATAAGGCTGAAGATGCAATTTCAAACCCCCTCAAGCAGAGAAGGAACTGAACTTGGCTATGTTACTGCCTGGCTGGGTGACTGGCTGGATCAATGCCCTACTAGCCAATTTACTATACAACAGAGAGAATCTGGGCCCTTACTGCTCCAGTGGCACCTCAGCCCTGGGGCTTCAGCCACCTCCTCAATAAATTGGCTCCAAAACAACCATCTTCACCATCACTCACTCCACCTGCCCGACACCACCAGTTTCACACTACCTGCTTTCACTCAGTACCTCCCTGCTCCCTCTGCCTGAATCCAAACCACCACCCAGAGGCTGGTTACAACAGTCTCTCTATCCTGGAGATAAACCCATCTGTGGAGGTACTTGCCTGAGCCACAGGACAAATATTTCCATGCAGATGTTAATTGCCAGAAACCACTCACCTCGAATCAGTGGCACTGCCATCAATTCACAGACTAGAGAATAGCAGCCTGTAATTCTCCCCATCCCTCTGGTGGTACAAGACTTGGATTACCAGCCGAACGCTAGACCTACTCAATTGGCAGAGGGGAGAGAAAAAACCTTTTTTTAATAGAAAATAGTTCTGGCTTTAATGTTTTCCCACATGGAACATCTGATGCATCAGCACTGCTAACACATCTGCAAATTAAAAGCTGTTCTTCCAAAAAAAAAAAGTAAACATGGTATTTTCTGTCTAAATTGAGCATTCAAACAATCATCAGATGCTATGAAGACTTGAGAGAACAAACAGGGATAGGGGTGCAGTGTGCAATTTTCTTACTTCTTTTCCCTAACCTTCAGATTTATACAACATCCTTCATTACATGCTCTGTACCTGGAAAGTCCAGTCTCTGAAGTACAAGGAGTAGTCTACTTTTCAAACAGCAATTTAACAATTCTGGCGCTCCAGAATCTTCTGCATCCAACTATTCACAGGTACCAAGTCTCTTGGTTTGTGACCTCTGGAACAAGGGGAGCTTTGTACTGAACAGGGTATGAATAACTAATATGTGATGTGTAGTAAAGTGGTAACTGCAGTCTGTGCTATCTGGAGAGGCAGGGATTTACACAAGCTTTTTGTGAAACCAGAATGAAGGAAAAATTTTGCTGTAGGAATAAAGTTGAACCTGAACAGCCATGCAGGATTCAGGTGAGTCTTGCAAGAGAAATGCCTCATGTGAGTGTTCGTAACTAAGAGACAGAGCAATATGAGCCCTCCAGACATTGCTGTCACATACTCTGAGCTGGACCCAGTTTGAAGCAGCAAGTACGTACTCACCTGCTGGCTGCTGGAAATTACTGTCTCTGGGAGACAAAGTAAAATCTATTATTCACACCTCTTCTGTCGATGTTACCCACACTGCTACCAGCGGACATGGAAAACCAAGGTTAGGGCTTGATTTTAACAGATTCCTGTAGACTACCTTTATCTGTCAGTGGATAGAAAAGTTTTAAAAGAAAAATCACTGTTCCACTGTCAAAAACAGACAAATAATGTTTAAATGCTATTAACATACCTCTTCTTGATGTCCTGTTTCCAGTTATCACAACTCCTTTCACCAGCATTGCACTTCCTTTAACCCATGCAACTGTCACTGGAGCCAGTTTGGGGAATCAATATGTTAACAGTTTGTTAATTGTGGTTGATTCCTTATTCGTGTTTAATATCAGGCCACAGATTCTTTTCTGCCTGAAAGGGGGTTTGTTACTCATCTGGGTACTTTACCTCTACCCTGGCCAAACACTGGGCATTGGCAGTGAGCTAAGAATGAAACATTATTGGAGACTCATCTCTTCAGTTCCTGTTAGCTACGTTTCCGTCCCAGTTATTCCAATCCCTATTAACACCCATCATCTAGTCACCTCCTAGAGCTCAGCTCTCCAGGGGACTGATAAAAGCAAGGGAAGTTATAAAAGGTATAAGACTTCCTGGAGCAGATCTCTAACAAAGAGAACAAGTATTAAGACACCAAAGATGAACCAACCACACTTAAAATAATGCTGCCTGGAAGAAAGGAAGAATAAGAGGAGGGATGGGGGAGTGTGGGGGATGCAGCACAGACAGCTGTCAGCTGATGTTCTTACTGCAGCTCTACCTGGCCTCTTCCAGGGGGAGAAGACACAAGGTTTGAAAGCGCAAACTATCAATATTGTAGAGGGAAGGAAAATTATGTAAGGTAGTGCCATGCAGAGACACAATCCATCCCTGGAAAGCCTGTGCCTGAAAAACAGTGTGCAGGTGTGCTGGGGGGCTCTTGAGTGTCTGCAAAGGGTGGGTGAATTGAGAAACAGCTGAGAGAAGTAATGGCTGCTTGTTTCATCTGTCACACATCACCAAACGGGGCTAAGCTGTGCACAGGCCAGCTCCCAAAGCACAATCTGGGAAGAGGCACACTTCAGCTTCCAGCATGTCGAAGGAAACCACACCACATATGGAGGGAAGGAGCCTCCACACATTTGCTGCTGCCCTGCCTGTGGTCATACCTCTGATGGCAGCCACTCCAGCCAGCCCTGCACCCAGGGACGTGCCAGATGTGGCCAACTGAGAGCAGTTGGTGCAAGGGCGCTCTGGGAGCTCAGGCACAGGCAGCCTGGGGGTGTCCAGCCCAGGGCTGCTCAGCAGAAGAGGCTCAACCAGCGCTTGCAAACAAACCTGCTGCATCTCACCTTCCAGGCACACATGAAGGGAAGCAAATGCTGATGACATTTGCTTATTCACAGCTGGGGGAGCTTAATCAAAAGACAACAAGAAGTGCTGTTCCGTTTTGCTTTTTATTCCCTTCAGTGCTATTCCACTTACTTTTAAAATAGATGTCATAGCAAAGATTTATATTTAATGCTTTGCTTGTCAGAGAGGGAAGGAGAAATGAGTTGCTGAGAAGCAAGAAACTCTGAGAGTGGAGATGGGGATTTATCCAGGAATGAAGAATTTTGGGACTAGGTCCTTTTTGAACTAATTTAATTAGAACTGAAGGCACTGCTCTGCTCGCTCGGTGCAGGGTTCATTCCACGCACCAGACTTTTTGTGCGAGACAGTGGGAAAGAATGAATTCAGACTTCAGAGGAAACCAGTTGAAGGTGAAGAAGGAAGAATGTCCAGTTCAACCTGTCTTTAAACAATTTTACCAGGAGAACTGTTTCAGTAGAAGAACATTGGGTATTTCTCCTGCACAACTGAGAACCATTACTTACCATTGGTTTGCTGCTAATGAAATACATGTAGCAGTGCATTAAAGTAACAGTGATTTTAAGCAATCTGTCAATAAATGCAAACATTTTTAATTTCTTTTACTCACCTGAAGACCCACTCCAGTTCTTTCATTCACCCTTGAGATTAATCATGGCAGTGCCTGTAACACAGTATGCCCCATCCAGCAAAGATTGCTAGAGGATGTACTATAGCTCATTCTTCTGTATTTATATCTTTCTATTTATATCTGCTTACACATATTTTTGCAAATCTTTTCCCATTTTGGATTTCATCTCAACTGTACACTCATAAGACAATGTATCAGTCCCTCCTGTTCCATGTGAAGGTAATGTCATTTCAGTTTCATCCAAATTTAGGAGAACATGGTGTGGAGCAGATTACCCAGAAATCTCTGGCTCTCACCTCGGGCAAGGCTGGTCATGTTTGTCACAGCCTACCTGTGAAGCCCAGATAAGCCTCTCCTGGCTGTTCAGAACAGCACAGTTCCTCAGGTACACAAATGCTCAACGACAGCTCACCTGTGGTCTATTTCAGACAATTCTGCCCTAAAATATATGTCCCACCAGCTTTGTTTTGACTCACACATGCAAGTTTGCTACTGAGCCAATGCTCTCTGGCAGCATAATACTCAGAAACAGATAGTGCAAGCAATAAAGGAGTTATGGGAGGCTTCAGAAGAGAAGCTTTGGGAAAAAGACCCACAGATAATGCAGATTTTACTGAACCCATGAAGGTTATGTCTTTCAGTGAGACACGCTAAACTTAAAATGCTGACTGGGTAACCTGAGCTCCCTGTCTGGTTATCATGAATATAGTATCTACCAAGAAGGATGTGTTGTACTTTATTCTCTTGTTCTGTCTGCAGGATTGTTGCAAATTTTATCTTGGTATGCTTCTGGCCTAGTTTCATAGACAACTTGCACCTACAAAAATGTGTATGAAAGATCTCAAAGTGGCTAGTGATCATGAAAAATAAGAAAAAGCGGCAGTGTCATGGTTTCCTTCTGATCCTCAGCAGCTGCACATACTGAGTGACAAAGCAAAAAATTTAATGGGACAATTATAACCTTTACATCTATTTAAAAATGCAAACAGATGTCAGCCTTGCTTTGGGTCATCCTGCCTTTTCTTATGGACCTTTGCCACCAAGATGCTGATTCCTTCCATCCGCTTGAGTAAAAAAAAGTTGCAATGTGATATTAAAAACCGCCACAAACTGGGTCATTTACTGAAGAGCAAGGCAAAAAGCACACCTTGTTCCCTGAGGATACTGCATAGGTATGTGACTTGCTTTGCTCAGCCAGCTTTTACAAACCACCAAGTGACACTCCTTCTCTTCTCCGAGCCATCCAGAGGACTTTTATCTCCGCACTTCTCTCCTGCTGCAGTGGGAATAAAAGCAACTGAGTGGCTCGAAGTCAGAACCCAAACTGGAGACAGGCAAAGCACAGCCTAAAGCAACTTCACCTCTGCTTGCCTTCTGCCTCTGTGAAGCGCAGCCCTCAAAGCAGCACTAACACGGCCACCCGGCGGCGGCACAGAGCGTGTGGCTCTGCTCACGGGAGCGCTCTGTGCTCTGAGCCCGCACAAGGACATGTCATCCCAGGGACTGAATGAAAGGGAAACAGGGAAAGGATGGCTCATCTTCCTGCAGACCTGCGTCCCCTGAACACTCAGCCCTCTGCTTCTGGGGTCTCTCAGAGAGGCCATGGTTTTCTGCTTTGGGGCTTTTTGCTGTGGAAGGGCAACTCAAAACTAAAATGATGGTGTTGTGGGAAGGACCACATGCTGAATCAGCCCTGGACATCTCCTTTATGTGGGCTCTTCTGCCAGCTTTTTGGGCTCTCCTGGCAGCTTCTTAGTGTCTCTTGGACACATCCAGACCCTCAGTGGTAGCAGGGCTCAAAGCCCTTGCTTTCCACCAACTCCTGGGGCAGTTCTTCCCCCAGGGAGAGAAAAGCAGAGGAAGCTGAGTCCCAACCAGCCAGGGAAAAGGAGCTGCTGCCAAGAGTCCATGGGGGTGCAGGGGACAGAAGCAGCATTTCTCTCATTACACCCAGCAGCTGTGGCTCCCTGGCATCAGCACCATCCCTCTCCTCTCCTAGCACCCTGCTCCCACCAGGGGAGAAGAGCATGAAAGGGTTTGAAGCGTAGCATGCTGACTATCTTGTGAAAGATGAACAAAAAGAAAAAAACAGGGATTTCCCCACTCTCAGGGAAAATTCAGCCTCTCCCTGGAGAATTAAGGCCAAGAGAAAGAGTGGGGCTGGGAGCAAGAAGGAGAGATTTGGACATAGCCAGGGAAACTCAGAGAAGTGAGTAAAACCACACCACCACCAGACCTTCCTTCAGCTAAAATCTTCCCCTGACCAGCAAAAGCCCCCAAGACCCAGGGAACAGAGTGTGGGTGTATCCTGGCTGTTGCACTGTCCTGCAGAGAGCAGGCATGTCCCAATAATTGCATGTGTCTTTCCAGAGTGACAAGGGCCTGCGATGATGAGACACTGCCGCTACTTCTAATGGACACCCACCTTGAACTGCACCTGCCCTCTGCTTCTGCTGGGCTTAGAGCTGCTTGTGGATGCTGCACTAGCCTGGGCATCATCAGAGCACAGCTCACAAAACTCCTGCAGGAGAGCTGGCTTGCTCTGCTGGCAAATTGTCATTGCACTGCAAGATTAAATTCTGAGTCCTTCTCTGGTCTTTTCTTGGCTCAGCTCCCAGTCAGATTCTGATCTCTTATCAGTGCTTCAGCCTCCAAGAATTGCATGCTTGTGACCAGTATAAGATTGCAGATTCAAAGTCTACATTTCCTCCTTTTTCCTCTGTTCTTATATTTCTGTATATCTTTTTTCATGCAAAGTAAGCTTTTATTTATATTCCCATAATGCAGATTAATAATTCTTTTCCATCATTTAGCTGGACAGTATTAATTGCCCTGTTCTTCAAAATAAGTGACAGCCAGAAATAAAACTACCTCCTCACTATTTCACTTGTGTTAAGACTTCGACACAGAAAAGACCAGGGGTTGAATCTTCTCCAGTCTTAAATCTCCCCCTTATTTCTAGAAGCTTTTGACTTCCACTTTTTCACCATTGTTTCTTCCTCTTTGCTGTTTTCTTCTTTTGTTTCTTTCCTAATTTCAGGAATTCATCAGTCTCCAAACCCATGAGAAACCTGTATCAGTCAGCATTGGAACTTTGCTTAGAGTGAAGAGCGAGCACCACCAGAACCACAACCTACTGTACCTTAATGTCAAACTCTCTAGAGCCTGAAAGACCTGCAAACCTGGGGTCTGGAGCCAGGGCACTTTAGGTGTGAATCATTCAGGCCTCTGGCCAGCCTATCTGGGTCTTACACACGCACACATATCCCCCTCAAGCCAGCATTTCAGATCTCAGAAATTATGCATCTTCAGGCTCCCAAAAGCCCCCTCAGTGAAGCACAGAAGACCAGAAGCACCTCCAAGGCACGAAAGAGTTCCCAGCCCTCAGCTTCCACTAAGGCATTAAGCACTAGCGGCACAGGGACCCAGGCATTTCAAAACACCACTTGCCAAAATCCAACAGGCTTCTGCTAGAAGCAGCCATGAACAAAATGTGAATTTCTGATGGAACACATATTCCCCAAAGAAGTCCTATCTTTGCTTATTTGGAGAAATGCTACACTTGAAAATTTGCTACTAGACCCACTTCTAACCGGTTACTCTCATGTTCTGCTCTCAGTTCTTCCTCCTCTGACTCTTTCATGCATCCAGGGTCCCCTCTAACAGTAAATAAAGTCAGCTTTCAATGGCCCAGCAGATTGCTGGGCATCACATCAGGCATGGCCCATAGAGACAACCTCTGCTTTGCATTTCTTCTGCATCCACAGCCTTCCTGCTTTAGAGGAGGGTCAGAGCCCATTGGTTGGCAAGAGCAGTACAGGACTTCTCCCACCTGCAGCCCTCTCAGACCCAGCTGATTTCCTTCTGAAATCTGTCATGATATTTCCAACCTCTCTTACCACTCACCTGAAATACCAGCTGATGATCCCAAACACATAAATTATCTTCACATCCCCTGTGATTTTGCTCCACAAAATCCATCCTTTTGTCACAGAAACGTTTGGTTTTGCCTGTATTTCTGCAAAGCAAATGTAAGTTGTTCCTTTCAATTTTTCATTGAGACAGCAACCACATAGATGTGCCATGGATGGAGTGCCTGCATGACCGTAATAAGCCTTCCTATAACACCCCAGGTACCCTCCCACAAAACATTACAGCAGGATGTTCTGCAGGGCAATAGCTTAGCTGCAGTATTTATTTCAGGTCTTTTTCATTTTCTTTTTTCAATCCCAGCTATGAAAATGGAACTGAATATAATAAAGATCATTTCAATGTCACCAAAAGAGCCAAATACTGCACATACATGCACAGTTCTGAACGTGCTGCAATGCAGAGCCCACAGCCACAGCACTGGGAACATAGAGGCACCCAGTGGGTTCGCTCTGAGTTAGATCTGTGGCTCCCACTCAATGCCCAGCACATCAGGCCTCAGCCATAATGCTCTCAGGAAGGGAAGGTCTCAGACTAACCCCCTCGAGCCTGTGTTTGCAGACACTGATGAATATAAAACAGTACTGAATACTTAAACCTCCACAATGGGTGATACCAAACACCCAGACCGAGGAATGCACTTCCTTACTGTCTTGCATCTCTTTTATTATTTTTAACTAAGAGCTACAATAGTTAAATAGAAATCCTATGGGACATGCTGGGACGGAAATTCACCTGGTTTTTGTGCTTCTTGTGCCACCCACTGGAACAGGCTGAAAACACGAGTGAAAAGAAAACATTCAGAAAATTTAAAATCCAGCATATTTTACTATGTCTCATGCATTAATATAACAACAGCTTGAAATATGCTTTAACTTAGCAGCTGGAGTTATTTTAGTCAGTTCTCATTAACTCAAAACACCTGAAAAGAAGAACCCAAGTTCGTTAATCTCCTGACCAAATGCCTGTAAGACACTAAAGCTCTTTGTCTTTCAGGACTTAGGCGAAGAGAGTTCTATGGTGCATCAGTATTGGTGAATTCTCTAGACTCTAATGACATCGTACAAAGTACAGAGAATACCTCATCTAACGTAGTCCATCCACCTCCAGCCACTGGCAGGTGAGAAAGTAGGTCTGGAGAAGCTCTTAATCCTGAGTGAGGAGGAAGGAGGTTACTCAGCTCAGGAACTACAAGAATCTGTCTTGTCTAGTCAGGCAAAATGAATGCAGAGTGAGAATACACGTCTCTCCAAATACCTCTTGGGCATATACTCCAAGGGAGTACAGCCTCTAGGGTGGTGTTCACAGTGATTAATAAATGATTATAAAATTAATCAGGAATTAATTTAAACTGAATACCCCGGAAAATATAAGAGTGTCAAAGCACAGATCAAAGCCCTCCAGTGGGATAGAAAATGACAACTTTACTTTTTTTCATAAAAAAAGAGCTTGAACCACTTCTGGAAGCTGTTATATGATATGAATGTTTGCAATAGCAAGGCATCACACACAAGGACACAACCTCACATCTCTGTATGCTACTGAGGAGCTGTATCCATCTTCTAGAAAGGCTGCAAAGAACAGGAGTTCAGCGTGACAGCACCTTTAAAAAAACAGCACTTGGGTTTTGGTCATTTTTTTTTACCCTAAAAATTAGTATGGGACAAAGTGCAACAGAACCTGCATTCGAGACTCTCTCTAATGTCATCCCGAAAAGGCCATTTTGAGTAACTAGCCATTTAAAGTACCCACTAGGCTTCCAGCACAATTTTATTTGACCTTTTAATGAGAAAACAACGTGTATAAAGCAAATTATTTCAGCTGATAACCTGCATGACTGCTTAAAGCAAACCTCTACATAACCTAACAAGCCCGTTGTCCAAAGCGTAATTTTTCTTTCATAAATATATGTCTCAAGTGCATTTTCTGATTTTGAAGTTTCTTCTTGCCCGTGTCTGACAGCTTACATTTTTTAATAAAAACCCAAGTCAAGATGTTTCAAATACCTAACCATGAAACCAGATATTCCCAGAGATTAAAAAAAAAAAATGTTACTTATTACTGAATATATATTCCTCTTATTTATAGAAAATGTAAGGAACTCCATAAAGTTCCTTAGTCTCTAAAGACAACCTATCAAACATTGCTGGAAACCATTGTTGTTCCCTTCCTATCATTAGGAAATTATTAGGACTTTAATGGATCTTTTTCTAGTTCCTACTATAATACAGTCAAAGAGTATTTGTGTGTATTTATTATGACATGTGAACACAATAACGATTCATAATAAAAAAATACAGCTGAAACAGCTGTACCTTCTCCTTTGCCAGAAAATGTGCCTCTTACTTAAACCATCTGCAGAGCAATCATACTCGAGGTGCAGAAGATCAAAATGCAGGGCCTCCAGCATCTTGCCAGCCACAGGTGCCACAGGAGCTGAACACACATTTGAATGAGTGACTTTCAATACATTACTTTCCAAACTGAAAACTAGATTTATTTTTTTCCCTGGGGATTCTTTGGGTGTATTAACATATCCACCATCACACAGAGATGCCACACACAAACACAAACTCGGTGGGCAGGGAGCATCTCCACTTTGTAGATATTTGATGACAACCATAAACTATAAGAACAGGTATCACCATGATCTACTGACTGTAATTAAACGCCAGGGCAAGTGTTCCAGCATATTTGTCATGTGCCACATCACCCAAATGAAGGGTCATACAGGCTGCACAGCACTGAAGCTCTATCTGCTTCACCTTGCAGTGTGAGGGTAGCAAACTGGTGGTACTGGGGGCCTGATAGCCACACTACAGGTGTTTGTAGGAGGGTTCATCCGGACAAGTGTTGTAGTCATCTGGACAGAGCACACCTGAGCAAGCAGAGACCATCTCTGTGCCAGTGGAAATTGGGAATCCCTGTCCTGGAACTGGTCCCAGGTGCAAACCGCCGCACAACAAGGCAGAAATTGAGAGATTTGCTTCAGAAACAGGCATCTTATCCAAAATTAAATATTAATGTAAGCCCACTCTAAAGCTCTTTCCTCTGTCCCTTAAAGTGCTCATCCCAAAAGTAACTAAACTACTCTTACTGTATAAATTTATTCCATAGGAGCACCAAATTTCACTGTCTGAACTAAAAGACAGATTCACACCAGTCCACCCTCATACACACTTGTCTTCTGAGCTTAAGTTGTTTAAAGTAATGATCCCTGCAATGAAAAAATTGGGAAAATCTAGAAGGACCTGAAAAGTCCTTGTTGCACTATAGGTCTGTGTCTGAGAGTTAATCTTAGCAGGATCAATTTCATCTAACATGTAGCCATGCCACTGCAGACAAATTAGGTAAGTGTGTATATGAATTCAAATGAAGAAATGTGGGAGCACGCTCTATATGTGACTCACCCATCATGCATGATTAGAGGTATTAGGCTAATAAATGTTATTTTGAAATATGTAAAATAACTGTAAAAACATTTTTAAAAGCTTCAGCTGAGAATGGTTATAAAAAAATGCAGAAAAAGGAGGGGGGAAAGACTCTACTGTTCATTTCGAGCTCCTTAGAAAAGAAAAACATCAATTCATTCTCTGGAATCTGTTTTCAGCCTATTTGTTTCAGCACCTCAGGTCAGCAAACTCTCTCCATCAGAAGTAAGCTCAGAAGATTCCTCAGGAGCTCTTTTGATAAAGGGGTGTCCGGCGTGATGGCAAAACTCTGTCAGCTCCCACATGTGACAGGGCTATCACACAATGTTCTCTATTTTCTTCATGTGCGTAAGATCTTGTGCTGCTGAGACCAGGCACAGGTGGCAGTACCTCAGGAAGAAAAAATACATAACACTTTGCCTCAAGCAGCCTAGAACATGTTGGGGTTGTTTCATCACCATCATCATCATTATTGTTGTTGTCGTTATTGTTATTATTAAATTCAACCATAGCTGTCAAGTAAAAGGAATTGCAGAAAGATTTCGGTCACTCTTTGAGGAATACAATAACATTTCTCACTCTGCTGCTTAAGCTTTCTGTAGGAGAATACAGTGGGTCTTTAGGAAGTGCTACAGTGACCATCTAGAACAGCACATTTAAAATGTATTTCAGCAGATCTCAGAGTTAAGAAACTGCAGGCTTGTGGTGAGTGACTTGAAAAGACAGAGAGCCTTGCCAGGAGGGAGACCCTGAGTTCACCTGCCGACAAACGCACCTGCCAAGAATAATAGAAACGATAATAAAAATAAAAATGCAAAAACATGAAAGTTACACTGTGTTGACAGGGCTTCGGTAAAATTTCAAACAGAGGGGCTCTATCACTAAGTCTTCCCACTGAGCAACATTTATAGTTATTACTTTCTTGCTGCTGGCAGCAAGCCTTTATAGACATTTTGAGAATACTTCCAATATAGGAAGTGGCCTGTTGTTTTTTCTTTCTTCCAGCTACATTATTGATATTTCAGGAGAGTAATTGAACTTCTCAGCACCAACTTGTTTTCTCCATGAACTACTACCCCCTGTAGATACACATTTTTTCAGGGCATATGTTAAAGTAACTATAAATCCTATGCCTAAATGGAACTTGTATTTTATCAGCTTTTGTAGGAGAAAGATGGTATCCTAGCTGTAAAACATGTGACAGCATTGAAACTGTGCTGTGTTTCATCCCTTTCTCACATGTACACACTCTTACACATGTTTCATTAAAGTCTTTCTTTAAAAACGGGTTAAAAAACTACATATTAGTCACCATATCTTTGTTCCACCCCACCGCAGCCAACAGCTTTTCTCAATTTGCTATGAACGTGTTGTACGATGAGCAATATTAATACTCAAACATCTATTCATAATAAAGTAAAATTCAACAACAGCAACAAACAAAACAAAAAAAAAAAGGCAAAACCAAAAAACAGACAAAAAAGAATAAAAACAAGGTGGAAAGAAGAATTTGAAGAATCACAAAGAGATGTGGCTCCACTCTCAGCACCCAGCAGCCAGCTCATCTCTCCTGCTGTGTCAGGCTTCAGTGGGCACGGGACAGAATCAGAAGGCTCTCTTTGTGATCCTCCCATCAAATACTGATTCACAGCCAGATTTCTGCCCCAGAAGCTGCATATTTAAAATGGAAAAGTCAAAGGAGTAGCTTCCCTGCTGCTGGTTAGGGAATGGAAACCCTTTCCCTCGCATGGAAAATTAGGAGAGGGGTTTCTGCTGGGGAAAAAGATAGCAAATTTCCAATTAGGTCAATTTGTTACATGCTATGGCTGAGGCAGAGCAGCATGCAGTAACACCACAGGGTGCCTTCATTTCAATCCTCTCTACAGACTCAGAGGCCCACACCACAGATGTGGTGACAGGGAACCCTGCCTTGTAGCAAATTAGTAGACTACAGGTGGCAAAGGAAAGAGACACCGTACCAGGAATGCAGCCTTGGCTGGATTATCCCCACAAGGCACATTATGGTGGTACTGACACACATACACAGTGTCTTCGGCCCCCATTTCTCCAGAGTCCTGGTAGCAGATCAGCTGTCAACAAAAGGGAGCAATCACAGAGCAGGAAGCTTGGCATCTCCCAGGGTACAGCAGGATACAGCAGGCATGGTTTCCTGAACCCAGTGACAATGGGTAAGACGGAAGAAGTGAAATTTTCAGAGCTTTTGATTGTATCCCTAAGCTTTAAAGCTAGAATCCACATCAGCAGGGGGTTTTACATGTGCTGTGCACATGCGGATTCTGAAAATCCTGATGTTATCAAATGGGAGTGGTGATGAGAAACAGCCACACAGCGGGATGAAAACACAGCCACATCTGGTGCGTGCAGGGCAAGGATGCTTCTGAGCAGCAAGTGTTTGGGCTGGCCTGAGCTAGAGCTCGAGGGGTTTGAGATCTGGATAAGGACAGATCCAGCAAGCACACAGTAGTGGTGAAAAATGGAGGTTACTGCTGAAGGAGACTTGTTGCTTCCTTAGGAAGTAGAGGAATGGTGCTCATGCACTTAGAGAGAAGAGTTATGTGAGAGTAGAGTAGGGCAGAGGAATCCTTTGTAGAAAGTGTGCAAGAAAAATGACATCATGGGGAAGATACAATAGAAAGAAGAAAAAGCTCACAAAGAAAAAAAACGCTGGTTTTCTTCCATATTTTCAAGCGTCCTATGTTTTCCAGGTACAAGAAGGATACATAAACATGAGAAAAAATTGTCTTCATTTTTCAGCAACTCACTAGTAGTTTGTCTCTCCTCCCCAAGAACACACCTTACCACCAACCAAAGTGTTCTCTGAAAGTCCTCCTTTCTGAAAATTCAATGTATCTTCAGTGAAGAAACCACTGATGCCCTAATGCAGTCCAACCAGGTATTTTAGGTCAAGCCAGTGCCAAAAGAAAATTGTAGTGTAGAACCATCTTATCTAGCAGGATCATTTTGAGGGTTGATTAAGCAATATTTTCATGTTAGCTTGAAAACAGGAATCTGTCAGTAAGTTGATATGTCCAAACATATGCATTTAAATAAATGTCATGATTTTTACAAACCAGTAAGTGTCCTGGTTTCCACTGGGATAGAATTACCTTTCTTCCTAGTAGCTGGTCCAACGCTGTGTTTGGGATTTAGGATGAGAACAATGCTGATAACACTCTGATATTTTGGTTGTTGCTGAGCAGTGTTTACACTAAGCCAAGGGCTTTTCAGCTTCTCACCCCACCCTGCCAGCGAGGAGGCTGCAGGGCACAAGAAGCTGGGAGGGGACATGGCCAGGACAGCTGACCCCAGCTGGCCAAAGGGATGTTGCACACCACAAGATGTCATGCCCAGTGTATAAATTAGGGTGAAAGGTGGCTGAGGGTGGCTGCTCAGGAAATGGATGGGGATCACTCAGCAGGTGGTGAGCAATTGCATTGTGCATCACTTGCTTTTGTAATGCAATTAATTTATCAGTAGAAGGAGGAGTATTAGTAGTCTTTTTCTTTCCATTTCTCTGCTATTAAACGGCCTTTATCTCACCCCAGGATTTTTTTTACCCCAGTTCTCTCCCCCATCCCACTGAGAGACAAGTGAGCAAGCAGCCCTGTGGAATTTCAATGTCTGCATGTTAAAACACAGCAGAAAGTTTGACAGCTCCCATTGGATATTCCTACATCAATTTTTAGATGTCTAATTTAAAAATTTTAAAAAAACACACATATGCATAAAATACAATTTTTCGGGAGTCTTGACCAGAAAGTATAACACAAATGCTCTGTTTATTATCTGTCACTCTTTTTAAAGGGTTCATTTCGGATTTGCTTTCCCTTTTCATGGGCTAATGCTAAGCAACTATGGAAAAAAATATTTAAAATTCTGTTTCAAAAACCTTTATAAATCTTATTTTTAGTCTACACAGGCAAAATCAGAGTCTGCACACCCGTCCACTCTTGGAGTGATGTTGCCAAATTACATTTCAGCACGCAGGTCAGAAAAATAAATCTAAGACAAGGAGATAGCAGAAGCATTTAATGTCAAACACAAGAACATTCTGAAATACTCATGGACTTACTGTGAGCAGACGGTAAGGCTAAATACTTTCAATAAATTATTCATTCTGAATTACATATTCATCTGCCGTAGAAATCTACTGTGATCAGTAATCTCTTTCCTCGAAGTAAATTAGTACCTTGTTAAGTGGGCTTCTTCTACAGCGGAGACCTGACCTTGCATGTCCTGAGCTTTGTGGCAGTCACAGAAAAGCTTGGTTACATCTTGTCATTTACGCAACCCATCTCTTAAGCACCTGCCAGAAACAATAAATATATAAAATGCAAGCAAATTTTCAAGGGAGGGTACTGAACAAACAAACAAACAAACAAATAAACAAACAAATGTTTGATGAGGAAATGAAAACATAGGAAGTTGCAAGTATGAAATCTCATTTCCATCTGAGACACTGAGAACAAAGGACATGAAGCCTGACTAAATCCTCAAAAATCTTGAGGACTGCAATCAGACTAGAGCATGGCCAGAGCACAAGGGGAGCCTTTGCACCCTGTGCACCCCTTTCATGAACATCCTTCCCATCTCAAGGAGGGATGCTGGAAAAGTGCCTGGAACAAAGTAGTACCAGCCAGGGGAGCGGGCTTCACCAAGGGGTGACTCAATCATGCTTTAAAGTACATCATCATACTCTCTTCCATTGAAGCAATGAGAAAACCTGAGACAAGATTTTTTTGTTCTTTGCTTTTGACAGATTTAATGCAGCTACACATCACCCAAACCTGCTGGAATGGGTCCAGAGGAAGGCCATGAGGAACATCAGAGGGATGAAAAACCTCTCCATCCAAAGACAGACTGAGAGAGCTGAGGTTGTTCAGCCTGGAAAAGAGAAGGGAGAGTTGCAACCTTCCAGTACCTAAAGGTTGCTTACAAAAAGGAGGGAGAGGAATTTTTTTATGGTCATACTGACAGGACAAGGGGCACTGTTTTTAAACTGAAAAAGGGCAGGTTTAGTTTAGACGTTAAGAAGAAATTCCTTACTCAGAGGATGGTGAGACAAGGGCACAAGTTGCCCAGAGAGGCTCTAGATGCGTCATCCCTGGAGGTGTTCAAGGTCAGGCTGGATGGGGCTCTTAGCAGCCTGATCTAGTGAGTGGCATTGCTGCCCACAGTGGGGAGGTTGCAGTAGACGAACTTTAAAATCCCTTCTAACCCTAACCATTCTATGATTCTGTGAATCTGTGATAAGCCCAGTACTGGCCCCTGTTCCTCCTTCGCATGAGTCTGGTGTCCAGGCAGCACTTGGATTACGAATTCTTCCTGGCTGAAAAGCACTCAGGCCACATATCCAAAAGACCAGAGCAGCAGCCAGGAGCCTGTGACCGGGTGAGACAAGCCTATACCCCACAAGGTATGTCACCACCAGTCCTGCATACCCATGTACCTCACCCACCTGCTTTTGCAGGCTGTAACAGCCACCAGCTGCAGAACTGACCCTTGCACACTGGGCAAAACCTCAGAAATAATAGCATGTGACCAAAACCTAAAAATACCGAGTAGAAAATCTTGGTTGAGGCCACCTGCAGACTTCCATAACGTAAATCATAATACAATTCTGAGTCATCAGTCACCGCTCTTTCGTATAATCCAAACAAGAATGCTCTTTCTAACTTGATTGTGGCAACCAAATGTCAAGTTTCCTTTGGCTGACAGAATGGACACCTTACTTGAGGAAATAAGTACTTAAATCACATCATGATGGCAGTTTTGGGGATCGACATGCCTCAGGATCTGAAGCAGAACCCAGAGCTTTCTAGTTTCTATGTAATGTCTTCTAAATAAATTCTAGAAGGTTGCTTTCCCTTTGAGGTGATCTGAAAGTTATTAAGGCCCATTCTGAGCTCTCTTCTGTATTTGAAGAAAAAAAGCATTGCTGTTTCATTGGGTTAAACAAGGTGTAAAGGAGAGCAGAGTCAATTCCTTGGCTTTGTGAATGTCAGAAAACTTCACGCTTGAGAGGCATGAAATTAATGATTAATTAGTTCATTCACTCGTTCCTTACACAGGGAAACAGGTACCTAAGTCCCTGTAGTGCACAGCATAATGAAACAGCTCCTGCTCTACTCAACGCCAGACTACAGCCCCAAGGACCACCCGAGGACTCACTGCCTCCATATCCCTCCAAGGACTCCTAAGCTAAGCTGCCCTATCAGTCTGTCAGAAAGCTGCCAGAGGCCACCAAAACACATGATAGCTGCTACTCTATCCTGGCATCACTCAAGACTGGAAAAAGAGGAAAAGCTTAAGAAAAGCCCTTGCACATGCAGAGGATGGTTGTGTCTATGCTGCACCTACCAAACCTACAAAGGAAATGCTGCTATTTTTTTTCTGTTACTATAAATCTTGCAAGGCTTTTAGGGAATGTCGTTGCCCATATTCACACCCTGGCTTACTGATGATAATATACTGACATGATAGCTGATGACTGTAATGCTTGTTTGGGAGATAATTGTAACTGTCTCTAAACAGTGTTTTTTAAAGGCTGAGAAGTCAGCTTGAAAATTTTCAGGTGCCAATTTAGGGGGAAATCTCTTCTGGCAAAATGCTTTTATCCTCTTCCATGAAAGAAGGGAACCCTGTGCTGAGGTAATTGTTCTAAAAGCTTTTCAAGAATCCTTTCACTCCTTCCCTCCCAGCCTTTCTTTAGATATATAGCATTCAATCTGAAAACTTCTGTAACGGAAACGTGTTCTCAGGTGTAGCATAATCTATAGTAAAAAAATTTATATTTTATGTTGAACTGGCAGTGTCTTAAAAGCTGATCAGAATATAGGAAGTAAGAACAAACATGAAAGAAGACCAAATACATATGACAGAAAATTATTGCCTCTGGCAGATTTACTACTTCTACACTTGTATCTCGTAAAAGGACATGTATATATTTCTTCTTTTCTACAAATTTCTTCTCAGCATAAAAATTTCTCTCATTATTTTTATGAGGCAAGCCCTCCATCATTTTCACAGTACAAAAACAGTCAAAACAGAGTATCATTTGGTTATATGTTTTAATGGCACTGAAATTTAATAGAACCTATTCTAAAATAGTTTCTGTCCAATATCCCAGTTGTTGTCTTGTTCAAACGCTGCCCATCCCTCCATTTGAATAAAAGGTCCTGAGACCTCTTTATCTTCCATTAATCTCTTTCATTCAGATGAAGCATAATTTTTTCTGCCATTTTAAGCACTACTCCAACCACACCTCCAGGCTCTCCCTTCCATTCAGTCCAAATCCAAACCTGAATCCTACTTCCCGTCTTAGGTCTGGACTAAGATCCCACCTCTGACCCACAACACAAATGTTCTCTGAGCTGTCCTTGCCTTGGCTGTCCTAGCCTTCCTTTGAAGGTCCATTTCTAGCCCCACTCCCAACAACCATACCTCTAGTCTCTCTCTTTTACTGGACTCTAACCCTAATTCTACTTTCTAGCTCAGGCTCTTTGCAGCATGTGACCCACAAGGGACTAGTTTTCATTTTAAAATTTACCCATTTAGTATTGAATTTATGTCCAGTAATCAGTAATAAATATTCACCATCTCAGTTTTGGCTTCCCTTCCAGAGAGTCATGTTTACTCAACTTCTGAGCTGAAAAAAATTTTTACTACCATATCATTAATTATGAACAAACTGGCTTAACTTGAGCAATTAATAAAACTCAGGCCTGACCATCTGTGAAATTCTGCTAATAGGCATCATGTCAAGCAATTATCCTTTAGACTAGCTAATCTAGGAGATTCTGTTGTGGCTGCAACTCTTAAAACATTTTAAAATACACAGCAACATACTAACCACAGGCCAAAAACTCTAGTGGAGGTACATCAATTTATACTTGCATAAATTACTCTAGTTTTACCAAGGAGAAATTAGAGAGAAACTTCAGAATCTTGGAGGCCATATAATAATTAAGTCATGGCAGTATTCATAGTCGTCTGAAGGTGAATAAAAAATAATGAAGAGAGAGTATGAAAGACATTGCTTAGCCTTAAAAAGCTGCCATTGTTTCCAAGGTTAGAAAATGACTTCTGGTACCCATATCGCAGTGGAAGAATCAAGTGAGAATACAAATATATGAGTCAACATAAAACAAGTAAAAATCATCTTCATTGAAAATATAGGGATTTCCAATTTTAAGGATAAAAATTGGACTATATGTAGCAGGAGCTGCCTTAGAGACTGTCAAAAACTGTCTATAATTGTCACCTGTTTGGGCACGTGTAACAGTCAGGTGTGAAGGTTTTCTGGTTTCAAGCTAACCACTGCTTCAAGCCAGCCCTTATGTATGCAGAGATTGGCTGGGATGCTCTGGCAGCACGAGAGGAATTCATGGATTAGGTGTGCTGGGTGTGCATAAACCTGACACCCACATGCATCACAATTTTAACTAAAGACCAAACTTAATTTTCATGTTTATTACTCATAATTTAAGTCCCATAGGTCTTGCCACAATAACTGCTTTGTTGCTATCAACAGCCTTTTCTACAACTCTCCAAGTAAGGTTTCCTTTCAACAACCTAAAGGCGAAGAATCCTCTCAAATTCAAGTGATCTGCTCAATGTGTATCTTCATTTTTTAGTTTTCCATTTTCTGCCATTGGCTAAGTAGTCCAATGTCCCAGATTTCTCTTTTCCTTACTTAGTAGAATACAATTTTTTCTACTATTATTACATAAGATAACTATTTTATGTGTATATATATGTGTATATCTTATATATATATAAGATAGCCATTTTATGTGTGGCAGTATATGTCCTTACAACTCTTTATTTGCTTTCTTTGCATCTCTGAAAAGCAGGAGAACAAGAACAGAAAGTTTGGAAATCATGATCTGAAAGTTACAGCAAAGAAACCAGGTTTCTTTTCTGACAAGGTTATAAAATAGCTGCAGGTGATAAGAGTAAATTAAATCAGCATTGACATTATCTGATTCCAACTCAAAGGTGGAGTAGATTAATCAAACTCTTGAAATCTCCATCAGTCCTGCCTATTTTTTTAATTTGATCAATATAATTTAATTTCATTTATCATCAAAATCTTCACAGTATCAATGACAGAAAACAGTGCAACTAGAACCCTTTTGGGAATTTTCTCTCCGAGAGACACACACACTTTTTAGTGACACTAATTCATACACTTTTTTGTGTCTATCTCTCAACATTTAAGCTCCCTATTCACCAATGGCATGTAGGCTAACAGCTAATTTTAGAGAAATTCCCGAAGTTGAAATGATAGTCATAAGGACTCATGCTCTAAAAATCTTTGGATACTTTTGAAAATCCTTACCTTAATTTTCATTCCTGCAGTGTCGCAGTGACATCC
Organism: Oreocharis arfaki; assembly: GCA_013398015.1. NCBI lineage: Eukaryota > Metazoa > Chordata > Aves > Passeriformes > Paramythiidae > Oreocharis > Oreocharis arfaki. Next base: position 195,732 of record VZRR01011464.1, read on the forward strand.
AGTGGTCAGCAGGATTACTCTTAAATTGGGCTCCGACCCTACCAAAATTCAAGGGCATCCTTGCCTATGTGTACTGTAAGCTGATTCATGTGCTTCATGCCTGCAGGTTTTCACAGAACTGGTGCTTGATTAAGCACTGACTCAGCATTTGAAAAAGTCAGAAGGACTGTCAGAGGCAAAAGGAAGATTCCTCATATTTCTTTATTATGGAACACTCTCCTTCCATAATTCCCTCTTTCCAGGATTCCTGATGAGCTGCAAATTGTTTAAGGCTGCTCCCAAATTTACATCCTCCCTAAATGCTGATAAAAAGAGCTATTAATCTGATCTTTGTACTGTAGTAGCAGCCTGGAGGTCTACCCTGAAAGATTCAGACCAAGACAAGGACTCAGATCACTCAGGTCCTGAGGTTCTGCACCAAATACAGGTTAAAAAGGAAAAAAAAAACAGCAGGAAAATCAAACCACCAACATCAACTACAAGACTAGGAGTTTTGTGCATGGGAGAGAGAAAGAACCATATCAAAAAGCCCTAAACAATGTGGGACAGAATCCCACAAAGGAATTCTCTTAAAACAATCACATAAAGGCTTCAGTTTACACCCCGCTCTGGGACTTTACCACTGAAACTTCAGAAGAGTCAAAGAGTATAAAGTAACCTGTTGGTTAGAAGGGGCTCCAAATGTCAAAGAATGTGATAAGATAGATGATAACAATAAACCCCACAGTGTCCTGTCAGAAGTCACAACAAAGTTGTCCTAGGGGACGAGTGAAGGGGGCATTTTAACCCCAGCTGGCAAAGTCAGACTGCTCATATCAAGCCGTACTGCTCATGTTAAGCCCTTCTCCTTCACCCAGGCTGACAGCAGAAGCCAGAGGCACTCCACAGCACAAAAAGAAAGAGGCAGCTATCAGTGTGATATGAGAGATTGAAGCTACCAGGCATACTCGCACTACCAGAGATAGGTTTTATTTTTCAGTATAATCATAATAGCACAACCTTTCCTACACTCCATGCTCATGCTGCTGTGGGAAATACTCGCATTTATTTATTTTTAATTATTTCTTCTGAAATCTTGTTTATTGACAAAGCTGGGACGAGTGATTTTAGAAGATATTCTGCACAGGGGACAGGAGGAGAAATAAGGGACGGCTTAGGAAAAAAGTTAAAGAGACTTAATAGCAGAGATGAGGAAAGCAGAGTGGGATAGAGGGAGGGACAGGCTGGAGATATGATCTCTGCTGTTGAAGGAAGAAAAGGAAGAAAACAGTTGTGATGGCAGATGTGAGATTTGGGCTCACAGACAGGAAGGAGTGAAAAAGAAAGGCAGGTGGGCACATTGAATAGCTGAAAATATCATGATCAGGAAAATGAACCCACACAAATGGAGGAAGAACGAAGAGGAGGAAAACCAGTGCAGAAACAGGATATGCAAAGACGAAACAGTATAACTTTGAGAAGAAAAAAAATAGAACTTATTCTAAAAAATGTATAATACTTCAGAACACGAATAGAGTAAGAAACATGGAAACACAGCATGAAAAATATCTGAGTTCATACAGATTTTATATAGTATATGATGTTAGAGAAAGACTGTGTAAGGAATCCTAGGCTCAAAAACGTTGAGGTTGGGAGTGAACTCTGGAGATGACATGGCTCAACCACCTGCTCAAGCATGCCCACCTAGAGACACCTGCCCAGGACTGTGTACAGACAGATTTTAGATATCTCCACAGAGGAAGATTTCACAACTTCTCTGGGCAACCTCTGCTCAGTCTCCTTCACAGTAATGAAAGTGCTTCCTGATGTTCAGAGGGAGTGTCCTGGGTTTCAGTGCATGCCCATTGCTTCTGATCCTGTCACTGGGCACCACTGAATAGCACCTGGCCCCATTCTCTTTGCACCCTCCCTTCGGGTATTTCTACACATTAAATTCTCCACCAAGACTTTGTTCTCTAAGCTGAACCATCCCACCTCCCTCAGTCTCCCCCCAGTATGTCCCTGTGTCTTGAAGATGGAGCCCTGAGCTGGACACAGCACTCCAGGTGTGGTCCACCAGTGCTGACAGAGGAGGAGACTCAGCTCCCTCAACCCGTTGTCAATGCTCGGCAAATAGCAGACAAGGATCCCATTCACCCTCCTTGCAGCAAGGACACATTGAGGACTGATGTTCAACTTGGTGTTCACCAAGACCCCACAAGTTCTTTTTTGTCAAGCTTATTTCCAGCTGAGCAGGCCCCAGCATATACTGGTGCCTTGGGTTGTTCTTCCCCAGGTGCAGGGCTGCATTTCTCCTTGTTGAACTTCATGAGGTTCCTGTTATCCCATTTCTGCAGCCTGATGAGGCCCCTCTGGATGGCAGCACCTACCAGCCACTCCCCCCAGCTTTGTGTCACCTTCAGACTTGCTGAGGGCACATCATTAACAAAGATCTTAAACAGGACTGGACCCAGTATTGACCCCTGGATTGCACTGATGGTTACTGGCCTCCGATTTCATGCCACTGATCACCACCCACTTGGCTCATCCACTCAGCCAGTTTATAATGCTCCTCACCGTCTGCTCATCCAACCCATACTTCATCAGCTTGTCGGTGAGGATCTCATGGGAGACCTTACTTAAATCAAGGTCGGCAACATCCACTGCTTTCCTCATCTACCAAACCAGACATTTCATCATAGAAGTTCATCAAGTTGGTCAAGCAGGAGTTATTCCTGCATTCCCAGCAGTGTTAGAATATGCTCTGTGACTAGTTTACTCACTGATAATAGGAGCACACTAATAATTATTCTCCTCACAAGGGTCCTATACTAATTAACATTTGAATATATGCCTTAAGAACTTCAGAATAATGCTGCTACACTAGCTATGTAAGAAATTATTGATTCTGTTTTCAAATGTTCTGTATATAGTTCGGCTTTATAAATCTTTAAAGTATCAAACCCTTAAAACAGCTGTAAAGTCAGATACATACATAAAATGAAATGAGGATGTAAAACATACTTCTCAGACTTCTCTTAAATAAATGCACTTTTAATAACTAAACAGTGAAACTCAAGGTTTTACCATCACATCTGTAATTTTAGAATGTGGTATTATCTATCTTTTCTGAAATGAATCTTAACTTTCTATGGGAACATTCATAGGCGTCAATATTGTCAGTATAATTATCAAGCATGTATCAACTCAAAGCAAACCACTCAGCAAAAAGGTAGTTCTAGAATACTTAAAAGTTTGGCAATGATTTTCCAGTTGCTTGATTTTGCAATATCACTGAGGAAATAATTATTTTCTGCTGTAATCACAACTAGCTTTGCAAGAGATTAATAGTAAAACCAGCATGCCTCTCCCTCCTCCTCCTCCTTCACAGGAACTTCTTGCTCTAAGACAGTTATATTGGAATATCAGGGTGAAGTAAAGATTACAGAGAAAGACTCTGTAAAAGTAGTGGGTCATATACTGGTTTGCTTTCTAGATTCCTACAGATTTCATCAAAAGATCTTCTCAGCCATTTTCAAGGCTGCACAAAAGATTAGTGTCAGAGGCAGCACTATGACTGCAGAAAGCCTGGTGTTGAAGCTCCTACCCTAAACTAACAGATGAAAACTCCTTTGGGGAATTGCCATCAGTTTGGGGGATATAATGAGTTTTACTGCAGTTCCTGGAAAGAAAATTTCTGTGAGCAACACTAGTTTCAGCTCCTGCACTTTGAAGAATTATTACTTTTTTCTTCATTCAGTAAAATTCCTGTCACCAGCTTTCTCTTCCTGCCAGTTTCTCACTGCCATGACAACATGTAAGGTCTTCATGGGGGTAACTGTGCAAGGTGTAGAAGTTCCCCTTTAGAACCGTATCCTCTGCTGTGCCTTGATAAAGCACTTCCACAGGAAATCACTAATTCTTATCACTCTGGGTCCCAACTAAAGGGGTTTATAATTGCTGGATGGAAGAAACATGAAGTTTAAACTATAATGTTAGGGGAATTGTAAAAACAGACACACCAGATATCCACAACAGGATATTTCTTTGATGAAATACATGATTAACTGTCATTGGCTTATACATCTCATTGCAGCCTTTAGAATTGCAAAGAAGAAGGAGGTGTTTTCCTAAAAGAAGGTGAGCACTGATTGTGCACAGAGGAGTGCCCAGAAGAAGTAACAGTCAGGCTAAATGACTTACTGCCATCTATTGACCATGCACCTTTAATTGTCAGAGATTTTCAGTAAGATGATTAAAAGAGTAAAATCTTGCAGCACAATCAATGAAGGGAAACCTACCTCTGTGTGACAATGTCAAAATAATTTGTATATGCTCTATTCCTGTGCTAGCACATTCCTGAGTGTTTCTACTAAAGCTAGTGCCAGCTGTTTGTACATGGCCTTTCTCAATGTTTGAGATTTAGAACAGCAGTCTGTCTCTCCTCCACATCACCGTATGTAAGAAATGAAGCGGTCTACTTTCAAGGACACCAGAGTGATGCCAGCAAAGCTTGATAAATGACTTTCTATAGATTTGTTGCTCATGCCCAATTCTGTCCTCTTCTCTAAAACAAAATGAAGTCAGCCAGCATCATAGCTTCCTAGCCAGAATTATGGCCATGTCTCCGCAAGAACCACTTTTTTATGTCTTTATTTACCAAGGCTTTGAAATAAGAAATCACTTCTTTATAAGAAAATTGTCTCCTTGGAATAGCAGACTTAGGCATGATTTCTGATAGAGCAATAGCTCCTCTACATGATAGCTAACACAGCAAGAAACAGAAGCCCCTCCATTCTGGGGGTTTCCATCAGAGAGATGGGCACTGCTGTAAGAAATTGATTCATTTTTTGCATCGAAGTACTCCATTTAAACAATGTTTTGTTGCCTTTACTATACCAAAAGTAACAGAATAAAAAATAACTATTTAAGATTTGAGCAAACAGATTTCTCAGGATACAATTACGCATCAGTCACGCTGTGTTTTATAAAGAGCAAGTTAAGGCCACCAGTAAGTTGAGACAATCATTTGTCTCCAACAAACATTTCTTCTGACAACTGTCAGCTCCAGCACAGGTGCTCACTAGCCCTCCTGGTTCATCCTACCTCAGGTCTGCATCTAGAGTTGAATAGTGGCACAATGGACCAAGCAACACTGATTTCATATCAACAGTCAAAAAATGAAGTAGTTGTGATTGTTTCCTTCACACTGTTACATCAGAGATAATGATGGACAACATCTTGACCTCAGTGACACGCATCTTCACCCAAAGGAATACCAGGGCCTTCATCACAACACAAACACAAGCAGAATTTGTCCTTTTAATAAAGCCTCTGAGTTTGTGCACTACTGAAGTCAGTAAAGGTGAAAGGCATGAAAAGCAGTATAAAGGAGCAGAAAATCTGACTCAGAGCTCACCAATCCAGGCACATATTTCACAACTGTAATGATACAAAGAGACAAATACACAGAATTTTCTACAGTGGGAAGACTCTAGAGGAAAATAATAGTGGTGCACAGGACAAAGGATAATTCAACCCCTGAAAGCCATTTCCACTGACCAGAATGGATGCATATTGCTATATCAACACTTTGGGAAACAAGAAAGATTGAGGCTTTATTACTACATGTCCCTGAAGTTTAGCAAGTGCTGTTATCAAGTCCTTCTCATGTGAACTCTTGTATGAAGCAGTACGAATGTGTGGAACATGGAAGCCTCCAATATTTGGNCCAAGAATCTCCCGCTGCGCTCCCAGGGAAAGCTGCAGCAGCTAAGCAACACCTAGCACTGCAACTCTTCATTACTACATGTCCCTGAAGTTTAGCAAGTGCTGTTATCCCGTCCTTCTCATGTGAACTCTTGTATGAAGCAGTATGAATGTGTGGAACATGGAAGCCTCCAATATTTGGCATTAGGTGCTACAGACCCTAAGCACCAAGTCCATAAATCAATCTCCCTGCTGCATTTACAATGCTGTTAAGAAAGCAGAAACCCTCTTTCTCCCATCCCACCTCAAAGTTCATGCAGAGCTTTAGGGCACATGGAGTGATTGAAACAATTTCTCTTGGCACAATTGTCTTGTTTTCCATTCTTCATCTTGTTCCATAAACTGGTCACTCCAAGCATTAGTGCCTCTGAAAAGCTTTCAATAGATCTGGCCCCTTCCTCCAGTCAGCTGCAAATGTTGCCTTCCCTGGTGAACAAAAATAGAAATGTTCCTCTTTGTAGATGGAAGATAAAGTCCAAGTTTCCAATTTTATAGCACTCTACCAATTCCCCTGATTTTAGCAGAGAAATAAGCGACTCAAACCAGTTTTCATCCTCCAAAAACAGACAGTCAAAGATGAGTCTCCAGAGATGGAGAGATGCTATGATAGCTAAATATAGATTCATTTAAAAGCCTCCAAGGGTCACAGCAAGAAGCAACTTTAAAAAACAGTCATGTGCCACTAAAACATACTTGGCAGCACATACTCACTGCTTCCTAAAGCCAGCATTTTCTTTCTCTCAGCCACCTGAGTGGCCTCAAAGGAGCAAATCTCTCAAAGTGTGGGATTTGGTCCTGTAAATTTTGATTCCTAGCCAATAAGCTGAAATATAAGCAATAAGTAGCACATATTTACGGAGCACTTGTCAAAGACAACAAAACAGTCATAAAAATTACCTGCTTTGCTACATCAGCAGCTTCACCTACATAGTCAGAAATCTCTCAGTGTTTATGCTACACACATTTGAGGTTGTTTTTTTTTTTTTACCAGAAAGGCACAATGCACCACAGCATACTCAGAAGCATCATCAGCTTGGTCTCAGCTAGCAAAAGAACATGATCATTGTATGACTCACGAAGAGTGCTATTTCCTTTAATTTGCTCTCTTTGGAAGTCATTGGTGCCATGGAGGTTTCACTGCCATAACAAAAAGTGAGTCCTGAATTGCCAGAAGACCTGAGAGCAGTAGGAAGTGGCCCTTTATGTGGCACCTTTATAGGAAACCAGCCTGTGTTATGTAACTGAGCACAGAGATGGTATACAGAATATACAGCAAACCAGTTCAGTTCATGCTTGAGAAAAAGCTTCATTCCTGGGTGACTGGGCTTAAAAACATCAACATGCACACTTGAATACCCTATACATTTACTTTGCTTAGCTAACGCTTAGTAACACAGCTGTCAAAATTGGTTATAATTTAAAGTGAGCATTCAGAATGTAATGTTCTGTATTGGTACCACTGCTGAGGCTAAATTTTAGGTGATAATTATAATGTTGATCATCTGAGATGAAAGTGTATCATAAAAAACTACTCAAAAACCAAACAATTAATGCTTAAAAACAAAAGCCTTCACAAAACTGCCATGAAGAAAATATAAACATGAAATCTTTACTTAGAACTGAGAAATCTACTTTGTAAAATGTTGAAAAACAGAACTCAGAAATTCATTGCTATTGAGGGGGTTTTTTTTCATTCTTGAATTAATTTTATGAAATTCTGCATCACAGGAAAAAAAAAAAACACCGAACAGGAGGGGAGGAATATTAACATAGAATGATTAAATCATAGAATCACAGAAACATCTAGGTTGGAAAACCTCTAAGATCACTGAGCCCAACTGCTAACCCAGCACTATCAAGTCCACCAATAATCCGTGTCCACAAATGCGGCCTCTACATATCTTTCAAATACCTCCAGGAATGTTGACTCCACCACTTCCTGGGCAGCCTCTTTCAGTGCTTGGCAACCCTACCAGTGAAGAAATTTTTCTTTGTAGTTGAACTATTAAGCTGAACTAAACCTTCCCTAGTGCAGCTTGAGGCCATTTCATCTCACTCTGTCATTTGTTACTTGAGAGAAGACATTCAGACATATTCCCCCTTCTGATTTTTTTTTTCAATGAGAAGTGAAAATTTCATTCATAATGTTTAATATTTCCCAGCCTTTCACCTCCAAAACGTAAAATATTGCCTAAGTCAGAAAGTTGTTCTGGAAACATTAGTCCCTATGGCTTATATACTGTTCAATTCCTCTTATCCTGAAATATCAGTAGATGGAAAAGACCATCCCTAATTTTAAAATGTAGTCAGGACACAGCCATCAAAGAAAGACATAAGTGAGCACTAGGAAAGTTTATGGGCCCTCGACTACATGCCACTAGACTGAAGAAGACTTCAATGCACAGCTAAACCTGAGGAATTTGATGGTCCTACTTAATATGAACAATGGTGGAAAAATCTGAGCCTTAAGGAATGCCAGCAATGGGTGAAGGGGGTGTAGTCAAGGCAAGAGCTGTTATTAACTATTGGAATCCTCTGCTCACCTCCTACTTGGTAAATAGCATAGATACAGTTGTACTGAAAACATTTCATTGGGCAACAAACAGTGACTCTCTACAGTAGAGCCTCGAGGTGTTCATAATTTTACTCCAGTATGTAGTATTTGTTTGGATTTATCTCACACATAAATTCCTAACCTAAAGAAGAGAAATTTAGAAGTCCTCATCTTGACCAACAGGTGATTCTTACTAAAGAAACAGCTCTCCCTGCTGGTTAATCAAGTGATCTATCATGGCATTGAGTTTCACTCACTTCATTACATCTGATGGAAGATCTTATTTGTTTCAGAGCTAATGGGTGAGAAATAACTCACTGACTTCTCCATCTCCAGTGACAAAAAAAAAGTGATGGTTTATTTAAGAAATACATTTGAATCAAACAAACAAACAAAAAATCAACCAGAGAAACCCAACAAAACAAAACACTTGTTGAAGTATCAAAGAATAAATCATGAACAGAATTTATGCACAGAAAAGTGATGTTACTGCAAAAGAAAACAAAAAAGCAAACACTCATCTCCAGTAGCTACTATAATGTAAGTGCTATTCAGAGAGCAGAAACTGCTTTTCTACAAGTACCAGAGCATCTCCACGCACAGTCTGAACCTGTATTCTACTGTGAGTGCCTCTATGAGTAAAACCCCCTTGTCCATTGAGCTGAACAGCAGGAGATACCAGTTCTGAGCATGTAGACAGGTTATCTGTTTGACAACAGCTTACAATGTGTAGCAGACACAAATTATTACTTTGGTACTTACTGTCATAAGAGTTACTGCAAAGGCAAATTATTTGGTAATCCTGCACATATGATTATAGCATCATGTTAGAAGTAATCTCATTACAAAAGAAGTGCTTCCTCGATCATAATCCTTCCTTTGCATATATGCCTGGTACCTTTTGGGAGGGCTATAGCACTTAGTGGAATGAATGAAAGATTGATGACAAATTGGTTTTTCCAGGTAACAAAGTGATTCTTGAGATACACGAACATATGAAAATATATTTTTCAATATTTTAGAAAGACCATGTTTTGTTACCTTGGCACTTGAGTAGACAAAAACAGACTTAACATGTTCCGGTCTGATTCTTGGGTCAGTCACAATGAGATTTTAATTCTCTTCCAAAAGTGGCAACTAGGGACTGCTTTGGCTTACATGAGATGCAGAAACCTGAGGCAAAAAAGCAAAGGTTGTTCTCATTTACACTGGTGATAGTTTCCAGGCAGAGCTAGGTTAAGAGCAAAGCTAAGAGAAAAATAAATGATATCTGTATCCAGTGTGTCAGGAACATCAATATCAGCTCTGCCACACCTGAAAAAAGAACTCAGAATTGGCCAGAAATTCAATACCACCCAAGACTGGTTTCTCAGTTACATGCCAGGTACTATTTTCACTTGCAAGGACATTATTTATCTTTGAAGCACTGTGTACCTTCACATAGAGAGACAAAACCAATACAGTTATTCAAATCCCGTTAATCTTTGCCGTACTTCCTGTCATTGGGGCATAAAATAAAGCAGGTAGATGGGACAGTAGCAATGATGAAACACAGCTTATTGCCTGCCCTTAAAATACTGCTGGATTTGACACCAGCAGACCAGTCAAAAATTAGCACATAAACTATTAGATTAGGATCATTGCTGAAAGCTAGGTAATTAGGATCATTGTTCAAAAAAAGCTCAGAAAGCATCCACATACTTGACCAAAACGATGAGATTTATTTAACTCTATGGCTAAGTGGCTGCTCTTACAAGGTGGGTCAGTATGAAAGCAATCTGAGGCACAATGTTCAAAGAGTGTGGATAAAAAGCTTTCTTTGTAGTCCAGAAAGAGGTGCCTCTGTTTGTGTGTCTGTGTGTGTGCGTGTGGGTGTGTGGGTGTGGGTGTGGGTGTGTGTGTGGGTGTGTGTGTGTGTTTGTGCATAGTATTATTTTTCTGCAAAATCTCCCAGGAATTCTAGAATGATGGGTGGAGAGAGGTGACTGCCCCCACTCTACTCTGTGCTGCTGCAGCCTCACCTTGAGTCCTGTGTGCAGTTTTGGGCACCACAACACAAGAAGGATAGAAAGCTACTAGAGAGCATCCAGAGGAGGGTTACAAAGGTAGTGAAGGGTCCAGAGGGAAAACCGCATGAGAAGCAGTTAAGGCCCATGGGCTTGTTCAGCCTCTGGCACATGGTGTGACTCTAGGGGTTGTGCTGTGCAGGGTCAGGAGTTGGACAGTCACTGTGGGTCCCTCCCAACTCAGGATATTCTATGGTTCTATGATTCTATTCTATGAGCATTACCCCAAATACTTATAGGAGGGAGAGCTGTTCATATTGCACCAAAGAGTGCCAAATAGTCCCTTTCTTCAGCAGGTTTCCAGACCAATTTCTTCCTTGTCTTGCAGCTTGAAGAGACTGCAGTCTATTTATCTACCTGTGAACAATATCAAGACTTTCAAATCATGCAGTATCATGTGTAAGCATGTTTCTTAAAGCACACAGTTTATTCTTAGAAAGGTTTCTTAAAAATAGTAAAAATACTGTTGTTTTATTGAAATGTCATCAGATGACAACAGCATGCATTTACCGCTTTTTTAATCAGCCTTTCCTGCAGAGAGATGCCATAAAGCGCAACAGCATGCAATGCCTGTTGAACACCACAAGCTGAAAAAGCATCTAAGTCTCTCCCTCTTGTTCATGCAAGGGATATTCTTTTTTCTCAGCCGTTTTTTGGAGGGTTGCTTGTTCTCCTACTTTAATGATACACTCTGTAAGAACCAAAGCTGGAAAGGGCACACAAGCAACTGAGCTTTGCTTTGTGTTTGGTACGTGGGAGACACAGGTGGCCGGTCAGACAGACAGATTTTGTAGAAGCTTCATCGTCTAGACTTTTTATGAAGGGAGAGTGTTAATAAATGATGCAATGTATGGAACAGTGAGCAGAAACTCTGGCTGTATTTCATGTCATGTTCCAAATGCATCTTCAAATCTGAAATGCTTGAGCTATATAGGCTTTACGGGACATGAAGACTATCGCAAGGAATGAATTACAGCTTGGCATGCTGCATGTGAAGAATAAATATCCTGAAAAAAAGAAATACAGCAGAATGTTTTGAGTAGCAAATTAATTAAATGTTCAAGCTTCTCACCTCTAGAGAAAATGTTTTTACTGTGAAATGACCAGAGGTAGAGCTACCACATCATAGTTTTCACATGTTTACTGCAACAATTAATATCTGCTTGAGCTCCTGAATATACCCTTGACACAGACTTCCTTCTCTCCAAGACCAAAGCCATCGAACAAGACATCAGGTCACTAAATCTTAACAGGGGAAAGGAAAGGAAGGGAAGGGAA
>VZRR01011464.1:215800-229183 GCA_013398015.1 Oreocharis arfaki
ATATATATATATATATACATATAAAATATAGATTAAATTTGAAGTTTACCACTATGTCTAATTCTAGAACATACCCAGTCCCTATGCTAAGTATTTATGTACTGCTATTTTTTACCTTTTGTCTTCTTTTTCAGAAAGCTTCATGAGAAGGAATGGAACAGAACATTTTCCAATACAGAGTATTCCATCAAATTTAAATATTAGAAATCTTTGGTTTTTGAAGACAAAAAGTGTTTTTTTCCTTTCAGAATAAATAGCAGAAAGCATAAACACTTATCTTCATACATTTGAAAGAGAAGCTGTATTTTTTCAACTGAAAATGCAGCTTTGTTCCAGTCAATATAGAAAATCTAAGAAACAAAAACTTTTTTGTCTCTTTTAAAAACATACAGCTCTCAGCACCACCATTAAATGACATGACCTCAACTTCGCAGTCTGCTGAAACCTCATCCTAGAAAGTCATTTAATTCATAATGAGACGGAATGATAAAACCTTGTTCAAAATATTTTTCAATAATATTAGACTGAATTTTCCAGAATATTGTATCATGGACATCAGCAAAGTGTCTCAGACCTTCTTCCAGTAGATTAATGATAGAAATATTTCAATGCCACAAACTAAACCATCTCAACACTCATTTTTAAAGGCAGAAACATGCAAATGACAAACACTGGTTAGTATGGAAGCTCAGTGCACACTGTGCTCTTCTCTCCCAATAAGGTCCTCAGACAATGTTGTTGTTGTTGTTATTATTATTATTATTATTATTATGCTGTTCCACATCTTTCTGACCTATTATTCTATTCATTATTACACTTATCATATAGCTCTATAGAGTTTAAACAATTGACTTTTTTCTTTGTTTTTTCTTGTTCAGATGGAGGGGGTCTTTTTCTCTTTTAAAGAGTGATGGGGATATTTTGCTTGTGATTAAGGCTCTGATCTTTAGTCTGGCTTTAGCCATTTCTCATGGGCAAAAAAACTTGCAGGCACATTTTTCAATGTAATTATTTGTGTCTACAATCTAGTTACTTAGATGTCTCAGTCCCTGATTGCATCCGTAAGTCAGGGACTTGGACATTTAAGTGATCTAAATTGCACCTGCAACAATTTGCACCTAAAATGTCAAAAAAGGATATAGCAGAGAGGAAAAGAGTACAGAGATGGGTGACGAGAATAATTAGGGACGTGGAAAACCTCAGAAATGAAACAAAATGGAACAGAATTGGACTGTTTACCTAAGAGATGAGATGAAATGAATAAAATAGGAAATGATCAAATGCAAAGGAAATAAGGAGTGTGATAGAAAAGATAAATGAGGCACTTTTACCCCCCCTCTTCTATCATAATGCAAGTACAAAGAGACATTTCAAAAAATTTGAGCGTGGAAGACTGAAAATTCATACAAAAAGAGACTTTCACATAATTAACATGTGAAAAATCCAACCACATGACATAATGAATCCAACAGGACTTGGCAGAGGATTAGGCACCTCTTTGGATTGAGAAATGCTCAAATCATTTAAAAGGCAGAAATTTCAGAGAAAAACTACTTACCTTCCTTCTTCAAACCTTCAATTCTTGTTTGTTTGGGCTTTTCGGTTTTCTGTGTTTTGTTTTCTTTTCTTTTTTAATAATGACAGGGTGGAAGGAATCTTTCTTCAGGAGCAGGTTAATTTAGACATGTCTGACACAGGTTTCCTTGTACCTTCCTTCTGAGGTATTTAGGGCTGCCCCTGGTTTGTGACAGGTCACTGGGAGATGAGATGAGATCCTTGTCAGTTCAGCCACTCCTCCACACACAAAACCAGGAGCCCTTTCAGAAGCTGATATAGTAGGACTCAAGTGAGCTGTAAACTGGAACCTTGCATCTTTTCTACCTGGCTAATAGGAAAAGTGAGTGAGAAGTTCATATATTTCATATATTTCATAACAGACATGAGATTGTCAATATATATTTGAAGAACTAGAATATTAATTAGTGCAGGGACTTATTTTTACAAGAAAATCTGCACATGAGACGGATTATTGGAAGAGACATTAAATAGGGTTGGCTAAAAACATGTCCTGCATTCCATAACAAAGGGGAAAGTCATCGCTCTGTTCTCAGTAATACAGAAAGAAATGGATATTTTAAATATCCATTATTAAAAACTGGATATATTAAAAAAATTTTTTCTTTTCAAAAAAGAAAAATATGTGAGACATACACACACCCCTTCCCAGTACTGGCTAATAATTTGTAATCAAAAGAAAAATACGAGGAAGAATTCAAGAAAACTTGTAGCGAAAGAGAGGTGGCGAGGACACTGAGAGATACAAAAAAGAATACTTTAGGTACTCTCACAGTGCAGATCACCAGCATCTGAACCCGTAACCACACTCAGGTAGATTCGACTGTTACAAGAAAACATGGTTAACAAACCAGCGTATTTTCATGACAAAAACTGTTTTGCTAAAAAACTGCTGATCTAAGAATTTCTCTGCTTCAAAGCCCGAGCTTACCTAAGCTGGTCTGTCCTTCCATACAGTTGACTTTGATGGTACAGCTGTGTTAAGTCCTCAGCAGAACAGAAAGAGAAACACACATCAAAAAACAGATATAACTTGGGAGTTTGGACATTTCCCGAGATGTAGGAGATGTGGGTTGAAGTCTCATCTGGAAATCAGGCAGAATGCAGATTTGGAAAATGGTCTTTCACAGTCTTAGAGGAGGTCCCTAGAGAGCCGTAAGAGAAATTATTTATCGAGTGTCTTTTCAGCTACCATCTCTCAAGGCTCTTAAAAGATGTAGACGTGGCACTCAGGGACATATGTATATGTGGTGCTTAGAGACATGGTTTAGTGGTGGACCTGTCAGTGTTAGCTTTACAGTTGGACTCAATGATCCTAAAGGGGTTTTTTCCAATCTAAATGGTTCTATGATCCTACAACATGGTTCCAGGCTTGACCGCCAGAAAACATAAGACCTAAAGCCAGGCTACCTTCTTGACCACCTCGGCCCTACCCAGTTTTCCAGTTAGTCTGGCAGTTTTCAGCAATGCTTCTTTGTCATTCCTAGTTTTCCCCTTGTATCACAGACACAGAGTTAGGGAGATTTGAATCAGTTCTATAAAATGTAGGGAGCTCCAATGCACTAAAAATGCCTTGCCTGGAAAAAAATGATATTCCGAGNTTCTGTCCCTGTCACTCTCTTTCTGTCCCCCCCACCTATGCTTTACTGTTCTTTCTTTCCTTCTTTCTTTCTCTCTCTCTGATTCACCATCAAATAAAACCCGTATTATTGTCACTGGCATATGGTCTCGTTTGCACCTTAATTGGGGCAGAGGAATTTCTAAAGAACCTCAATAATAACAACAATTGGATCATAACACCGCCAGAAAACATAGGACCTAAAGCCAGGCTACCTTCTTGACCACCTCGGCCCTACCCAGTTTTCCAGTTAGTCTGGCAGTTTTCAGCAATGCTTCTTTGTCATTCCTAGTTTTCCCCTTGTATCACAGACACAGAGTTAGGGAGATTTGAATCAGTTCTATAAAATGTAGGGAGCTCCAATGCACTAAAAATGCCTTGCCTGGAAAAAAATGATATTCCGAGTGTTGGTGCAAGTGTAGAAAAAACCACAAAGACGGATATTTAGAAAATGAAATGCAGGTGGGTAGAGGACTAATTCCAGTTCCCAGCTAAATACAGAGTCCTTCTATAGCCATACGTGGCCTTGGAAGAGGATCCAACAGAGCAGTATGAGGTTTAAGAGACGATCAGAGAAGACAAAGATGTTCCTTTGGCTGAAGAAGTAAGGGAAATAACTACAGAATAGGAAATAAATAAATGAAGTGGAATTAGAGGAGAGATTCAAATAGCTGAACTACACAATCAGAGCAGTAAAGTGAGTGATTTTGACAGGTCCAGGGTCAAGGAACAAGAGAGGGAAGAAAGAAAGCAGATTAAAAGTCATTGCAGTGTTCAATTGCAGCTGAGACAATGGTGGCATGAATACACACTTTAGATCCTGGAATGAAGAGTTTAGACAGTATCAGAGATTTTGGCAACTCTTTGGATTTCATAGACAAGGAGACTTAATATGCAATATTTACTTCTGATTTCTTCCCCTTTGTGTGAGCAAATAGGTGTCAGATTGTTTGGTCAGCTTAAACTCCTTTGAAACTGAAGGGGCTAATTGACAACTTTAATTTAAAGGCAAGTGTAAGAATCCAGAATGGTCCTTTTGTCCACTGAGTTGTTGAATCAATAGCCACACACTGACAATATGTGCAACAGTCCAAACAAAGGGGTGCTTCCAAGGCTGAGGAATTTGTTCTGATTCTGGTGAGATTTGAAAGTCTGTGAGACAAAAGAGAAAGCACAGTTGTTACAGCAACCTTCAAGCCTAGATATGCAAGTCTCAGAAAAACTGAGAGAGAAGATATTCTCAGCTGATTGATGGTTAAAGGGCACTTGGATCTGAAAGCAATGAATGTGTCTAAAACTGTTTAGATTAGAGACTGTTAGCCATCCCAGGTCAGAACTGCGCCAGGAACCACTTTCTAAATTTAACAGCACAATCAAGCTCCAGCGTCAGGAATGCTCCCAGTGCTATCCCAAGTCACCAGAGCAGAGGTACCCACCCTGACCCTGAGTCTGGGGCTGCTGAGTAGAGACAGGCCAGGCTGCAGTTTCCGGCTGAATTTGGGGGAGGCAGAAGGAGAGAGGTAGTTTCCCTCCTGACATTTTGCTGTGTTGGAACGGTACCCACCTCTTCTCATACTCTCCCACCAGCTGTATACAAACACAGGTTGTTTCCCAGAGAAAGGCAGGGCAAAGTGAAGAGGACTATGTAACGTGCTGGATGCTAGAAGTGCTTGTTGCGTTACAGGATGCTTCAGCAGTATCAGAGAAGGCACTCAGCTGAGCAAAAATTATGTATTAAGCATATTTCAACATTCAGCACTTTTCCAAGCCTTACCACTGTGCCATATTCTGTTGAAAACAAGTGGTCACCTTCCTCATTTGGCCAGACTTCAACTACCGCAGCTACAAGAAAACACATAGCCACCTTTGTTTTCCCATCTGGGCCCCAGGAAAGGGAAAGAGATAAAATTTTTCTTATTTGCCCTCTGTACGTTCCTTCTGTCTCCACTTTTCTATTTTCCCTTTTCTAAGGATCCACAGACCGCTTTTGCTTTTCAAGCATTTGGGTTTTTTCCTTATTAAGTACTTTTGGAAAATATTACCTCCTGTTCTCTCCTTCTCTATTCTTCTATGTTTATTCCTAGTTAATGTTCAGTGGCCAACACCAGATAAATACAATGCAGACATTTAAAGATGAGTTCATAATCTGTAGTCCTTGTAGAGAAATTTCTTTAAATTACAAATTACTTCATCCTAACGTAGCAGCTGATAATGGCCAGATGAATCACATAAAGGAAGAATCTAGTTCTCTTCTGTCTCTCTTACTGTGGAAAAGTTTTGGAAAACAGGGTTGTCCTTTTCCTTGTTAAGGAGTGAGCAGCCCAGACAGTTTCTCACTGAAAATGTCTCAGAGAGGAACCTGGGCCAGGTCTCCGTTATGCTAAGGAAGTAAGTGTTGAATATCTTAATGGGAAGAAATGTGTCAAAACCAGAATTTAGTGCTTCACCTCATTTAAAATAGAAACAGGCAACTCAGAAATTTCCACCTTTTAAAATAAAGCAAAACCACACAACATGATTCAGCTCCAGGAAAATCAAGTCCTTATTCAAGAATTATGTTTGAGACAGGGCAAGAAAAACATTAGCAATATAGGGCCTTCGCACTCTCTTTTTATTAAAAAAAATATAGACTTCTCCAACTGATTTGACTTTTTGCTTTCATTTTCATTCCTCTCTTTGAATGCTCTCAGGAAAAAAAAAAAAAACAGTAAACAAAAAGCAGGTTCATAGTATGAGTTATGTTTTTACTCACTTCAGAGGACTTGTGTCACATGGAGTTGGCAGTTTAGGTAGTCACAGGGGAATTGTGTTCGTCCTGTCCTCCACCTCCCATTCAGTTACAGAGATTTTTGAACATGCCTAATGAATGTGAGGTCCCAGTAGCTAACTGTGTTTCTGTCGAAGTCAGGGAGTTGTTCTTAGGATCACTGGGACAATACAGAGAGGTTGAAAACCTACTTTGAGCTCTTGAGAGACAGTTATGACAGGGTTAAATACAAATACCATTAATCTACCAAGAAAGATAGATTACCTATTCAATTACTTATTACCAAAATTCAATTACCTGTTCAATCATATTGTATCTTAAATGGGGGAATTTCTAAAAATTCAGTCAGTCAAGTATAAGTAACGGCTGCAGGAAGTTGTTCCTCCTTAAAGAAACTAAATAGCAAATTAACAGGCCACACAGACCTTTTACTGGGAGTCAGTTCCCTTGCTGTTGAACTACATTAATTTTTCCTTATTTAAGTTTCTCAACTGTTTGGTTTTTTTTTTAATGTGAACCTGCAACTACAAATCTGTGCTGCTTTCAATGCGGGTGGGAATAATTCAAGAGAAGTTAAAGAGGAGTTTATGTTGCAAAAATATTTCTGTTACAGAGTTAATTTCATATCATTTTATTCTTCTCAAACTTATAATTTTCTACTGCTCATACATTTTTATGGCCAGAAGTGATTGTTAGCATCATCTAGTCTGACATGCAGCATAGCAAGGGCCAGAGAAGTTCATCTAGTAATTCTTGCATTGATCCCAACAATTTACATTTGGATTAGAGTGTATCTTCTACAAAGACAACCAGCCTTCATTTAAAAACTTAAAAGCAATGAAAAAGCATTTCTGCTACACCTCCTGGCAATCTGTCTGAATAGCTAATTAAATGTGAAAAATCCACAACTTATTTCCAATGTGAATTTCATTTTGTGTTAACCCTAGCCACTAGGTATCTTTGCCACAGTGGAGAAGCTTCCAGTCATCCCCACATTTCCCACTGCCAAGGAGTTAAGAGCCTGGCAGTTGGGAATTTCTTATTAATGTTTTTTTCCCTCAAAGGTGTTGATTCACTAGAGAATTACACATGATTCATGGCCAAGTATCATCCCTGCAATACCCTATCCTGACAGGTGACCCTGGCCACCCTCCACAATGGAAAGTACACCCAGTGGAAGCACTCTGCAGAAAGGATGGCAGCTAAGTTCCATAAACTGGGCTCATCTCTTGGAATCACACTTCCAATCTGAGCAGAGGCCCCATCACACAGAAAAGCCCTACCTGGCAGCCCTGGAGAGGCAGTTTATGGTTATTAGCTCCTGACAACATAGATGCAACCGCAGCATTAACAGATGCTAACCCCAGGGATAAACACCGAGGGGCATGGAAAATGTGACTAGAGCAGACCAGGTAATGAATCTGTGCATTAGAAGGCCATGGCACAGACCCAGTATCCTGCCTGAAGAGAAGGCTCAGAGATAAGCGGAGACTTGCAGTCGCATTTTTTTACAGCTGAAAAATAATTGGGTACTTACGAGCCAAACACTCAGATAACCAAGTTTCACCTATTCCATCTTCGTATCCTTGCTTAATATATGGGTATTTCATCTGCAAAATTATTTTAGATGCTTGCAAAGTGGCCCTAATGTAGCCAGCATTCCTCATCCTCCCTCCACACCAGTCTGCTGCGGAGCCTGCTGTGCTACTGTCATGCTATTAACATTCCTCCAAAGTCACAGAAATGCTGGGATGTACCTGATGCATTCAGAAACCCAGCAGGTGCCTTCTGCAGGTACTGTGTGTCCAGGCAATGCCAAGAAGCAGCCATAAACTTAACACAGTAGTAAGCTATGTAATTTTTAGATAACAGCTACTTACATAAGTACAGAAATTGCTACATTTTATATGTACACCTTGCTCACATTCCAATTATGGACCAAGACCCAGTGCATGCAATTAGTATTTAGGAGCAATACATTATTTTTTTTCCCTGCATGCCACTCTGTGATCTGAAAATGCTGGTCGGTTTCCCAGTTACTTTGCATGTGTCAGTGAAATTTCCGCTCAGTCCCAGAAGCTTCTGGAGCACCTAAGTAATGTCACAAGGGCCTAATAACTGTGTCCAGGTAGCTTCCCATACTGTTTTCATCTTTCATTATATGTTTCGCTTATTTAGACATCAGTATCATTTGGCAAATTGCATCTAGAATACATGGGGAGGCTGAAGCGTAAAAATACACTCTTATTCCTCATGGCAGCCTCAGGCGCGGGGTATTATCCTTTAATGCCATGGAATGGCTCCAGCTACCTGACACGAGGACAGGGCACAGCGACGCTGACTGAGTAATTTCACTCTTAAGCTTTATTTACAACACCGAGGCGTTTGAGTTGCAGACGGCGACATTTTTATACTTAAAATTAGTATCGACGGCCCACGCGGGGAAGGCGAGGCCGTGCGGTTTTGCCCCTCTCGGCACCCCAGGAGCCGGGCTGAGGCTCCGGGAGAGGCACCGCCGGCTCCCAGCGTCACTCGCCCTGCAAGGCAACGGCTTCCCCTGCCCGAGGGCCGACCGACCTGGGGATACACAATGCCCGGCGACAGCGGGGCGGCTGCGGGCGGGGGACCCAGCCCTGCCCTTGCCAAAGCGCCGGGGAGCGGGGGCAGCGCCGGGGGCCGGAGCCGGCGGCGGGGCAGCGGCAGCACGGCCGGGAACGGCCGCCGGGGGGCAGCGCGAGATCGCCCAAGCGCCGCTGCCGTCCCCGCCGCCGCCGCCTCGGCTGGGCCCGCACCGCCCGGCTTCTGCTCGTACCGCCCGGCTCCTGCCCGCACCGCCCCGGCTCCTGCTCGTACCGCCCGGCTCCTGCCCGCACCGCCCCTGCTCCGCACCGTACCCCCCGGCTCCGCGCTGCAGGGCCCGGCGCCTTCCCGCAACGCTCCGGCTCCGCACCGCGCCCGTCCCCGTGGGTGCCCGCCCTGGGCAGGCGGCTGCCTCTTCTGCCGGGCAGCCTGCGACAGAATGAGAGGACACAGTCTTAAGATGTGCCAGGGGAGGGTTGGGTTGGACATTAGGAGGAATTTCTTCACAGAAAAGGTTGATTAGACGCTAGAATGGGCTGCCCAGGGAGGTGGTGGAGTCACCATCCCTGGAGGTGCTTAAGGAAAGACTGGGCATGGGGCTCAGTGCCATGGTCCAGTTGACAGGGTGGTGTTCGATCACAGGTTGGACTCGGTGATCTTGGAAGTCTTTTCCAATCGTAATCGATTCCGTGATTCTGCTCCCCCGGGGGGAGGCCCAGCAGAAAGCGGCCCCGGCGCCCTCTCTCTCAGCCGCCGGCCTGAAGCCCGCGTTCCCCAAGCGAGAGGCCGCACGGGGTATTTATTTAAGGAGATTTCACCCAGGAGCCGCTGATCAAAGCTAATGCAAAATAAATGTCTCCCTTTAATAGCCTGATTCCTCGAAGCCCTTGACACTGGAAATTGGGATTTCCCCGTGCCATTAGCACTTAGCAGTAGGCGCTCCAGCCCAGCCAAGAACAAGGGATTAAGAGGTATTTGTCTAAACTAATTTCTCTCTCTATACCAAGTCTATAGAGACTGGTGTTACTCTGCTGGAATTGTGCAACACGGCTAATTGGCTACAAATTTAACAGTGGCAGGGCTCCCACCGCAGGCTGCTGCGTATTCATTACCGCTGTTCTCCCCTCAAACGCGCCGGCGCGGGGCACCTGGGCTGCCCCTGCCCAGGGAAATGACCACCCTGGCATGGGCCAGGCTCCTGGCTCTGGGGAAGGTGGGAGGCCTGTCGTGCCTCCCTGGGGAGCCAGGCTGCCGTGGGGAAAATGCAGTCAAACAATTAAAACCGTCATTATCCTAGAAAAGGGGCATATGTAGCACAGGGTCTACAAAAATTTTATTTATGTGAACGATCATTCAGGATGGATGTTGACTTTTTTGAACAGATATTATACCACTAGTCATCTCCCTTCCACAAAAAGGGGGGAAAAACTTGCAGTATTTGGCTATGATTACTTGAAATTCCTCCCTCCAGGCTGGTTTGCACCTTGACTCCACTGACTGCTTCATTACTACTTGACCACAAGCTAAAGCAAAAAGTAGTTAAGTTTATATTACACATGCATCTGGTCAAAGGGTCATTAAGGCTACACAGATTTTTGTTTCATTTGTAGGTCAGTCAAGAAAGGTTGCTAGAATAGTCCAGAACTAAGGAAGAAATCCTGGGAAAGACCAGAGCCTGCATCACTGCTGCTGGAGAATGATTCCATGACGACCAGGAGTTTATTCCTCTACCCCAAACCGCACCGCCTTACCCACAGTAGCACCAGTAGACTATTGCTTCTCTTGGGAGGGAAGGCAGAATTCTCCCAGCAAGACTCTTTAGTAGGCCAAAATGAACTTCTCCACTCCCAAAGACTGTGATGGAAATCCGTATAGCCATATGAGTCAGGCAGGGCCTCAATAACCCAGTCTTTCAGAGCTAGCTTCACAAGATGAAGCACTGCATCACTGTTGCCTTGAACAGAAAGGTCATCCTGAAGTTTTGATGTAACCCACCTCAGCTGCCCAGGAACCCAGGGAACTGGCAAATAAAAAGCAGTAAAACAAGAGTTTCCCAACACCAGTTTGGATAACATTTTCAGACACTAGATTCACAAACCAGGTTGCTATTCTGCCTGAGTAATTTTGCTTCTCATCATTCAAGTTCAAGGGCAAAACTCAAGGTCTGTGATTTGTCTGTTGAGTACAGCATCTTACAATACCTATTCCACATACTTGTGAAACTCTAGCAGCATCTTATACAGCCAGGCCAAAGTATCAGGACATTATTGCAAGAGTGGCTGTTTAAAAAACTCTGCAACACTGTTTGTTGAAGCTTGGCGTGTGCTGCTGGGCACAGTTATCCTCCTATATTGAGAAAAGCCCATGAAAATTCACAGAATGAAATTCCGGCTTTAGTGAGATGGATGGGAAACACCCAGAATTTCAGCAGAAACAGAGTTTTACTGAAGGAAGACATAGATTTCCAGCCACTCATTGAGTTGCTCTAAACATCCACAGGAACCAAAGCCAGGCTGGCAATGTTTGCCCTCCCTCTTGCTTGTGTACACCCTGATAAAAGTTAACAAGTGGTGTCTGTTGATGTGGAACACGCTATCATCTTGCAACAACACAAAGATAGCATCAATTTTAATCTCAGTCTACAAGGTAACAATAAAATGCTGGCCAAAAATCAAACTAATAGTATCAGTCCATGAACATACAGAAATATTTCTGTTAAAAATCTAATATCTAAGGGGTTGTTAATCAAACCTTTTAAGCTAGAGCTCTCTCATGGCCTTAACCAAAGGGTTTTCTGAGATGCACATAGAGGATACCACAATCTCAGTGAGAATACCTTCAATGTGAGGTAAAAATGAGATACAGAAGAAGGCATAAAATAAGATGATTATTCAAGATGATTATTCAAGATGTTCTGTACAAGACATAACTAAAATATCATCATGGCTTGCCAGGAGCAGAGGTTGTCTGCTGAGGCAGCAAGTACCCCTGATCACTTCATCCAGCAGCCAGAGGCCAAGCTGCCTATCCCCCTCTCATTAAGGGAGAAGTGCTCCATTCAATGAGGCACTTCAACAGTGGTCTACCTTTGAACGTGCAAATACCCCCATTAAATCTGGTGGATCAGGGCCAAAACTAATTAATTTAGTGATGCTTTGCATCAAAATCTCACTTGCAATACATAGCACTCACAATCAGAAAGGCACGGGATTAATTAAACTAACTATTTAGAAAGCTGAGGGGGGTTAGGACTGGGTTAGGACTAAAGAGCATAATGATATCTTTAGTGGAAGCCAGAAAAACAAATGATCCCTGTGAAACTGATAGGAATTTGCTGAGGGTTTATTTCTGTTTAGGTTTTTTTGGGGGGGTTTTTTTTTTTTTTTTTTTTGTGAGATAAGTGAATTGGGACTGGCAAGACAGCCAATTTTGGGTCCAAGAGGCCATGCACTTTTATTTAGATTACTTCTTTCAGCCTGCCCCTACCAACCAGGCTCAACACAAACTGTATCATGATCAGCAGCTTCATAGTACTTCCAGGTATCAAAACAGGCCATGGAAAGCTTTTAATGTCTGGGATTAGCCCAGGAAAAAGAAAAAAAAAAAGAAGAAAAAAAGGAAGGAAAGAAAAAAAGGAAGGAAAGAAAAAAAGTGAACTACTGTAGATTTTCAGACATGTCTTAAATGTGAACTTAGATGCATTCAGACCACAGCTTCACTGTAGCCAGCTTAGCAAGCGGGCTGGACAAAAAGACACGGGTTTGACAATATGCTGTACTGCAGTGGAAAAATCAGATTCTGATGGATTGCACATACTAACAGAACAAGAAAGAAAATTAGTCAAATAGCATTACTGGAACAATATTTGAGAAAGTAGAACAATAATCGCAGCACTGCAGGCCGTCTGGCTGAGCCTAATTCTCTAAGGCCTCTTGGGATCTGTTGGCAGCTCCATCATGACATCCTCCCTGATGTCAATTGAAGGGTGCTGCTTTGCATCCGCTGAGGATTTGGCCTTTAAACTCGCCCAGTTTGTGTCAGGTGATCTCTTACAACCTTTCTGCAACACTGCGAAATCTTTAATGGTTTGGCACTGCTCAAAACCATTCCATTTTGTAAGGGGAAAATAAGCAGTATTTCACCTGCCTGGGAGGACACTTCTCTTCGAACTGATTAAGGAGGAAACACTGTCATGACCTCAGTTCTTCTAATGTGACAGTCAGTAATGAATGGCTGAGGTGGCTGTGATCTTTGCATTCTGTGGCCAGTCTATTTCCTAAAGGTGTTTCCCGTGACTATACGAAATTATGGGCATGTCATAGTTTAGGAACAGTATTCCCCTATTTAGAGTTCCAACTTTGTGCTCCTCACTCACTTCCCCCTCATCTCCCTCACCCCTTCGGAGGGATGGAGAGGAGAATTGGAGGCACAAAAAGGTGAAGATGACAGGTTGAGGTAAGAAAAATTTACTAGAAACAACAATGAAATAAAAAAACTAACAGTGACAACAACAATAGTAATAAGAATGTTCAAGACAGATGAACAATTCACATTCGACTGTGCAAGGATTCACCTCTGATTGCTCAAGGAACAGTGCCCCTCCTGGGTGCTGCAAAAATTAACCCTGTCCTGGCCAGAACCAGGACAGGGCAAAGCAATGAAAGACTGATGCCAGACAGTGAACACTCCAGAGTCAGGTTGTTGGGGTGGATGAGCTGGCAGCGGTAGAAGCTGGGATGCCAGAAAACCCTGGTCCGGGAGACCCCCTGCGCTGGTGGGTTAACTCAGAGAACAAATAAGCTCCCCCTGCTCGGGTTACAGGGAAAGACTTCTTCTCCCATCA
>VZRR01011464.1:229272-256324 GCA_013398015.1 Oreocharis arfaki
TCAGAGCAACATGGAACCAGCATTTCCATATATGCTGTTTATTAGCACATATGTGTTTATATAAGGTTCTGTTCTCTATAAAGTGTTGGTCAAGAACTGAACAACTATAGGTTTGAATTATTTTTTCCTACCAGGAAATACAGTTTGTCTGTATATGAACATTGTATGGATCCATTTGCAAAAAAAGCCCTGAAGAGACTTATCAGCATCTTTGAAAAAACAAGTCCAAATTCCTTTTAATTTTAAAACATAATAAACTTTCCTTTGTTCAGACAGGTGAATCTCTCTGAAACAACTACTCACAGTCCTGTTTAGGAAGTTACAGAGTTTGATAAACTTTCAGAAAACAATCCAGACTGAACACAAGTTTTTGACATTACACATGGGAAATTACTACCTTTGCAAACATTAACATCTCCATGCCTAAGCCCTCAGTTCCAACAGTCATGTACGTTCATGCATGGAAAAACCCGTAAGAACACTGACATGCCAGAATGTTTGCAGGATCACTGCCTGTGAAAGGTTATTCACAGACACAGTCTCAGGCAAAATCACGCCCTCAGAGTTATTACAACCCTGCCAAAGCCATGGAAAGCCAACACTTTTCTACTGTGTGAGGAACAATAGAGCTATTCTGGACAAGATTTATTCTGAAAAGTAGAGGTTGAGGATAGTCACAATTTTCTTTTCAGAGCCCCAAAAGCTGCTGTGCCTGACCATGAAGATTGCCATAGGACATATCAACCCACCAGAAAAGCTAAGGGCAGAGAAATTAGAAGCTGAAGGTGAAAGCACAAGCTCTCCCTTCTGTATGGCCCACTACACACACTCCCATGGCTGTACATGTTTCCTTTCCCACAGATTACAAAAATGAATCCTGAAATCATTGGACTTACAAGCCAACAAAAGCACTTGCCACCACATTGCAGTCACAGAGGAGTCCACAGCAGCCATGTGTTCTGTGTCCTGGGCAGTGGCTGTGCCTCTGGGTGCAGAACCCTCTGTGAAGGTCTGTAGGGAGGGCACATGCCCAGGGAGGGGGGTCACACACTGTTTGGTTATCACTGGTTTTCCCCAGCAATGGTGGTAGCTCCACTGCATCTCAACATCCAGTGATAAAGACCTTGCTTTCCCCTTCAGGGAGTTACCAGACAAAGTGATGTGGACCCAAATCACCAGCTGCAGTGGTGTCAAAGACCTGAGACCAAGGGCCTTCCTGGGTAGGTTCTCACCTTGGAGAATTAGAGCCATTTTAGGCAGAATGAAAGCTCTTGGTTTCTTACCCAAGCTCACTCTCCAGGTGACACGATGTACCCTTTCTCCTGACATCCACATCTACACTGATCTTCCCCAGCTCCCTGCCCACAGCACTCTGTAAACCTTCTTTAATCTCCTGCCAGGCACTGCAAACTTACCCCCTGCCTTCTCTGACAGCCTGATGCAAGGAGCCCACTGCCCCATGCCCACTTGAAGGAGCAAGACTCAAAATAAAAAATACAAGGTCACCATGGACCTATATTAAAAATGCCTCTCTCACACATGATATGCCAGTCAGAGGTTTTTGATACTGTGTGGGTGGCCCTACACTGGAACAAGATTGTCCAAAGAGGCTGTGGAGTGTCCCTCACTAGAGATATTCCAGAACTGACTGGTCACAATCCTGTGCCACGTGCTCTGGGATGACCCTGCTTGAGCAGAGAGGTTGGACCAGATGATTCACCTTGCTCCCTACCAACCTGACCCATTCTGGGATCCTGTGATTCTGTGGGTAGAAGTCGGGTTGCATAAGAAGCACTCTGAGCTCTAAAGAAGCTCAAAGTACAAAGCCTACTCTTAAATGTGGTGGAAAAGAAGACAACAAAGAGGCAAAACCCAGGCTAGGTATCTGTGATCTAATAAAATCCCACCCATGCCATCAGCAGCACTGAACTTTGCATTGGGAAAGTTTCATGCCTGAGCAGTGGATTCCAATTGCAGTGAGATTTTCTCTGAAATCAAGACACTTAAAATGTCTGCTTTTTAATGGTTTTAGAGTTTCTCATGTTTTTGGGTGAAATCCCAAACACAGATGACACAATAATTGCAGGCACAAATACATGTTGAGTCTTTTTAGAGGAACAGGGCTGTATCCATTCCACATGCTAACATAAACAGTGACATCCAATATCATTGAAAGCTGTTTACACTGTCAGTAATAATCCTGGAAGAAAGAGTTTTTGAGCTGCTTTTTATTGACACTCACCTCATTCCTGACATCAGCAAAAATGCAGGTAGTTGATACAGCCAGCTACAGAGATTTTGTTTTCTCTAAATAAATCTGAATAAACAATAAAAGGTTAAGTGCTCTTTTTTCAAAGCTTGAAACACAAGCAAACAAATTGAGGGTAGAGAACTCAATTATATCAAGCAGAAGCTACTGGCAGTTACACTCAGCAGAGCTGAATAATTTTCAATTACTCTGGGAAGAGAGGTCAACAAAATATGTTCCCCAATCTGTACATTCCTAAACCCAGACCTCCTAATGTTGGAGTGCCCTTTGTCAGGGTAATTCAGTGGGGCTTTCTTCCCAGCAAGCACCCTTTTCCCTACTTTGATATATCAAGTTCTTTCCTTAGCATAAATATATATGCCTGCCACAGAGAAAGCGTTTGAACCCCCCACTCTCCAAAAGCCAAACTTCCACTCTGTCACAGCCAAGCATCCAGCCAGAGAGGCTCTACAACATGACAGCTGCTGCCCCAAGTACCTCTCTGACCAGGTTGCCGAGGGTTTTTAAACCAGCAAAACAAGGAGGTGGCCCGATCCCAGGGTGACCTGTGTCGGTGTCTGAGTTTCCCAGCTGTGTCGGCACATCCCAGAAGATGCAGAGGGTTTTCCCAAGAAGGGATTGCAGAGGCTCAACAGAAGGATCTCTGGAACATGGTAAGACTGTGACTGCTGCTACCAAATTATATCAGAAGTTCTGAGTGCAGCATACCAATTTTGTCATATCTCACTGGCTTTGAGACTTCGTCTCTGCTTCCATCATTCTGCTACACTTCTAGCTTCAGGGCTTCTTGCTGCAATTTATCCTTGTTTTTTCTCTTAGTGGAGTTTTGGGGGGAGGGGGGTTATGTGAGTTTTTCTCTCCAAGAGGCATCAGGAATGGAGTTACATTTTGTGTGACAAAGCATCTCCATCACCACAGAAAGATAAAGGAAACTTCTGCTTTGGTGTACATCACACACTCATATATGTAACAAACAACATATGCAGGCAGGATGGCAAAATTTCTAGCATATGGAATGAACAAGGAAATTTTCTATGTACTTCTGTTTTCACATACAGCAGCACCTAAGTGTGGCAATTACAGTATCAGGAAAGACGCTCAAATGTTTATTTCTCCATTAGGACTTTACACTGCTATCTGGTCTAAATGGTGCAGTGAATCCCAACAGAAGGAGCTTTTATGATGATAGTGTCATTTTTGCATCAAATACAGGTTGATGATCTTCAGTGGAAGGAGAAAGCCATTAAAAATTGACTAACCTATTTTTTAGTCAGGAAAGAGAGGTTTTATTTAAAACCTTTATGTAGAGGCAATCCATTTATCCTCAAATACCTGCCCATAAAGTTGCCACCGTATGTAGAGAGAAGGCAGAAGAAGAAAAATAAACCTATTTTCCTTTTTCCCACACAACGCGCAAAAACTGTCCGATATGTATAAAAGAGGGTTTGACCTGGCTAAGAATTAAATTGATTCTGGAGAGGAAAACTCCCTCACTCTTAGATTCAGTCCTTCCTTGGAGGTCTGCAATAGTTTTTAGCTTCTCAGTGTGTGAATTTTCTCTTTCTAACACTTGCTTATATTTCATAAAACCCAGCTCAGGCTGGACCTCAAAAGATCATCTGGTGAGATCCCTCTTACGAGAATCAGTAGGAGAGTCTTGCTGCAGGATGATGGACCTCATTTGGAGGTCTTGACTGTGTCAGGAAAAAGCAATAGAAGGGTATAGGCTTTAAAAATCTTGCAAGTTTTGTAAAAATAGTGTATGCCACTGGCAGCTCAGTGCACTGTTCTGTTTTAGGAGAATTTAAATGTCAGACACTGCTGACCTGCTCCCATCACCTGATTTTTATAATGTGGAAGAAAATAGTCACAGACATAAGAAAAAGCAATGATAAAGAAATGGCTATTATATCATCCCAGTCTCTGAGTTGCTTCCTAGTTCCCCTTTGGTATTCCACTCCGCTGTTCACCCTCCCAATGCACTCTGCTGTAAGATTGCCCTGATGTTACTGTCTCTCAAAAACAGCCATGGTTTTAAGGTGGGTGGCCTACAGGTTCCACAAAGAGGGTCTCAAATACCTCATCCCGTGGCAGGGTATTCTTCAGTGCACACACATTATGTAGGCAGTGCATTGCTGCAAAATTTGGGAACGAAAAGCAAGCAAAGAGTCAGTAGCCTATTCTGTAAAAGCAACTTTTGGGCTACTCCAGCTGTGCTCTTCACATCCCTGTGCAACAGAGAAAGTTCCTGTATGAGTCTCCGCCCCCTTCCACTTAGAGGAAAGCGGAAACCAAAGCTGTAATAAGTAAACTGTTCCTTGCCTCAGTTTTCTGCTGTACCTCTGAGGTTTTTCAGGCTCAGGAGCATGCTTGGAGACTAACGTGGAAGGCACATCCTCACGGCTGTTTCTGAAAGGCCAGGAAGGGCAGAGGGGTTGCGATTTAGGGGCCAGCAGCTCCAACCTCTGCCATCTACCTGCTGGCATTCCATGATTTTTAATACTCTTTCACGCTTTGAAGGGCCCTGATAATCACCCACAAAGTGATCTCACCATTCTGTTTCAAATCCCTTTTTTCCACTCTCTTGCAAAAAACATTGCTAAATTTGGGGTGATTGTTGTGTTACAAATTTCACTGACATCATCAGAGTGCTACAGGTGTTCCCTGCTCTGGGTGTTGTGTTGCAAAACATTGTAAGGATTATGCTTAGCAGACTCCCCTGCCTTGCTTCTCCGTGGGTTCTGTACAAAAGTATCCAGATCCATGGCTAGGTTCCAAGTAAGCTGTGCTAATAAAAAGCAAAAGAAGATGATTTCCTGAGCTCTGTGTGTATCATTCAACAACAACAACAACAACAAAAAAAAAAAAAAAAAAAAAAAAAAAANAAAATCAGGTCAAATATAAGCAATAAACTCTAGGTCAAATTCAAGCAGTTTCCTTTTATTTACTTCCATTTTATTGACAATGAACAACTCTTAGTGGGTAAACCTGAAAATTTACCTCCAGTAACAATTGTTTTGCCTTGGGTATTTATGCAGCATTCCAACTACAGCATCTATATAGCATTTCTTTTTCTCCACGCATACAAATACACACTCATACTTAATACATTAGCATTTCCACTATACATTTTTGCAGTGTATCCAGTTAAGCAAATTGCTCAATTAGTTGAATAGGGTTTTTTCTTTTCATTGTGAAAAGACAGAGTGTTACCGAATGGAACAGCGTTCTCGGTAAGAGGTCAGTTGGGTGTGATTTTTGGAATAAAGGAGAGAGGATGAGTGGGTTGTAAAAGATTTTTTTAGTTGTTCACATTTTATTGCCTTTAAAAGCCAAAGAGAGAGGGCAAACCAACACACATCCTGGTTCACGCTGGTATGTAACAGTAGTGTGTAGTAGAGAAAGCCCACCATACTTAGTGGAATTTTCCTGTTACAGTGTGCACCTCATGGACACCGAAAAGATTGTGGGACTGTCAAATACCGACTGTCAGGGAATGGTATATCCACTCGTTGGTAAAATAAGTCAGTTAATTTGGCAGGTAAGTATTAAGTAATCATATTGTCAGAACAAGGCAAATGGCTAAGAAAGGAAGACAAAGATGAAAAGAAAAAAATAGGAAGACGAGGAAATAGGAAGAAACTAAAGAGGAGAGGGGGAAGGGAGGGACTGTGTAAGTTTGATGGCCAAGCAATGAGAGAGTAAACTATGATGATCCCTCTATTCTGGATGGTTCCAGGTCACCTTGTCCTTGTGTCTCACATTGGACTCCAGTGCTGCTTTTCCTCTGTCTGAGAGAATCTGAACATCATTCCACACAGGTTTTGTTACATATGGAATGTAATGGCTGAGAAAAACTTGAGCAGGTTGGATATTTTCTCATCCATGTTTTAGAAGATATCTTTTCCAAAAATTTTACCATTTTCATGCTGTCTATGAATTTTTATAGTTTTTTGCCTACTCAAGTCTTAGAAAATATTAGTTTAATTTTTTAAAGTAAATATTATCCCATCTTGATTTGAGTTTTCCTTGATTTGGTTTCAACAGTGCAAAATTTCAAATGAACCAAATGAATTTTTTAAATTTCATTATGTTTCTCCTGAGGTAAAAATGTCTGATATTTGCCTAGGCAAAGTGTTGCATCACGTACTCTATTTATGTTTCAGCATTGCAGTGACTTTTAAAAGCTCACAGCAGGAAATTAAGAAAAGCCTGAACTCATAATTATTAAATAATAATAAAAATGTACTCTGCTAAGGTTGCATTTATTCAAAATTGTACAATTAATATATCCCCATGTTTCCATTAATATATATTCCGGTGGAGAAATTGATAGGAAATGTGGTCATGGCATGAACTTTACAGCAGATTTGAATAGTCTCTGCTGAGCAGAGTTTAATTGAGCAAAGCAGCTTGGATAAGGAGTACTACACAAAAATGAGATTATCCATCGTACATCATCTAAATGATCAATATCCAAGTCCTCCTTGTATTGACAGAGTTGGAAGGATTCTGCTTAACACAATCAGACATCACAGGTGACAGGGTATTTAAACGTCCCCTTCCCATATGGGGCAAGTCATTACTCTCTTAAGCTTCCTCCAGCCTTTACCCTTCTTGCTATGGAGATGAAAACACCTGCAGCTTCTAAAGCCAGCCCAGGGCAACATCATGTAGGGCCCAGATTTCATTTTCATTGCTCTGACCTGTCCTGGAGCTTGGCCATCACACGAGCAAAATCTTCATTCACAGAACATTGGTGCAGAGCCTTAGCACCATTCGAGAAGCCGGTGGCAGCACAACCTTCCTTGGTTTCTCACTACAATGGTGAATTTGCAACATCTGTCGTCATCTGTCTTCACTCATCAGCCATGAGTTGTTAGTCCTTGCCTTTATGGTTCTTCAGCACGTTGCTCATCCTTCTGTGCCGCACACGGTCTCTTACCGCATGATTGATTCCTATTTGCAGTCTGCCACCAGTGCTACCTGACCACTTTCTCACCTCCAAAGCAAGTCCAAGTTTTACTCCTTGCTCGTAAAGACCTTTGTCATTGGCTCCTGCAGAGTCACTGCATTATTTCTCTCTGTATTCCCCACAAAAGCTACCTTTGCCAGAGGGCCCACAAAGCACAGACCAAGGACAAGGACTCAGCACACCACAAGCTGAGTGGTGAGTGCCATGCAGCTCTTTCTTCTGTGGTCATGTGTCAGTTTCAAACAATCCTGTTCTCACACATTGACAAACTCCTAGGCAGTCAGCCGCTATCCTCTGAAATATAAATCCTTGTTGGACTCCTGGAGATGCTACTGCAAAAGACATAGTAAACATCTAGAACCAAACTCTGTGTCTTCTGATCCATTCTCCATCATTTATCTTTCTCTGCCGAAGACCACAGGGTAGGTAATGTCCCTGGATGAGCCAGTGCCTAGGTCTCAAAAAACGCCAGAGGTGAAGGCATAAGTGCTCAGACTCCGACATAGTAATGGGAAGCTTTAATTTTATTTTATTTTTTTAATTCAAAGCACATACCAAACACTGTGAATAACTGGCAAAAAGCAAGGTTTAAAAGGAGAAAAAAGGTTTTGTTAAGCTTTTAACTTAAATTGTGTTCATTGTGCATGGAGACCAAATTCACATAGTGTTTATTTCTTGAAAGCACAGAGAAAAAAACAACTGTGTTGCTGCTGTTGGAGACAAAGGATGAGATGTGCAGGGCTTCCACAGCACCTCAGAGAAAAAGTGTCACTGATTCTTTACATACTAGGGTATATCGTAATACAACAAAGCCAGTGGCTCTTCTGCCTTCTCAAACAGGAGGCACAACACAAAATGCCCCAATCTTCACCCAGAACTAAAAGCCTATTGCTAAATATTCCCCCAAATTTATGCCTGGAGACCAAATATTCATGAAATAATGAGCACAGCCCTGCTGCCATAGGAAAACATTCTGGCTGTTCAAGTATCATGACCAGATGCCTCAGAAAAATGAATTCTAATCATAGTTTTATCTCTGTTATTATGAAAATAACCAAAGGTTTCTTCGTCACAGCTACAAAAAACAGCCAGCAAAAAATTTATTTCACCAGCCTTCACTGACAGGCTCTCTTGTCTGCAGCAATTCAGAACTGCAGCTACTGAAGCTCATCACTTTTTCTTTGCCTCCCTCAGTGCTGAGGAGATTTTTATAACTGTTGCAGTCAGTCTTGAAATAAGCATACAGCACAAGGGTGCTGCATGTTGCCAGTCAAGCAGAAGAAGACAAAGACAAATAAAAAGCAATGAAAAGACATAATATAGATATAGGGGAGATTGTGACTACCAAAGAGCTAATGGTTTTGTGATGGTAAGAACTGAGCTTAGAAGAATACCCAGTATTAGTAATGGTTGTGTTGAAAAATCTCTTCAGATCATTAAAGTATTATGCTGTTCTTTATTAACTTTCCCTGCCTCTTCTTTTCTTTCCTAGTTGGTTGGGGTTTTTTATACTCTTTCTTTTTATCTCCCCTACTGGAATGAATAGCATTGAGCTGCCTTTGCCATACAAAATCACAGATCAGTAGATTTTTGTTTCATTCTAGACATAATTTGAGACAATCAAATTTGAATGGCAATTTTGTGTTCACATCTTTTATTTATTAAGGGTCTTCGAAATACAGGGAAAAAAAGGAAATACAAAACTCAGTATATGCAGGAAATGAGAAAAAAAAAGTGGAGAAAAAGCAGGCACAAAAATGGAAAAAAAGAAAGAAAAAAGTATTTTTCTCTTTGTTTTTTCTTCTAAAAGATGAAAAGCTACTGAGCCCCTCCCTTGCATGGATGTGCTCAGTGCGAGAGGCTGGAAAGACTCCAGCAGGACAGCACTCGGAGCTCTCACCATCTGTCTTGAGCAGGTCCAGTTTAAATCACAGCTGCCTCAGGGTCCCTGTACCCCTAACCAGCATGCAGGGTGCCCAGCTGAGAGGCACTGGAGTACACTAGAGTCTCCTGTGTGGTTTGCATCCCAGGGAAAGGACGCTGGTGCAAACCAGCCACATCAGCGCTGTACCTGCAGCCGCTTGTCCCCCTTTTGCACCCTCTCAGCCAAAAGCTTGGATGCCAGGATACAGGTGTAGATAACAACAAGGCATCTCTGCTGTCTCAAAAGAGGGCAAAGAGTATGGGACAACATCTGAGCTGCTCCAAATCCACAAGTTTTAATGCTGGGCTAGGTGCGAATTTTTCATAGGTAATAGGACTGCGAGCTGCCTCAGGCCCCAGGGAAGGAAAAGGACACTTACTTTTCTTTGGACTTCACCCGAAGTTTTTATTTCATTATTTGACATTGATTTTGCTGGATAAGTAACCAGGGTCTGGGATCAGAAGAGCTGACACACCTTCAGAAGTTAGACTATACCATGCTACCAGAATAAGCTGCGAAAAACAGGTGCATTTCACAACTGCTTTCTACTGTTAGCCCATCACTATAGTCCTGCATTAAAAAAACACTTCAAATGAAGGAAAGGGAAAATGTATTCTTCTTTCTCATGTCCTCCTTCCCTCTCTCCACAAAAAATATTCTTAAATTTAAATGTGAAAGTTATGGGTGTTTACCCCTGTGTTTGAAGAAATAGAAGTAAATGTTTCTGTAGGGTGATTCTTACTTTTAAATATATTTCAGTAGTGTTAGTTTATGTAATGACAGCCATGCATCCTGCATGCATGACTTGCTTAACTTGTTTTCTCTA
Source organism: Oreocharis arfaki (assembly GCA_013398015.1). Lineage (NCBI taxonomy): Eukaryota > Metazoa > Chordata > Aves > Passeriformes > Paramythiidae > Oreocharis > Oreocharis arfaki. The sequence goes on from VZRR01011464.1 coordinate 239,267, forward strand.
TCTTCTTGGCAGATGGGCTCAAGGGCTGCAGAAGAAGTTTCCAAATTACATTTCTCTTTGCCACATTTCAGTATACAAGTAAATGTCCAATTTGTGCGCATTGTGAGCACTGTTTTGAGTTGCAGCCCCCTAGGACTGCACCCTCCTTCAATCTGAAAATCAAGACCTAAGACTCGAAGGCCGTGCTGAAGGTTCCTTCAGTGAAGGTTTTATGCCAGAATCAGTAACCTGGTCATTAGGCTTGCCAGCTTTTCCCAGTAATAACACTTCACATTAGTTATTTGAGCTCAGGTGCAGCATTTGCAGAAGAAAAACATTCTGCAGTTTACCATTTGGGAAAGAGATGATTGTTGTGTTGTCAATAATGAGAAGGATTACGGAGTAGGCGAATTTGTTACATACACGGATGGCCCATGAAATGCATCCCTCTATGAATCTTTAAATATTATCAGCCTACAGTAATTGTTACTTACACTCTACCCACTTCATCCTTTTCTCCTTCTTTTCCTCTAAAGATTAATTTGACAGTTGTGTTCTTTGAGAAAGTTGAACTACAAAATTATTTCTACATCTAAAAGGGACACAAGTATGCTACTACAAGTAAGTACAGTTAAGAAAATGTGGACAGATTTGAAATCCTCATCCATATGAAAGCAAAAATCAGTATATTTTGTACAGCTGAGATGGCCTGGAGAAACCTAAGGCTGTGGTGGAAGGAGAAAAGGCAGAAGGAAATAAACCCTCACCCCCTACTGCAGACCCAGACCTATCCCCCCTAGCATTGTAAAATGGAATTTATAGCTAAAATCAGGAAAATAGATGCAGGCATTAGGATCACAGGTGCTGCTTCACTGACAACCTATTATAAAGCTCCAACTGTGTCCAAAGTTATAAAGCAATTTCATAGTTATATTTATCAGGATGAACAATGTGCAAATCCACTTCTCTGCTTTTTTTTTCTCGATACGTCATTATTAAAAGATTCCCGCTGCACCTAGCAAGTCTTCCCCAGATGTTGATCCAGTGCTGCAGTGAATGGCAAATGTAGAGCCCACACACAGAAAAGAGGCACACAAGCCCTGCAGCAATGGGAAGGACAAGGCTCCTGCTATGCCATAGGAGGGGAAAAGGCAGAGCACTTGTCCGCATAACTCCCAGTGGTAAACAGAGGCCAAAGGAATCCCAGCAAGTGAATGTAATTTTTAAAAAATACACAGAACAAGGCATAGAGGCCAAGAAAATAAAAGGACATTTTCAGTAGACATATTCTGAAAGTGAGGGGGAAAAAGAAGGATGTTTGGAAATGGTTGATAAGCAGCCTTCCAGGCTGACAGCCATGCTGAGCTGGCGGAGTTGAAGAAACTGGAGAAGTTACAAATTTTCCACCTTTTAGTGTCACTGTGTCAAGAGCAAAATTCAGCTGTTTCTGGGTACCTTTATGGAAACGAAATCAGGGCTATTAAAATGATGCCATCAAAATCAGAGACCACATCATGAATTATGAGAAAAAAGGAAACCTTTCGTACTGTACATCCAAACAGATAAGGCTGTCTTACCTACAGCTCACACAGGCAGTGTTTAAAGAAATCAGTCTTTGCTGTAAACAACTAGAAGCTACTTACTAGTGACCAAAGAGGCTTGGCTTACTCAAATACTATTCTAAGAATCCAAACATGATTTTTCTTCTAAATCACAAATTAATTATTTTTAAAGGAAATTAAAATTTAAAGAGCTGAGAAAATGAAGTGATCTACTTAAGAGTTTCTGCCCAAGCACACTGGAAAAAATTCCAGCAAGAGGGACAGGAACGTCCAGAAGGAGATGGGAACCATGCTTCTCAACCCTACCAAAAAAAAAATAACCCTAGGGAATTTGCATGGCACATGAACAGGACAAACAGTTCAGAATGAAAATCAGGGTTGTGAAGGCAGTGTTTTAGCAGGGCATAACCAGGAAAAGGCACTCCCAAACTCTTTTATCATCTCCCCAGGAGATGATGGGGGTCTGTTTAAAGGCACTATAATGGTGCTTTCAAAGATCTTACAAAAAATATATGTATAGCAGTCAGGACCCAGCAGGAGAAAGAAAAATGTCATGGGAGTCAGAGCTCTAAGGGAGCTCTGAAAAGGTTAAGGCAACCCATGAAACTACTGAGGTGGCTGAAACTAGGCCTGAAGGCAAGGTCTCACCTGCACGGACATTGTGAAAAATCTGAGGTTGGTTTACAAATCTATTTTATCTCTCTTCTGTTTTTCCCATTCATTTTATGTTTCTCTATTTCTTTACATTACTTACTATACTTGGATATCATAATGGAGTTTGGATTTTAAAATTCTTTTGCTCCTATTTAGAGAATTCACCATCAGGTGAAGGTACAGCCAGATCCACCTCAATGCCCTGAACCTCTCAGGGTCTCACAAGTCCATGCTGATAACCAGCAGTAAACCCAAACCCTGCTCAACATTTAGCACTATTAAATTATGACATCAAATAAATACATATAGGTACCACCTTACATTATATTTAAGATAAAGGCAGAAAACAGGAAGGTCTCTTGCGTTAGGACCTTGTGTCAGAAGAACAAGAGAGGATGTATAGAGGACAGAACTAAAATGAGCCAAGAAAAGTCAGTGTCATTCTGCAAATCTCACCAGGTTGGGATAAGTAGCCTGGGGACACTTACAGGGAGCAATGGGAGCTGGAGAGAAGATGGCAGTGATTGTATCCCTGTACTCAGCACAGGTGAAGCTGCACCTCAAAACCTGTGCTCACTTTTGGGTCCCTCCCTACAAAAAGAATATGGAGGTGCTGGAGTGTGCCCAGAGAAGGGCAACGGAGCTGGGGAAGGGTCTGGAGCACAAGTCCGGTGAGGAGCAGCTGAGGGAGCTGTGGATGTTTAGCCTGGAGAAAAGGAGGCTCAGGGATGACCTTACTGCTGTCTACAGCTCCCTGAAAGGAGGCTGTGGTGAGGTGAGGGTTGGTCTCTTCCCCCAAGTGACAAGAGGAAATGACCAAAAGTTGCACCAGGGGAAGTTTATATTAGATATCAAGAAAAGTATCATCATGGAAAGGGTTGTGAAGCACTGAAATACGCTGCCCAGGGAAGTGGTTGAGTCACCATCCCTGGAGGTATTTATAAGACCTGTAGGTGTGGTGATGAGGATGGGGGTTAGTGGTGGACCTGGCAGTGTTAGCTCAGTGGTTGAACTCGATGATCTTAAGGGTCTTTTCCAACCTAAATGACTCTATGATTCTATGATGGCAAATGGCAGTGAAAAAAATGGGGCAGCAGAAGTAACTGGGAGGTGCTGGGGAGGAGTTAATCAAATGCACACCAAGTGCAAGGGTACAGGCTCTGCCATGCAGAGGTGCTCAAAGTACTCTGTGGAGAAAAAGGCACATCCAGCCACAACCGATCCACTCTGAGCACTAAGGCACGAAAACATTTGGGCCCAGATTCTTTCCTGAGCCAATTCCACAATGATATCAGAAATTATGCAAGTTAAGATGCACGTCTCTTACGAAAATGATGCAATAATCAGCATCTACAGATCAATTATGAGATAATTAATTTTAATTGCATATTACATTCTCATTGAATTAGAAGATTTGAAGACTTTGACTATTTTTATATTCTCCTTGCAATACATTTTGTAGTCTGTGCTATTTAGAGACAGAAAATTGCAACTATTTTAAAAACACGACAATGACTTTCACCTCCCTGAGGGAAATCCTGAATTATTACCTTTGATGGCATCAGGGTTTCATCCTTATTCTGTTAGAGGAAATGGTTGGAGACCCCTTCTTAGATTTGCTTTCCACCTATTTTGAGAGCCTCGAGTTTCCAACACTGAGTTGAAAACACTATTTATTAGGTGGAAGAGGAGAAATTATGTTAGAATTTTTTTCTTCACTGGAAAATATTAGGAATAAAAACATCCATTTTGCCATGTCTACCTGGTGCCACCCATTAAGCAGGAGCATTGCTGGACCCTCAGTCAGCTCCCTCCCAGGGGAATGGGCTGGCACCCTGTCCCAGGTCACAGTTTGCTGCTTCTAGAGCTACTCCATTCCTGACTCCAGCATGACTTTGCCAAGTGCAAGGGACGGTGACTGAGGTTGGACATTGCCCCATGCAGCAGAGGCGGGTTTTGCCTGTTCTGGTTTTCCATTTTTTAGCTCCTGCCAGCAGCAGAACATTGAGCAAAACGTCCCCACTCCAGCCCTAGACAATTCATTGTAATAAGTCACTGGCTGAATTGCACCTCCTGGTCCCACTGTGAGCGAACAAATCACCAACTTCTCCAATTGTTCAGATATCTTCTCACAAGGAGTTGCTGAATAAGTCATGTCAGTAATCGGCAGTTTGTAACTTCCCATCCAGCTGTTTGAAGCACGTATTCAAGACCTGGCCTTTGAAGCTGACTGGGTTCCCAGGGCTTTGGACATCTAGCCAGGAGGCTCTGCTTTTTCAAGGGACAAAGTAAGAGATTTCTATATTGGCCTTCAGCAATGAAAAGTTAGCATTTTCTGTGCCATGAGCAAAGATAAAGGAGGAGGAGAGAGCAGACAGACCCTCACCATCCCTTTCCATGACATAATGTGTACTCAGTCTCCCAGTCTGACCCCAGCATGCCTCCCTTTCCCAGCTGGATCTGAGCACCCACACTTCCCTGTCTTCAAGCTCTCAGGAGGCCAGCTTGTGCTTAGCCAGGCACCAGCGCTGTCTGTAGAGGTGTGGTGGTGGGATACCTTCCCACAGGCAAGAGGCGACAGATCCTGTGAGCCCCAAATGTACAGAGTAGGAGGCCCCATGACTACCTGAGATGAAATGCAAGATACAAAGGATGTGAAAAGGAATGAAAAAAACCTGGGTTTAGAAGCATATCCCCATTTTTATGCTGAAATACATAACCTTGCCTATGTAGAAGGTTTTTTCCAGCATCAATGGCCCCTTGTGCCCACCCTTTTGTACTAAGGAGGAAATTTATGCTATATCTTCCCTCAGTTCCCAATATTTTAGACTCAAAGAAAATGTGATGACAAGTTTTATACACTTTTCTGAAATATTCCTACCTTATACCCCTTATATCTATTTTCTTTCCTGGGCTTTCTTGCTCTTGCATGTTTTACTCACACTGGAAAGTGTGAAGGTATCGATTACACATCTCTTTCTGACACACCATGAAATATGCTATCTCCTGTCTTCACCCTGGTGACTGGCTTACATGGCAGGTTTCTTGCCTAGGTAAAAAACACATCAAAATTGCATTACATGCTGCTGCTGTTTTTAATAGAAATACTATTCAACTCACCCAAATTTTCTTCAGGAGATTTTTTTTCATTTCACTTAATGTTGCACCTTCTCAGATTTTGACAGGTACACAAATGTTCCTGGAGGCTGCTGTTGCTCAGCTCGCTGTGTTGGCTGTGTTAAAAGTCTTTTATCCTGAGATCAGTGGTCATGGGGAAGTGAGCAAGCGATTACGTTCTGCAATGTACCTTGCAAGTAGGGACAAATCATTTATTGCTTCACTCTGTCTGGAGCCACTAAACTAAGGCTTATCCAGTTCAATAACTGGTGGAACAAAGGCTACTCTGGCATGAAGGCTGTTTATATTTCACAGGGGATTTTTTTTTTTTCCAATTTTTCCTTGAACCTTTGAGGGTGTTGGGAGTGTGTTCCTACAATTCCACTCCTGGTCCATTTCACAGAGCCATCCTAAAACTGCGAGGCACACATGTCTACATATCGTCACTCAGAACAGCCCAGAGTGAAACAATAGCAAGGGGGTTTCTCTGCAATACAAAAATATATTAAAAATACATAATGTAACTTGTCTTAATATACTTTTCTGAGTCTAAAAATATGCCAGACCAAAAGAAACATATTTACATAAAAAGCAGACAAGGTCAAATAACAAAGAAAGCCCTTAATTAGTTGTAATCAACTTTAATTTGCATACCGTATATAATTCCTAAATGATTGTTAATAATAACTTTATATAATGGACTTCCAATTTTCATGAAAATGGCACATTTTGATAAGCAGACACAAAACCCTAGTACTAATAAGGTTTAATTTGCATACATTAGACTGATTATCCAAACAAAAGGATTACAGTATTACTTCTCCATACCTTTATGTCCTTATTATGCACATTTATTAACTTCACAAAAGCTAGCTGTTAGTGACAAACAATAGCCGTGGCTGGAAGAGAAATCTACAGTATGAATAAAGTGCATTTTAATGCTAAGGAGCAAAGTTTATACTGCATAAATGTTTTGTTTAACTCTTTCTTTTGCAAAAGGCATTATTGCTTAGTAAGGCAGGCACTATTAGATGGATAAATCACTTTTTTCTTATGAGATTCTTTTTTTTTCTTTTGGTAAAGCATAGATTTTCTCAAAAAATTATGACCTGCTCATGCTCACAGTTCCCAGTGCTAACTTAAAAAACATGGATGGTGCTTGAACATGTCGAGAAAAGTGTTTACAATCACAGGATTAAGCTGTTAACTCATGTGATTCCAGGGCACAAAGTTAATAAATATATTGCCACAAGCTTCGTTTTCACAGCATAAATAATAATACAGGTGGCAATAGCTATTCCTAAGGGTATTACATATACCCTGCAATTAAAGTGTGAGCAAGGGGGAGGGAAAAAAATCATTAGTAGAACTGGTATCTGAAGGAAATGATGCTCACAAGGGGCTGAGAAGGAAGCCAATAAATGTGAAGCTTAAACTGAATGCCACCCTAGAGCTCCCTCCGAGCTGTGACACGGGGCTGTGCTGATGTGCAGTGGTGACAGTGATGTGAGGAGAGGATGTCATCTCTGCTGCGTTTTGTGCCCTTCTGGTGCAATGCGCCGCCTTTGAACAGAAATGCTGCTTTTGGAGATTTGTTGTCAGCATGTTTTGATACTCCATGGACCAGCTGGCTCTTCAGGAAGAGTTGCTACAGTTGTCATCAACCTTGATTTCTCTGGGATAAATTCTCTCTTGCACAGTCTTTGACCAAGGTCTCCATGTCTACATGCAACTAATTTGCTTAGCATATATGAGGCACACGAAGCAGTTTTTAACCTGAGCCAGAAGCCATCCAGATGATTGCTTGAATATGCAGTGAGCATATGGCAAGGTTACCAAGTACAGCCGACACACCTTTTTTTCAGAATAATTTCCATCCTACCATTTTGCAAAGGGCTGTGGGAACTGCTGTGACTTTTTCTTCACCTATGCAGCTCAAAGCCACTGACTTCCAACTCAGTGCTAGTTGATGCCACAGGGGTGGAGCCCATGGTCCTTCCCCCATCAGAAGCCCAAGGATTTCACTGGGAAGCTGTGAAAGAATAAGGGCCTTGTGGTGCAGCTGAGGGTCTCTAACTGTGAATTTCTTGGTCAGAAAACAGCGGGTGGGGAAAACATGTTTCAGGGGATATAAAATACATAAGAACCTCAAAATCTAAGTAGAAACTTAGAGAGATCAGCTTTTTGCCATAAGTATAGTTGGAATTTATGATGATATTTACTGTATTTGAGCTCTCCTATAAAGATACTGATACTCTGGAAGGTATCCAATATGCTTTTTTTCCAAGGAGATCCCAGAGAGAATGGATGGCTAAGGACAAGTCTCTGGAGACATGTTCCTGGACCTTCTGAATCAACCCCAATTTATTCTTGGGGAATAAACATGCCCAGAAGATACAGCAAAGTCCATTCTTTGTCCAAAGTGACAGCAACGAAATTCTACTGATATCCACATGGATTTGGTTTCCTAAAAGCACTGATGAAAACAAGAGTTGGCATCCCACATTGTTTAGGCATTCCTGAAGATATCCCAGGTTATGAAGCATATTGAGTTTTGCGTAGTTTTTAGATTAGTCGAAGAGCTCACAGTGACAGAAAACTGATTTTTTTTCAACCAGAATGTGAATACCTGATTTGCTTTTTCCTACCTAATCATAGTTTTGCTTCCATTGAATCATATGGGGCTTGATCTGGCCTCACTTCTCTGAGGGATAATCCTTACACACAACTCCATTAGGTTACCTTTGGACCTAGACTGCCGTTGTCAGCCTGTAAATGAGAAGGTTCCTAAGTCCCTACTGTTGTATTCATATTCTTCTTCCTCTTCATAGCACTTCATGGTTCTCCCTGGACACCTGTTCCTTTTGTTTTCTTCTGGAAAAATGGGGGAAAGCATGGAAAATGCCTTCTGTCTAGTTCTGCTCCCCACATGCTCACCAGTCTGTCTTCCTGCTATGTACTGCAGGAAAAATAAAAACCAACAAAGTTTTCTGTCTGCCATCCTGCAGGTCAGAATCCACCTCTTTTGAAGATCTGGAAGACTCCTTTATCCAATGAATTTTTATAGCCTTGTCCCCCCCCAAAAAAAAAAAATTAAAAATTGAGGCCTTTTATGGGATAAGGAATTAAAGTAAGTGTAAATAATGGCCCATTTATTCTCACCTTTGCACAAAGACAAGGAGGACATGCTGCTCTTCTTCTGAGTGATGGGTCCACAGAAAAACCTCTGGCACAGAAAGTTTTAAAAATCAGAAGCCATGTTCAGTTTCAGAAACTCCATGGACATCCAGAGCCCCCCAGACATTTTGCTAATATTAGAACACAAACAAAGAACCTGAAACAGAATAAATCCAAACCATCCCCTGTAGCTCTTGTTCAAAGGGAAGAAAACTGAGACTTTCCCCAGCATTGCTATACAAAACAGATGAAAGCACATCCTCTGCTGAAGGAAGCAACCAGGCCTCTCAAGTAGCCCCTGACTCACCTGAGAGGCCAGCCAAAGTCTTCATCAATTGCCTGGGTTTTTAACACAAAGGCCATCATACAAATATGCTTCCACTCATGAGGAAACCCCATTGACTGGAGAAATGAAAGGTTATGAGTTAGGGTTACAAAACAGGAACAATAACTTAGTTAAATCCAACGTCTTTTGTTTAAAATTAGTTTTCTGTGGCTCCATAATATTATTTTTAGATTTCAAGAATGGAAATAATAGGTGAGTTCTGTAAGTGACAAGTCTTTTTTAAGGTTTGATAAAAAGCTAAAAAAACAAGAAAGTGCATTGATTCCAAATAATAACTTACACCCAGTGATTTCAAGATTTTATAATCCATGCATATGAATGGAAATATCTGCCTATAGAAGTTTTTAAGAATTGTTTATGAAGGGGAAATCTTAAAACATATACTCCTTTATTTTACTTTATTTTTGAATTGAAAACTTCAAATCAGCTGTCCAGCAAATTGCAGTTGTTGGAATTGCCGAGCCAATTAACAGGCAAATTGAATTTTTTCCCATTAAGAAAAAACTCCTTTAAATTTGGAAGGAAGAAGTCTGCTTCCTACCAGACAGTTAATACTTTTCTATAATGTCATGCACACCCAAGGCCCCAGCTATCCATGTTCTTCGGGAGCATAACCAGTGTTAGCACAGACACTTTTAAGAATCTCCATTCTTAATTATTTTTCAGAACATCAGCTTTTCCTCATTTTTTTTCCTCCCATTTAAATTTCCTTTACGAATCTAATCTGTTCCTGATTTGGATGCCTTGGGAGAAACTCTTCCATCTATTCACCTCTACAGGCTTTGCTGTGTTATCGATGGACTGTCTTCAGTGCAGTTTGGGAGATCTCTGCTCCGTGTTGCTCTCAGTGGTGTAAACCTGGGATGCAGCAGGTTCATTCACCCCTCAGCACTTACACAACACAGTTTACATCCGTAACACATCCCCTTCCTACGGAGCACGACAGAGTACTCTGAATCTTGCATTAAAGGACATGCAGAATATTGAACAGATAAACACGGATGCTATATCAGAATAGATCCTTTAGCTATTTGACCAGCATTCAGCCTTGATTTACAGCAGGGATGCTCCATATAAAGGGGACAACACAAAAAAAAAATATGAGAAGCACTGACAGACAGCCACTGAAGAATTTTCTCCATGCGTCCATGAGAATCAGCCTGTTCCTAGGAAAAATGCCCATTCCTTTCTGTGAAATGCAGGTTTTTCTTAACCAAAAACTTTTTTTTTCAATCTTTATGAGATGATGGTGCCCCTAGATGACAGCCAGATGCAATGGTGCCCACAGATGTAGAAAATAATAATAATAAATATTGTTTTAAGGTTAGATTTTTTGAGTGGAATGGTTCAACCAAGCTTCACAGACAGTTGGCTCTCTCTTCCATCTATTATTCTATTTCATTTCAGCCATACTGCTGGATTAAAACATCCTGATCTTGTGGATAACATCTTCTGAGCAATGAAATGCCAGACCAGCTCCAACTCATGCCCTTCCCCGGATCGTTCTGATTCCTGCTCTGCCCCTGCACGGCTGCATTTACTGAAATAGAACGCAGCACCACATGAAGGTCACACCAGAGATAGTCAAAGAGGGTGCAACATTGTCCTTTGCTCATCGAACGCTCATTTGAATTTTTAATGGCTTTGCTTTTCAGCTGCATTCACACCCCCTCTGCAGTGAGTTGAGCGATCGCATTTCAGTGGTCCGAGTGCCTGCGGAGAGCCCGGGCTGAGGGTTGCCCACGGAGGAGCTGAGGAAGCCCAGCTGTTGCATTCACACACACAGACGCTCACACCCTATTTGCACAACCGGGGTGTTGCTGGCGCGACAGGCGGGCAAAGCAGTCGATACCAGGAGGTTTATTTGCCCATGTACAGCTAAACAACGGGAACCATTTGCAGGCAAGCCCTTCTGTTATTCATTTAAAGGAACCACTGGAGCATTTTAGATAAATACATTTGAGAAAACAATGCTCTTGCTCATGGATATTCCACGAGCTGGAGAAGATAATATATTTGACAAATAAATTATTTGTTATGAAGCCTTTGCTCAGTTCTAGTCAGCACATACAAAAGAAAATAACACTGAAGGTATAACATTAAATAAACCTCTGATCATCTTTTTAATTTTTTTAGACCACTGCACCTTAATGCATTAATAATTTCACTGAGTTTCTAAGGCTTACTGTGAGAAAGCTACTTGGGATTTTATCCATGGGGTTTTAGGGTCAGAAGATCTATATTTCACTCCATCACTCAATCTCTTGGAAGATTCAGTCATAGGGGCTGTAGGACATAGAGCTTCACCTAGCTCTTCTTATATTTACACAAAATATTTGCATTAGGTCAAATGTGTATGTCTTTACATATGTCTTGCGGAAAAGGAGTGTTCTTGATTTGAATCCACACAGTGCTAGGAAATCCACCTCCTTGCAGAAACATCACTGCAGTCAGCAGGGACAGCCGGAGCCTGTGGAGGTGTGGGAAGGCTGAGATCCTGGGAAAAGGACTTAAATGGAAATGGTAGGGAGAGGAAAAAATGTGAAAGGCAGGAGGCTCCTGGGTAAATCTAAAAGACTAGAAAAGGCCTTTACCCAAGATGATGACGGGATGGGATGGGATGGGATGGGATGGGATGGGATGGGATGGGATGGGATGGGATGGGATGGGATGGGATGGGAAGCTTGAAAAATACAGACAGTATTGATGGCATCCCAGTCTCAACCAGCAAACTGCTGGCCCTGACAGGATTTCATGAAGCCAAGCACCTAGGAACAAAAAACCAAACCAAACCAAAAAGAGAGCTGTGATGTACCAATAAAGGTCAGCTACCTGGGGAAGATGGCATGCCAGCAAAGGACACGCTCACCTCTGTCCACAAAGGCAAACCTGAGGCACGAACAAGAGGAAGGCACATAGTCTCCAGGAGGGAGAGCAGGCTGTGGAGGGGTTGTACCACCAAGCTGTGTGCCCAGCTCTGTTTTTTCAAATGATTCCCAGGTGTACTGGTTTGGTGACAAGGCTCAAGGAATAAGTAAGTAAAATGCAGTAACTAAATCTAACAGAGTTATGCTTAGTGACAGCATTTCTCAGGGACATCACTGCAGACCTGTTCTGTCTCATGGCCATGCAAAAAAGGGTCAATCCAAAAATAACCTGGGAGTGGTTCTGGAGCATGGACCAGAGGAGAAGTTTTGAGTTACCAGATATGGGAAAACAGCAGAAAATAGATAAAGATGAGACATATTCACCTAAATTAACTGCTGTCCTCTGTCTGTAGTGAAACACATGTTAACAGAAAAGTAAACTAAGTAATTAAAAAATAATGACAACTGAATAAAAAAGAATTGAGAAAATACTTTTTTTAAAACTACATCTATAGAACGTGGCCCAGATTTTGCCCAGATTTTGCCTACACATAGGTATGGGCTAAATCTGAAGCTTATGGATAATTATTATGGAGTCACCACCACTGCTGATGTCAAACCTCTGTCCAGATGCCAATTATTACTGAAATTACTCCCTGAGCTTGAACTGAAACCAAAGTGAGCCACAAAAGTTCGGGCTGCTTTCACAGGCAGAAAAGAGTGGCACTGCAAGTCGCCAGACAATCCAGCTGACTGTGACCTGCACTGACACCTGGTGCGTAGGGCTCCCCCAACTCACCTCATGGGCAGTGCTGCAGCCTCATGTCCAGGGGAATAGGCTGAAAACTGGCAAAAGCGGTGATGTGAGTCCCAAAAAAAGCAACACTTGCAAAATGAGTTTTTCTCTTGGATGTGAATTCAAATGTGCTGAAGTCCAACATCATTCTGCAGAGAGATTTTGGTGCAGTGCCCTAGTGATTGCTGCTGGGTATGGATTACCCAATGCTTAAACTGTCAGTCTGCAGTGATGGGATAATAGCTATCTTACCTGAAATGAGAAGGTTGTTAAGCCATTGAACCCTGAGGTGTATTCAGGTGACCAGTGACTCGTCAAAGCCCCAGGGGACACAAAGACATGCTGGTTCTCCCCCAGCTGTCCGATCGCAGCTATAGGGGATGTGCAGCTGTTCTGGGATCCCCCATGACTGTCTGTAGGGTATTAGCCAAAATTTTTAAGTGTTTTACAAGACTCTTGCAGAAGAATTGAGTAGTCCTCGTGGTTGCAATCAAGGGCAACCACCCATCTCCACCCATCTCCACAGCTCGGAGCTGAACTGGGCAAAGTCAAGGCTGTGCCCAGAAAAGGTTTCAGAAAAGTACTCTCCATAAAGCCGAAAAATGTATCTTGAGTATGTATTGAGATAAAACGCCATGAGGCTCACGGGAGGAATCATATGCCAGTTCATCACATCGAAACGGAATCAGACGTTTCTCCACTGCCTGGTACCAAGGCATTCTGCCTTCCCTAATGCCCAGCTGTACTGCTTTTGTTCACAGGACCATAGTCCTGATCACTTGGCGGGGGCCAGAGAGGGGGCTGTGCTGGGGGCAGGAATGTTTTCACACCCCTTGAAGACCGGCGGTCTCATGTGTTTCTCCTGCGCTCTCGGGTGTGGGGCGCTTCAGGCTCTGACGTTCTCTGCGGCTGACCCTGGCTTGCCCACGAGCTGTGGCTCCCACAGCACAGAGCCGGGGGAGGAAGGGGCCAGGGCGCCAAGCACGTCGAGGAACGGAGAGGAAATTACAGCGAACAGCTGAGAGGGGGGGCAGTTTCTATACCTCCCTACAGACAGATTCTACACAAGCTCTTTTTTTGCGCATAAAGTAGACAGTGATAAATCAAATAGTGATATCTACAGTAGATAGTGATAAATCAGGATTTTAAGTAGTTGTTATCGTTTTCTTCTCCATTGCAAAGAGAGTAAAAAATAAAAAACAACCAGCTTGTGTAAAAGCCTGGAGATTGGGCTGTGTCCGCCGCTGCGGCTCCACCCATGAGCCCGGCTGGCAAGGAACGGGAACCCACCGGAGGGGTTCCCGACTTCAGCAGCTGTAACGAGGGTTGCGGGATGCGCCGGGGACGGGATGGGTACAAACTGCTCACGGACTAAAAGCTGCCGTGTGCTCAGTCGGTGGGTGACAAACTTGCGTCGCCGGTGGCCGCCGCGGTGAGGGCAGGTCCTCTCCAGCCGAGGCAGACGCTGTTTCCTGCGAGGTGAACACAATCTCTCACCTAGTCTTGAACCGATCCTGCACATTTCCAACCGCAACGTCTGAAACAGAGCCTAGCCCTGTCTCCGCCCTAAGATCAAACACCTTTCCCCAAGCCTGACAGCGAACTGCCATTTTGTAGCCACGTCTCCTCGCAAGGATGGTTTCGGGGGGGGAGCTGTCCGAACGACGGGGCTCTGTGTAATGCGAAAGGAAGATGAACAGAGAAAAGCAGTAACAAGCTCAAAAACCCCATTGCAAACACGGTCCCCGGGCCGCCTGGGCAGGTCCGGGAGAAGGGTGTGTGCTGGTGCTGCAGCCGCCAAGGGCAGCCGTCGGGCGGTGGTCTCGCGGCAGACGGGGTCGCTCTGCCCCGCTGCGCGGCCAGGCGGAGAAGCGCGGAGAGCTGCGATCCGCCCCGCGCTTCGAAGAGAAGCGGGGCGGGCGTCGCCCCCGCCGCGGCCGCCCGCTCGGAGGGGGGACGGCGAGGGGCACCCCGGGCCGGGCCGGAGGGTCCCAGGGCAGTGCGCGCCGGGGCGCACCGCACTCGCCCCTGCGGTGGGAATGGGTGGTTTGCAGAGAGGGCGGGTGGTCCGCAGCGCCGGTCCCGGCACCGTCAGCGCTCCGGCCGCTCCTTGCCGGCGGGGCCCGAGGGGACCCGGGCGCGGGTAGGTGCGTAGGCCGGTCCCTGGGGAGAAGCTCATCGCGGAGGCCCCGGGTGCGCGGAGCCGGAGCGGATATTGTTCTGGCAGCGTCAGTCGAGGGTGTTAATGTAGGCTGGCTGGAGTGAAAAGAGGCAAACATTTCCGTTTGTGCCCTCCTGCCTCTCTCAGCACCGGCTGTTAGTCCCCGGGCTTGTTATCCGTACAAGGTATCAGTTTGTTTGGCTGAGCTCAGCAAGGTTTTCTTCTCCGAGCAGAACTATAATTGCTATAATTCTACTGTATCATTTGGATCATTGCAGTATTGTTGTTTTCTCTCTCTCGTTCTCTCCCTGTAACACTGCAATAACGCGCTCCAGTGTTAAATTAGCAGGTTGCAGGGGGAAGGGAAGAAAAGAAGGCGAGGGAGAGACCATAAATGACTAAAAGTTTGTTTAAAAAATAAATAAAACAACAAAGTGACTTGGCAGAGGCGAGCTCGCATCGCAAAGCATTTTCGCCTGAGAACGGGAGTGCTGCGGGCCCGCCCCGCGCCCCGGGCTGGCCGGGGCCACGCTCCCCCCAGGCAGGGCCTGCCGGGGCTCCGGAAAGCGGGGCAGGGGAGATCCCCCGGCCAGACCCGGGCACAGAGGAGCGAAGGACCGGGGCGAGAAAGAAGTGAAAACAAGTTGCAGATGGCTGGAAGGCCGCAGCAGGGCTCCCTGAGCTCCGCCCGTCCCCGACAGCCTCCCGCGCCCGCCCGCCGCAGCCCCGGCTCGCACCGCCGGCAGACACCGGAGGGTCTCGGCGCTGCTGGAGCCCTCGCAGATGCCGCGCTGAAGGTCCTCCGTGCCCTCCGGCTGTCGCCTGTGCCCCGACAGGTTCGGGTCCCCCCAGTCCTGGGCAGGCAGCGCGGCAGTTCTGCCCGTCCCTGCTCTGCCACTCGTAGTGTCGCGGCTCGCCCGCACGGGCTTGGCCGGCACCCGGCACGACAGCGAAGCGAAGGCAGATGCGGGCCAGCCTCCCCGGCTCCGGAGCGCCGCTCCCGGCCCGGTCGTACCCACGGCTCCGCGCAGCTTCTCCCGGGCAAGCCCCGGCAGGGAAGCCAGTGGGGAAGCCCCGGTAGAGCCACCCGTCACGGCCAGGGCGAGAGCAAGAGGCAGCAGCCCCTCTGCTCGCCGAGCTTGGCCGAGGACACCCCTGGGTCTTCCCGTCTTTTTATTTTGTTTGTTGGTTGGTTTGGGATTTGGGGTGCATCTTTTTTAGTTACTGTGTTAATGAATTAATTGCCACTCGTGCCGGGGATGGCAAAAGCTCCCTAGAGCTGAGCACCGACGGCAAACGGCACCTTTGCGTACCCGGCCCGGGAGCACCCTGCAAAGCCGGGCCGGGCTGGGGCCGCCCCGCTGTGGATCGCGGGGCCCGCCGGCCGCGCACGTCGGGGCGCTTCCCACTGGCATCGCCCCGGCCTGCGGATCCGAGGGAAACGAGGATGGATGAATGAGGGGCAGGAGCCCTGCAGAGCCCCGTCCCCAGGGAGGGGACGAACCTGGCTGTAACGTTTGTCCCCGCGCGGCACGGATGGACACGCACCTTTAGAGTTTGGAAGTGCGTGCGTGTACGCACACGGGCGTGGACACAGCCAGAGCGGCGTTCTGCCCACGCCAGCACGGGCACACGCACGCACTTGCTTATCTTTTCCTTAATTCTCTCTGGTTAATTAGGAGACGTCAGTTCCGCACGGGAATTGTGGCATGAGCAGGGAAAATGAGGCTGTCTCCCCTTCGGTGCTCGGAGCTGGCCATCACCCGAGCGAGCGGACGGGTTATTTGTGGTGACCGGGAGCAGTTCCTCCGACGTGTTTGTGCTTGCGGGAATCCAGGATCAGGAGCACACATGTGAGCGGGGGACAGGCAGCTGTACCGTGCCCATCAAAATTGTGCCCAAACTGACCAGACAGGGAGCCTGAACTTGTGACCGCCCAACAGGGAAGGGAAAGGAGGCAGCATAAAAAACCGTCAGAGGTCTTCCGGCCCCGAAGCGGCATGGAAAGCGCCGGCGGATGGGAGATGTGTGTGGGGAGAAAGGCGAAGGCTGTCAGGTCAGGGAGGAGGCTGCCGGACAGCACTGCAGTGGGCTGCGCGCCCTGCGCTGCCCGGGGGAAGCTCTTCCCGGCTCCCGCACGCCGTCGCCGCTGCAGGCGCTGCCCCGGTGCTGTCGCAGAAAGCCCCGAGGGCGGACCCGGCATTTCAAACACGGGCGGCGAGCGCGGCGAGCGCGCGGCCCTGCGCAGCACCGCGCCGGCCGGGCGGGCGGGAGCTGCCCGGGGGAAAACACGGCGCGGATCCCCCGGCGCCGCCCACGCCATCCCGATCGGGAATCGCCGGGGACTAGGGAAGAGGCGGGCAGAGAGCGGGCCGCCGTCGGGGGGGAGGGGGGCGGTG
>VZRR01011464.1:257778-272778 GCA_013398015.1 Oreocharis arfaki
GCCAGGCGCCCCAGGTCAGCATCAGCCGCAGCAAAAGCTACCGCGAAAACGCGCCCTTCGTGGCGCCGCCGCCCGCCCGGGACGAGCTGGGCAGCCCCGCCGCGCACGTCGAGGAGCGGCCGGGCCCTGCCGCACCGGCCGCCGAGGAGGAAGAGGAGGAAGAGGACGAAGAGATGCTGGAGGAGGAGGAGGACGAGGAGGAAGAGGAGCTGGAGGACGACGAGGAGGAGGAGCTGCTGGGCGAGGACGGCGGGGGGCTGTTGAAGGATGCCCGCCGGGGCGCCGCCGCGGCCCCTGGAGCAGAGGGCGGGGATCTGTCCCCCAAGGAGGAGCTGCTGCTGCACCCCGAGGACGGCGAGGGCAAGGACGGCGAGGAGAGCGTCTGCCTCTCGGCCGGCAGCGACTCCGAGGAGGGGCTGCTCAAGAGGAAGCAGCGCCGCTACCGTACCACCTTCACTAGCTACCAGCTGGAGGAGCTGGAGAGGGCCTTCCAGAAAACCCACTACCCCGACGTCTTCACCAGGTACCGGCGCCGGGGATCCGGCCGAGCGCGGAGTGAGCGAACCCCGGGGGGACGGGACGGGGCCGCAGTGTGCTGCACCCTCGCGTCCAAACCGCCCCCGGCGATGAATCCTGCCTCGGGCACCCCCGGGCCGGGAGGAGATGGGGAACAGGGCCGGGCTCAGGGGGGGACCCAGGGCCGGCAGAGCTCAGGCAGGCCTGCCTGAAGGCCGCCGCCGGGGGCTATTTTTACCCGCTACCCACCCCTTCTCTCACCGCGGCCGCGCCGGGATCGGTTACGCGCTCCCCGTGGGCTGGAGCCGGGCCCGGGGAAGCCCCGGCAGCAGCGGAGATCAAAGCGCCGCTGCCTAAAAATACCGGCCCGGCACGTCGGGGCCTCTCGCTGCCCGGAGTTGCCCCCAAGGAGCCCGGCGGGGCCCAGCCCAGCTCTGTCCACACTTTCGGGGGCATTTTCCCGTTGAAAATGAGAGCTTGGTGGTGGTGGGTCTGGCCAGCGGCTCCTCTGCGGGAAGCGCAGGCAGCGAGAGAGGCAAAGCCACCAGCCCTCTCACTGCGCTAACCGAAAATTGCAGCTCCCCCCCTCCCGTCTTAAGGCCAGAGGGGGGTCGAGTCCCCAAAGTCGCACTTTTCGATCAAAACCTCCCGGTTTCTCGTTTGTTTTGCCCGGGGAGTGCGGGCGTTGGAACAGGAGTGTTCACGGGAGCTTTATTTTCCCTGGACCTCGGAGCCGCGCATCGCCCTTGGGGCTCACCTCGGGACGCCGTCTGGCCCTGGCCCCGGGAGCGGCTGCCCGGGCTATGCATGAACATACCGCGCTTTTTTCGTTGGTTACTTTTTTTACGGCTTTGGGTTTTGCTCCAGAGCTTTTCATGCCCGGAGGGCGCGGGGCTCCTGCCGCGGCAGGGTCCCGGTTATGCTGGGAATGGTTCTCTCTGGGACACGGAGCTGATGAGCGATTTTCCAGTGCCATAGTGTTTTCCGATTTGGCTTAATTGTGGCAATGTGAACCTCCATGTGGAGCTGCCCGGCTGCCGTGCCTACACGGCAACTGCAGCTGGGACCGGCCGAATTTGGGGAGCGGCGGGGAGGGGATGCCAAAACCCGAGAATCTCGAGAGGTGCCCAGCTGGGCGGCACGGAGTCGGGCCGAGGGCGGCGACAGACGGTGTCCGCCTGCGGGCTGGCCCCGCTCACCTCGGGCACCGGGATTTCGGGCGCGGGCGACTCGAGGTGCCCCGGGCTGACGGCGGCGTCTATGTCTCCCCCAGGGAGGAGCTGGCCATGAGGCTCGATCTGACAGAAGCCCGAGTGCAGGTGAGTGGCAGCGGCGGGACGGGGACCGGCGCGTCCCTCGGCGGCGCCCGGGGGAAGGGTGGCCCCGGCCCTCCTCGGCGGCGCCCCCGGCCCCACCAGGGCCGAGCCATCGGCTGGCGAATCCCGTGTAATTAAAACTCAGGGCCCCCACGGGACTTCGGTTGTTAGAAACCCGTTCGGCCGCAAGTCGGGTATTTGGCTGCCATCAAATCTCCAATCGGGCTTCATAAAAGCCCACTTAGTGCTAGAACAAACAGGGCCATTTGAAGGCGAAATGTTGTTTGATTTCCTCTCCGCCTGCACAAGGAGCTGGCTAATGCTATTTGATTTCCCATTTTTGATAGCAATAAGCCTGCATTGATCTAATAGTGAGTGAGTGCAATGCTATTAAAGGTGTTTGCCGCCCCATACCAGAGTGCATTTCCCAACCCGGGTCTCATAACCAAAGAGACGATAAACATTGGGATGCCCTGATTGCCAACAGAAAACAGATGTCTCTGGGTTTGAAGCTGAGTAAATCACTTTACAGTTAAAATCGGGCGCTGATAAAGCATAATAAATTCCATATGGCTCATTTAATACACAACAGCTTCTTGCATTAGAGGGGCTAATGATGAGATTTGTCCCCTCCTTTCTGTTGACACATTTCTCCATTGTCAAACAGAGATGTGACAGCAAATCAGTATTTTCAGCTCAGGGGAACCAGTCGTGGGAAAGTTAAATAACTTTTTTAAAAGAAAGACACCCCCTTTCTCTCTCTTCTATTCATGGCAGAAGATGTAATTAAGTGAATATGAATTATGAGAGTCCCTTCGTTTACCTTTGGGTGTACTCAGACTTATTAATTCAATAAGGGGGAATTGTAGCGAGGACAGCTTGCTAATTGAGTTTTAGCGGGGAGAGACGCTCCCTCCGTGCCAGGCTGTTGCCTTCCCCACGAACACAATGCCTCTTCGTCGTGGGTACCCAGACAGGCATGCGTGGAGATCAATTCCCGCTGAACAACTGTACGGAGAGACCTGCAGTGCTGCTGCCTTTCTGCCTTCCTGGAAAGAACGGTCTCATAGTGAGCTTGCAAAGCCAAGCATAATGGGAAAAACTCTGCTCACACCCCAAAAGATTTACAAACATCTGCCTCTCCCAAAGTCTCTGTCCTTAGATGTGCGTGATGGCCCCACACTTGGTTATGAAGGGAATATTTTATTTTCCTTCGAAATGTGGTTTATTTTCCTCTACTTCTCTCCTGCTTTAAGCCGTTTTATCTCACAATTTTTACTTTATGGGAGGGGTAAAAGAGAAAAAGGACAGCAATGCCATGGCATCCTAACTAACTTTCATAAAATAGATCTTAAAAGGGCAGCCTTGAAATCTGTATTTGATGCTTTGGTTGCCTCACAAATTATTTCTTAGATTCAGATGTCAATGAAATTACGATTTTTTTTCCCTCTCTTTAAATCTGAAGGAAAAAAAAGTCGACGATCCCTAAACGATATAATTTTTAAATATGTCCTTTAACGAAAAAAAAGTAGCGGTGTGGGTGTGAGTACAGAATAATTCCCGCATAGTGCCCCTGGGAAATGGTATTGCCGCTGTTCCGGCGCAGCGAAAGGGCTGCGGGAGCCGCCTCCCGCGCCGACAGCTTCCCGCACGGCCGACCTGCCGCAAACGTGTGCGGGGGTGTTGAACTGCTGCGCCCTCCGGGAGCCGGGACCCGCGACAGGGCCGGGGGTGTCACCGAAAGCCGCGTGTCGGCCCCCGGCGTGGGTCGGCGCAGCCCGGGCTCAGCGCGGCACCGACACACGTGGCCCCCGCGGGCCGGCCCCTTTTGGGGTGATCCCGCTTCGGGGGCGGCGGAGGAGCGGTCGCCGTCGGGCCGGTGCGGGGCTCCTGCGGGGCTCGCCCCCTCCGAGGGCGCGGGCAGGCGTATTAAAACCGGTTTTTCTTTTGGCTTTCAGGTATGGTTCCAGAACCGTAGGGCTAAGTGGCGGAAGAGGGAAAAGGCTGGGGCTCAGACACACCCCCCAGGTTTGCCTTTCCCTGGTCCCCTGTCAGCAACTCACCCCCTCAGTCCATACCTTGATNGCCTCGCAGCCGGTGCCGATTGGGCGCCGCGCGGGTCACGTGCTTCCGTCGCGGCCGCTCATTGGGTGGGGGCGGCTCCCACGCCCGCCCCCCGCGCGGCCGCCGGTTCCCCGTGGGGGCGGCCGGGCCGCGGCAGTCGCGGGAGCCCGGGCGGGGCATGGACGGGGCAGGGGCCCCGATGCACAGGCCCGCGGAGAGCGGAGCTCCCACGCAGAAACTAAACCCTTGCGTGGGCTGCCCTACGTGCACGCGTGACCTCTGCTTTGCTCGTGGCGAGGGTTGCTGGTATTTGGCCATTCGGGATGAACAGAAGCCGTGACATCCCGGGCGCCGTGAGCCACTCCGGCCGCGGGGGGTCCGTCATAGACAGATTTGCAGCCTCGGGCACGAGTGGTGCTGAGCAGCTTTCACAGAGCCCGCGGGCGAAGTGCGGGAAGCGCCGGGCGGCTCCGGCAGCGCTGCTCGCGGAGCCGGGGCAGGCGGAGGGCGGACAGGTCCGGGTAACGGGGGGAGCGAGCGCTGCCTGCCCAGGACCGGGGGGTTCCCCCCGCGCATCTCCCGCCCTGCCGGCTGCACTCCCCGGCCACTGCCGCCCTGACTGTGGCAAGTCGGGGAGGACCAGGCTCAGCGAGATTTCCTCCCTTTTTTATTCCCCCTAAAAACATCTTTTGCCCGCCCGGAGTCGGGTATTTCCAGCCTCTCGCGTCCGCGCTTGGCGGGAAGGAGGCGACCGGGGTCGTGCGGAGCCGGCGGTCCCCAGCGCGGCGGTGACGGCCGTCTCTGCTTCCCTTGCAGGCTCTTTTCCACCATGTCCCCCCTGGGCAGCGCCTCCAGCGCCGCGGCATTGCTGCGGCAGCCGGCGCCGGCCGCCGAGGGCGCGGTGGGCTCGGCGGGGCTGGGGGACCCTGCCAGCGCCGCCGCCGACCGGCGGGCATCCAGCATCGCCGCCCTGCGGCTGAAGGCCAAGGAACACGCCGCCCAGCTCACCCAGCTCAACATCCTCCCCGGGAACAGCACGGGGAAAGAGGTGTGCTAAAGCACGGCTGCCGTCCGCGGGGTGCGGGTTAGGTTTTTTTTAGAGGGGAGAGAAAAAAGAGAGAGGGAGAAAAGAGGAGAGTAAATACGCGAATCAATAAAGGTCACCTCAGACAGCATGAATCAAGACCAAACGGGGGGAAAAATAACAATGCTTTTAAAAAGAAAGAGGACCAGCAGCTGAGACTGTAGTAGGTTCTCAAGTTAGGAACTTGGAGAAAGCGAGTGCCTCTCGCATCAGCCCTCACACGAGTGAAACGACACTTAAAACCTCCTAAATAACTCCTTGGCTGGTACATTTCTTAAATGTACAACGTGTCCATTTTCTCCGTGAACATTATGAGGCGGGAAATAAAAATTTAAAAAAAAATTAAAAAAAAAAAAAGAAAAAAAAAGCCCTAATAAAAGTTACTATATATTAGCGTTTCGTACACTAAATATTTTTCCTTCTGTTTATCTGGCAAGGAAAAAAAAAAGAAAGAAATAGAATTGTAATTAAGAAAGAAAAAAAAACAATAGAGAAGCTAAGAGAGGGGGAAAGCTACCCACATCTTCTTAAAATAACATCCTAGGATGTTAAGTTGGTCTGTTAGAAGCGCTGGAGAACTATTTTACATGTTGCAACGAGCTGCATATGCTAACCAAGGATGCTGCCAGTGCAGACTGAAAGTAAATTTGATGCTGTAAGATAACCAGTGCACTTAGGGGAAAGGGTATATCTTTTTCTTGTTATATTCTTTATCACTACACCAACCAAGGTTTTTATATCAAACCAAAGGGAAATACACTGCTAGAATATGGACTGTTTAAGTCACTAAACTGTGATTATTGATTCTGTACATACCATTGTTATAAAAAAGAACAGAGCTTTGTATATTTGAAATGTTATAAAACAATTGCACTCAGTGTAGTGTTGTAAAAGTTTGTCATTCTGTAGATTCTTACTGTGCTGTAGATATAATAGGGTTCCTAGACAAATATTTATGTACAAACTCTTTATTTAACTTATTAACTGTAGAGGTTTCTGAAACCCTCAAGAGGCGATGGTACAGTACTTTTTCGTGTAATGTCGTTATTGTTAACACTTTTCCTTGCTATCCGGTGGAGAAGTGCCACGTTCAGAAAATAAACAAAAATATATGTTTAACAAAAAAAAGGAACAACAACAAAAAAAAAGGAACAAAAGAAAAAGCAAAAAGCCCGGTCCTTGCGGGGGCTGCGGGGCCACCTGCGCCGCGCTGCGGGCGCCCGGGGCCGGGGCCGACCGGGGCTGAGCCCTGCCAGCCTCAGCGCCGGGGACCGCCCCGCGGGGGCTGGGTGGGCGCGGGTCGCTCGGCTGGGGCGGCGGCCAGAGCTCGGGCGTGGGGGGGAAGCGAGGTGCCGGCAGCCCCGTTCGCGAGGGGATTTGCGGATCGCGAGGGCGGGTGGGGCACCCGCGGCCGTTCCTGCCCGCGCTCTGTCGTGGGCACCGTGCCGTGTCCCCCCGGCTCCCCACCCCAGAGCGGGGTGCTCTGGGGTCGTCGCTTGGTGGCAGCGACCCCACACTGCGGGAAGCCGCCCCACGCTCCCCCGGCACTCGCCAGGCGGGGACGGGGCAGCCCCAGGGTCCGCCGCTGCCTAAAGTCGGGGGCGGGGGAGAAAAGCTGGAATTTTGGGCAACGCTTGGCCGCTCCCGCACCTTTGGGGTCACAAAAGTTTCTCTGTGCGTGCCCCTTCGTTCTCCTCGAGGAGAACTTCGGTTTCTTCCCTCTTCCTTTATCACCCCCCCGGGTGGGTTTTTCCTCGGTTTGTTTTTTTTTTTTTCCCTTCCTTTTTCTTTTTTTCCCTCTTTTTTATTTATTTGGGTTTTGGACGCAGCGCTCCGGTCTGCCTCTTCCACGGAGCAGGGACCGAAATGCGGGAAGTCCCCCGGCCGCCCTCCCCGCGGCCCTTCCCCGGCCGTGATGATTCCTGGTCCCCCCCGACCAAGCCCCGGCCCCCGAGGGCAGCGGCCGTGGGGCCGGACGGGCCGTCGGAGCGCTGGAGTGTTGGGGACTTTTTTGGAGTGATTTGGCCTAATCTCGGCAGCGCGCCACAACGGCGGACAGGGACCGGAGAAGAGCCCATGGGCACACCGAGGGGGCCCGACTCGACCCGGCCCGGCCCGGTGGGCGGCTCCGCGGGGCGACCCCGGCTCCGGGAGCCACCGGCCGGGAAGCGCCGCTGGAGCGAGCATCGCGCGTGGGAGCCCGCTGCGACCCTTCCCCGCAGCTCCCTCCTCCACCGACGGCATTTCATATCCCACACCCCCAACCCCGACCGCCCCCAGCCGTATTTTTGAGTTCTAAAAACCCACCATAGGCGCGAAAAAAAAATTTATGGGAAAAATAAGGCTTGTTCCTTGGACGTTATTAACAGTGCAGCCTGAAATATACATTTTTGCCTTAAAGAAAAGGGAATCATTATCAAGCCATTAGGCATTAAGAAATGTCATTCAGTCATTTTTATTCATTCTGCTGAAGTCTTCGTAAAAGCCCGAATCATACTTCTGCAAGCAGCAATTTTGTTAATCCAGGGGGTTATTACTCTGGTCCCTTATTAGGATCTATACTGCTGCCAAGCAATCCTATAACCTTCTCAAAAGAAGTTTACCTCCATGTTATAAAACCAGTAGTGGTATTTATACTGTGCAATAATTAGTGTATTACCTGAATCCACTAACAGGTTCATTTTATCTCCGCACAAAACCCCTAGTCTGCTTATAGAAAGCTTGTGCCTCCTTTGGTGCTGTTAAAGTGGTGAAAGAGTGAATGAAGGCTGGTAGCACTTTCTCCTTTCGCCGTGCCTTAATTCCCATCTCTTTTTGCTCTCATCCAATTAGTGCAGTGTATTAAGCGGTTTATCATCTCATAGTCAGCTATTGAGAGAAACAAGGCGAACACTTTGCAATAGAGCCTGCTCTCCTTTGACACCCTCAGGTACTTACATATTCCACTGTGCTATGAATAATAGAGGAAGAATAGAGCGCTAATTCCCTCATCAAAGAATGCCTTGTCTGCTGCTTTGCTCAACAACACCATTCTGATCAAAAGAAAAGCAATAAAGCTTAGCATAACAAAACGAAACCTACTTATTAGCTTAGTGGTTAAATTAATGCAGAGCCGCTGCTATTCAAAACCAAGGTTTGAAAACAGCCTCCAACAACCTGATAATGCTGCCTTCGGGATGAAGGAATTTTAATCTGAAATTTGAAGCTGGCACAGATGAGTTAATCTATTAAACTGCTATAAGGAGGGTGCGGGAGAACTATTCAATTAAGGCACATTTAAGGTGCTCTGCAGAAGACGGGGATGGATTCGATGGGGAAGATGTGCTCCGCTTCGGCCTTGGAAAACTGCGTTTGGCGGCGAAAAGAGGGATTTTGGCACAGCAGCAACCGTGTTTGCGGATGGGAATTGTTTTTCATATCGCATATGTCATCAGCGAAACCTGGCCACCGGCTCCATATATCAACACTCCTCTTCCCCAACTGCAAATAAATACAAATAAACACAAACCTTCATTTTAACAACTCGGGGTGGGGGAGGGGGATACGAGGAGGGAAAGGAAGGGAAGGCGATTCAGGCCAGACCAGCCTCAGAAAGCAAACCTCCGAACTTCAGTGTTTCCCAAATTATTTACAGCGCAGCATTTACCAGCTCCATTTAATATTAAATGCTATAAAGATGATTTTGCGTTTCCCAGCCTTTCTGCGGGGCCAAGACGAGGCACGGTGCCCAGAGCTGATTAGAGAGGGAGAGGGGAGGGGAAAAAAAATCCGGTTTACTCCTTGCCAAGACTTCAGCTCTGATCTGACCAGCTTTGCTGAGAGGAATCAAAAAAAGCCTCCATTCGGGGTAAAAGCCCTCATTTCCCATCCCCTACCCCCCCAGACTGTGGCTGACCAGGGTGGCGGGAGCTCTGGGGCTGTGCCACTCACGGCTTCTCCGCCTCGGAGTGTGGGGGGAACAGCCCCTCTCAGGGCCACTCTGTGCTGCTGTACCCTACACAGTCATTCCACAACACTCTCATTTAATCTAAACATCCCTAAACTTGCAAATTAACAGGCTCTTCAGCTGTAATTATACAGATACATACAAGTGCCACAGGGTCAGGTTATGCCATATCTATCCATTTTATTTGTACACCTAATGTTTGGAGGAGAAGGTCACACTTTTCACTTTCCTAAGGCATTCTACGCAGTTAATATCAGTAATATCTTCATAATCCTAACTGGGCCAGACACAAAAAAATCTAAAAATCCCTGTGTGAAATTACAAGAAACCAGGATCTTTTGAAGTTCTGCAACTTCAGTATGTCATCTTGGCAGCAACACCTTCCTTCCAAGAGAAGACTCCAAATAAAGTCTGTTTTACAGTATTAACCCAATTAAAAACATTGGGGAGGATCGATAGCTCACCAGGGTGGGACAACACCTGCACGACACCAGAGACTGAGTAGGTTCCATTTCTCACCGTAGTGATTCCATGTGAGCAGAAATGAAAGGATTTAGCTCCAAAAGTTGCTAGGAAGATGACTGTGTATCAGGCATTTTCAAACTGACACTGCCCATACTGACACACAGCCTCTTCCAAATGCCACTTTAGGGACAAATGAATGTCATTAAATACTCTTAACACAAACAGACACATGTATCCTTGCAGTGCCCAACATGTTCATGCTGATGCTCTTACTTTTTCTTCAAGCTCCCTTTGTTAATGGCTGTTCATCCTAAAAACAGGCACAAAAGCAATTCTGTAAGACCAGGAAAAGTCCGCAGCAATACAACCTAGCATGGACTATTTTCAACCACAAGATCATAGAATCAAATTCTCTTTTACTAGAAAACTTTATTTTTTTCCTTCAAGTGTGAAAAAACTTTACATTTTATACTGTTTAAAAGCAAATTTTTATAACCTTACATTAATATATCACATTGCAAACTTAACAGTGAACATGAGTACAACAATATTTTGCGTACAAAAGCATGTACCCAAATTTATTCTCTTGTCATATCTGCTTGTCATCTTATTAGAAGTAAATGAAAAATACAATTTGTTTGTAAAAACTGTAAAACCTCCAACACAGTAATTATTACAGAACAGTAACTATGATTTGCTGCTTTCCATTCCCCTGTTATTGGTTACAACGCCATCCCCAAAATATTTCTCTCTATCGATTGCTCACTTTCAAATACTTTGCATGGAAGGAAATGAAACACATTTATATCCTCTGTATGTGAGAAAAGGGTTTTGTTCATGTGCATGTCTTTACATGCACACAGAAATTTTCAGCATGGCAAAATACTATGCTGAAAGATGCTTGGAAAGGCTCCTAATAAAAAGATGGTCCCTATTTTTAGCACCTCCAGGTTTCAGTAGTTCTTTAATGAATTTCAAAGTAAAGTGTCCCTACCTCTGTTCAGAAGGTAATAGGACATTTAAATGCATTTAGGTTTAGTATTGTTTTTAATTGGTATGTTTATGATCAGGAAGAAGATAAACTGTGAAAAGGCAAAACATTAGTGCTCCTACTGAGACCTCTACTAACCTCTCTTCCTGAGAGCACCTCTAGTAAATACCCTGGAGCAAAGTCTAGGATCACTTACATTCCAGCAACTCTCACTGGGAATTATCCAATTAAAGCAGCAATTCCCCCACCCCCTTTTCCCTCACAGGTCTAAATACACAACAAAATATATTGCAAAAATCAACTACTCCATATTTTAGTAACCCTGGTTTCTCAACGAAGAAAAGAAAGGAAGATAAAAACACCTCGAATACTTCATGTCCAAGAGAAGCAAAAATCCTGTTTTCATCTCCCATTTTTCCTCCTCCCAAGAGACAAGATTATTAAAACACCATTGTACATACTGAAATAGAGTATTGCTGAAGAGATCATTACTGATAAACAAGGGACTAGGCTCTCCCCATTTTTAATCAATCACTGCCTTTCATTATTGGACTCTACCACAGATCTTCCTAAACTGACGGTGAAGAGTTTGCCAAGGTTCACTTCTGAGTAGCCACTCATGGACAGGCATTTGTCTACGGTGCTCTTCAATCTTTTGTAGGCCTCAGAGACTTCACTCCTGAGTGGCTTCTTCTTCAAATACTCTAGAAGAACAAAGAGGAAAAACCCAAAAAACAGAGAGGGATTAAATGACCACAAAAAGACAGGATTTTTGCATTCATTAGGCTGTGAATCATGGTATTTTAAAATGAGGTGAATGTTGTAGTTAGCAAAGAGCACATTTGTGGCAAGCTCTCCCAAGTTCTGCTGCGTTCCCTGCCTTTCCTGCATGAGCTGGTGAGGGGCCATGGTGAACCGTGGCCATGCAGCCAAGGCTGAAGCTCCCTCAGCCCCAGCAGCGCGGGTGCAGCAGCAAAACTGGCAAGAACCACTCCTAGTCCAGTTTTGTCATCTTACTGGAGTGAAATGGGGGTTCACTGAGCCACAGCAAAGAAAGTAAGCAATAGCTGGGCTGGCTCTGAAAGGACCTAATTTAAAATGGGCAGGTGCCTCAACTTAGTGAGAACTATCCAGAGTCCCCAGTGGTTGGAAGCAAGGAGAGATTCTGCCCCAGAGCGGCTTCAGAAGTGAAGGAGACCACAGTTCACATCCAACTCATGTCCCGTGTCCCTGCTGTTAATACTGGCACTGGCACAACGTGGGACAGATTAATCACCATGTGTGTTGTGTGTTCTCACATGCACCTTATGTGCAGGATGGGAATCGCGATCCTCAGCACTACAGAGGCACTGAAAGGAAAAGGGAAGTAGCACAAACAAGGGGAATTCCATGCTACTTTACCCTAAAAGAGAGAGAAGATGCCCAGTATCTCTACCAGGAGATGTCAGGTTCACCTGACACATGAATGAGGAGGCTCCCAAATGCTTGACCAAGAGATGTTTAGAGGACAAGACATTTACTCACCTGTACCTACATGTGTCTACAAGGTCATGTGCATGTGTGTGCACATATTTCAGCAGCAAAGACCAAACTGTTCTATTTCTGCTGGAGATTTTTTGTTAAAATTTTAAGCCAATTAAAAAAAAACCCCAAGGGATTTTGTTAGGGTGATTGTCCTGCTTTTCCTTTACAAAAGCTGTAGACAAAGGATAACAGAGCAAAATATTCCACTAT
This sequence comes from Oreocharis arfaki, assembly GCA_013398015.1. Lineage (NCBI taxonomy): Eukaryota > Metazoa > Chordata > Aves > Passeriformes > Paramythiidae > Oreocharis > Oreocharis arfaki. The sequence continues at coordinate 269,895 of VZRR01011464.1, forward strand.
TCTATTATACAGCAATGCCAAGTGGATGCAGATCTGGTACAGTTGTGCTCCTATTTTCCAACTAACTCCACATACTAGAAACACCAGCTCCTACCCAGAAGCCTGTTCCTGCAGTTACACCTTCGAACACTGGATAGCACATACACTGTGAAACAAGGTGCCTTCCCAGGTAGCTTCCCCACTTTTAGACTGGAGGGACTCCAGCTCCAGCAGAACTAGGAGTGCACAGCACAGGTGCTCTACAGGTACTCTACAGGTCAAGATTTCAAGCCATTGAGGAGCAGGGTAAGGCTTGTGTCTTGTGAGCAACCAACACCATCATTCTATTCTCATTAGCTTTGCCTGAGAGCTGTTGTTTCATTTCTCCCCGACACCTTCATGGCCCTCCTTGTCTTTCGAACACGTAACAAAGGAGCCTCTACCTCTCAAACAGCTTTTACTATGCAGCACAAGTTAAGACGAAAAAACAGTTGTCTCTAAAAAAAGTTGTCTCTAAAAAAAGTGGAGTTTATTTAAGAAAATGTTTTGGGGGAGAGGGACATTCTGGGTTTTTTGAGTCTCTACAGGTAAGGGCTGAAGTGACTCCTTTTGTGACGACTCACCTGTGATGTGACTGAGATGAAGGTGTCCCATCAGACACAGCTTCATCTCAGCAGCCAAGTCAAGGACTGCTACAGGAGGAGATGGCAGGGATGGGAGGCATGATGACAGAAGAAGCTATTACAGTTTTGAGGTTTGTGAATTTCTCCTCCCTGAGGATTTAAGAATATTTCTGCAGAGCCTCAGACGTTTTCGTATGAGCTCAGCAGACTAGTGCTGGATACAATACAAACAGCAATGTCTTACTGAGCAATTGCCACCTGCTTAGTTTGTCCATGTTATTCACATAGTTCCACTGAACTCAACTGCTTTGCATGAAGCTATCAACTCTTTAAAAATTAAACTAAAATTTAAATTAACGATGCCAGAATGAGTAACTGAATAGACTGATTAAATGCACTTTGATAAGCACCTTTCACGTGTTGTTGTGAAGAAGTTATGCATTGTGCTGTCATATTCAGTTTTGTGTCTGGGCAGTAAGCAGAGGAAGATGCCTAGGTGAAGATACCACATTTTTACTGTTACTCAGACAGTAATGACTTAGTCTATTAGCAGAATTAGATTTTCCTTAAACTACACCTCCAATACAATAAAAACTTTGATTATGTGAATCTATTCTTTAACAGGCTGAAGTCACTGGCATAAACACATTTAACGATCCTGAAAATATTTAAATATAGCGTTAAATTAAACAAACCGTGAAAATTGTCTTAACCATATCCATAAAAACACCAATCCCACTTTGCCACAAATTGAGCTCTTACTTGTTTATGTATTTTTAAGATTAATGATACAGTAGGTGGGTTCACTTTCAACTGCTCATGTTAACCAAACCATGCTCTTTATACCAAGGAACTGTGGAAAATACCATCCTTGTACCTCAAAACTAGGCCAAAATAGTTTAAAGTTTCCTGGAGCTCAGGAGGGACCAAGGTAAAATACATCAATGCGAACAGCTGGCACATGTGAACAGAGCAGGAAGGCACATTAATCATTAGAACATTGAGGCAAACAATAAAGCAGGGCTGAAAGTAGAGAACAGAAATACAGGCCTGTGTACAGCTCCAATTCAGGCTTCAGGGCTCCAGCCACCCCACTAAAACAGCTTCCAGCTCCCCCCAACATTAAATCTAAACTCCAATTATATGCAATAACCTTTCTGACAGTATGCTTCAAACATTTCTTAGATGCAATTACCCTCATAGAGGCAGGCAGGAAAGGGTGAACTGAAAAAAAAGGAGAAATGTGAGGGGCCTCGTTGAAGTAATGAGGCCAATTTTAAGTTTCAATTATAAGAGAATGGGAGTTGGGAGCTCCGGGAGGAGAGGCAGGCAGGGCTGTGTCTGCAGCACCATGCATTTGAATGACACAAGTGCATGTGATGACTGGGGAGAAGAGATTTAGAGAACTGTAGTAATACAGAGCAGGGGAAGATGAGAGAGGACACAGCTCCTGATGTGTTTACCTCCTTTGCTGATGGGATATTGACTTTTCCCACCAGGTTGGTTAGAAAGGGGACTATTTACGCTGCCACACAGCAGAGTAAGAATGACAACCAGCATCACTCTGTGCTCCTCTGAGTAAAAGACAACTGTGACCGTCATATATCACACAGCCAGTCAATACCTTTGAGTTACCACACCATCCAACTTAGAGATGCATATAAAAGCTCCTACTTTCTTCCTAAATGAGAATTTAATCAATAACACGCCTAAGGCCTTCTGAAAACTAAGCTATACAAACTGACTGAAATTGCCTTTCAGTACTCAGTCACATTCTGAAGTAGTTTTATACCCATTAGCAACCCATCATTGTTTCAGTAACATCCAAGTTCAGCAGCAACCAGCAATCTTTTAAGATGACCACTGCTGCAGAATGTATACATGGCTATACATAAGACATATTTATACACATGCAGAACATACAAAAGACACTATCAAAACAAATATAAAAATTAAAAATGCAATTATTTTAATAGAAATAAATAAAGAAGATGTGCTTCTGACTGTATGCAATGCAAATTCAGGTACTGTATTTTCTAAAGTTAGTAAATCACTGAATCTGGTAAATGTTACCAGAATCGTACTACCAACCATGCAGGTAATCCCCCCTTCCACCTCCCAACATAACTCCTCCTTCCCTTCACAAAACACAGTCTGAACTTCTGGATGTCCCTGTCAAATTCAGCACCCCATCCAAGTCCTTATTTAGCTACCTAGGTACATTTTTATATTATTAAGAACAAACAAACAAACAAAAAAAAATTAAAAGGTTCCTGAAATCC
>VZRR01011464.1:277778-327778 GCA_013398015.1 Oreocharis arfaki
AAGAAAGTGAAATGGGCAAAAGCTGAAATGCTTGCAATACTTTCAGAATAATACGTAGGCTTCTTCATAGAAAAGGAGTTTTTAGAGAGGCTCTGAAAACCATTCTGTAGGTTTTGTTGCCTGCTCTGAAGGGTTCGATCTTGGGCACTAAGACAAAAATGACTGAGCAGAGAAGCAATTTGCCAGAGAATTGTAATCTGAAACTTCTTGCAGACCAGTCCATATGAATCACTTATGCTGAAAAGCACGTGCTTCCAAAATTTCATATTACTCCATTAATATTACTACAATTACATATACTTAAGGCTGAAAATTCAAAGGTGACAACATGAGTATATACATGAGTATATATATATACTACTGGTTGTCTTCAACATAAAGCTAGTATTTTGTTATAAGCTATTCTTTGCTGTTCCACTCAAACTGAAAAGAAAAGAAGTGGATGAGGGTCAAGCTCCAGCTTAACTAGTCCTTATTTAAACTGTGTTCAGCCTAACTTGCTGTTTTCTCCTCAAGGAGCCCTAATAGTCACCCCAATTAATTTTCCTTCTTAAAAAAACAAATAGCTGATTTCATAGCCTAATATGCCATTTTGTTTTAGTACTTTTAAAACACTTTGCAGGCACCTCAATCCTTACTTTTACATTTTCTTCCTAGAAAGCTTGCCTTATGTTAAATATTTTCTGGGAAACCGAATAATAAGATTGAGATCTGCAAAAATAAGGGGTATTTTTTTGTTCCATTCAAGAATCAGTTCCCTCCCTCTTCCTTGGCTGCAAAAGATATTAGCTCTGAAACTGCTGCACTGAGTATGTTTCCTGTATTTTTTCCTGTAGATGGCTCTTTAGTGAGGAATTCTACAGCATTTAACCAAGTGCATGTGACAATTTTCCATGTCCTATCTCCAAAATATGGCCAAAGAAGAGAGAAAAACTTTGTACCATGTGTATAAATAACTCCAAAAAAACCCACCCCAATGGATTCAAGTTTCTCTCCCATCAGCAAAAATATTAAATGTATAAACACACTGTGACCAAATTCCAGAGGTTTCTGTTTCCTCCTCTTCCTAATTCATCTAACTGGTTTTCTGCTCTAGCTACATGTAAGACTTGACTTTAGTGGACACAATTTCTACAAGTCTTTCTGAGAAATCACTTGCATATAGAGACTATGCAAATGCATGTAGTTGAATCCTGCAAGTTTCCTGGTAGACAGTTCTGCTGATGTGTAATCAAAAAACAAGGAAACTTGTGCAATAACCCCTGCAAAACTGAAATTCTACTTTAAAAAGGAAAGAGAAAAACGAAACCAAAAGAAAAAAAGCGGATCTTTCAAATGTAGGTATAATCATAATTACCTCAAGTATTAAGTGTTTCTCATNATTCTTCTTTTATGCCTTTTTTTTTTTTTTTTTAAGTAACTCCAACAGAATGTACAGGTTTTGGTCTTCTTTTTTTAATAAATATTTTTTAAACTACACTCTATCTTTTTCTAGTTTGACCGAGCAGTTGGAAGTGGTAAGTAACGAATGAACCCACCAGCCCTCCAGACCAGATAATCCTCAACAAAATACCAGAAGTAACTGGATTACCACCAGCAGCTAAGAAACAACTTACACTTGAACAACTGCCACGTATGAACATAAAGCAGTTATAGCACGGAATAGAAATGTAACTTCAGTCTTAGCTTTCCTCATTTTTAAGTTGCCTAACTCTCAGATTTACAGTTTAACTTGGATTTAATAGAGTTTTTCAACTCTGAAATTGAAGAACTTCAATAAAAAAACAGAGATAAAGAAAGTGAAATGGGCAAAAGCTGAAATGCTTGCAATACTTTCAGAATAATACGTAGGCTTCTTCATAGAAAAGGAGTTTTTAGAGAGGCTCTGAAAACCATTCTGTAGGTTTTGTTGCCTGCTCTGAAGGGTTCGATCTTGGGCACTAAGACAAAAATGACTGAGCAGAGAAGCAATTTGCCAGAGAATTGTAATCTGAAACTTCTTGCAGACCAGTCCATATGAATCACTTATGTTGAAAAGCACGTGCTTTCAAAATTTCATATTACTCCATTAATATTACTACAATTACATATACTTAAGGCTGAAAATTCAAAGGTGACAACATGAGTATATACATGAGTATATATATATACTACTGGTTGTCTTCAACATAAAGCTAGTATTTTGTTATAAGCTATTCTTTGCTGTTCCACTCAAACTGAAAAGAAAAGAAGTGGATGAGGGTCAAGCTCCAGCTTAACTAGTCCTTATTTAAACTGTGTTCAGCCTAACTTGCTGTTTTCTCCTCAAGGAGCCCTAATAGTCACCCCAATTAATTTTCCTTCTTAAAAAAACAAATAGCTGATTTCATAGCCTAATATGCCATTTTGTTTTAGTACTTTTAAAACACTTTGCAGGCACCTCAATCCTTACTTTTACATTTTCTTCCTAGAAAGCTTGCCTTATGTTAAATATTTTCTGGGAAACCGAATAATAAGATTGAGATCTGCAAAAATAAGGGGTATTTTTTTGTTCCATTCAAGAATCAGTTCCCTCCCTCTTCCTTGGCTGCAAAAGATATTAGCTCTGAAACTGCTGCACTGAGTATGTTTCCTGTATTTTTTCCTGTAGATGGCTCTTTAGTGAGGAATTCTACAGCATTTAACCAAGTGCATGTGACAATTTTCCATGTCCTATCTCCAAAATATGGCCAAAGAAGAGAGAAAAACTTTGTACCATGTGTATAAATAACTCCAAAAAAACCCACCCCAATGGATTCAAGTTTCTCTCCCATCAGCAAAAATATTAAATGTATAAACACACTGTGACCAAATTCCAGAGGTTTCTGTTTCCTCCTCTTCCTAATTCATCTAACTGGTTTTCTGCTCTAGCTACATGTAAGACTTGACTTTAGTGGACACAATTTCTACAAGTCNTAACTTGCTGTTTTCTCCTCAAGGAGCCCTAATAGTCACCCCAATTAATTTTTCTTCTTAAAAAAACAAATAGCTGATTTCATAGCCTAATATGCCATTTTGTTTTAGTACTTTTAAAACACTTTGCAGGCACCTCAATCCTTACTTTTACATTTTCTTCCTAGAAAGCTTGCCTTACGTTAAATATTTTCTGGGAAACCGAATAATAATAAGATTGAGATCTGCAAAAATAAGGGGTATTTTTTTGTTCCATTCAAGAATCAGTTCCCTCCCTCTTCCTTGGCTGCAAAAGATATTAGCTCTGAAACTGCTGCACTGAGTATGTTTCCTGTATTTTTTCCTGTAGATGGCTCTTTAGTGAGGAATTCTACAGCATTTAACCAAGTGCATGTGACAATTTTCCATGTCCTATCTCCAAAATATGGCCAAAGAAGAGAGAAAAACTTTGTACCATGTGTATAAATAACTCCAAAAAAACCCACCCCAATGGATTCAAGTTTCTCTCCCATCAGCAAAAATATTAAATGTATAAACACACTGTTACCAAATTCCAGAGGTTTCTGTTTCCTCCTCTTCCTAATTCATCTAACTGGTTTTCTGCTCTAGCTACATGTAAGACTTGACTTTAGTGGACACAATTTCTACAAGTCTTTCTGAGAAATCACTTGCATATAGAGACTATGCAAATGCATGTAGTTGAATCCTGCAAGTTTCCTGGTAGACAGTTCTGCTGATGTGTAATCAAAAAACAAGGAAACTTGTGCAATAACCCCTGCAAAACTGAAATTCTACTTTAAAAAGGAAAGAGAAAAACGAAACCAAAAGAAAAAAAGCGGATCTTTCAAATGTAGGTATAATCATAATTACCTCAAGTATTAAGTGTTTCTCATGGAGTTACATTCCATTTTTATCTTGAGAACTCACCTAGTGCTCACCTTGCTTTTTAAATCACTATTATTAAGGTTACCTACATAATAAATGGTGTGTCTGTATCACTTAGGTGGTTTGCACTTTAACTTTTCACTCATGTTGCTTGGTGGACAGTTTTACTTCCCTGATGGAGATGGTCCTGCTTTTTTTCCCCCTGAACTCCAGGGACAAGCACCCTTCTTCACTTTCCCAGTCATTCAGTTTCCGTAACAATCATTCAAAAGTATTCTCTTTCACAAGGTATTTACCCAGCATGGACACAGGTCTGATAAAAAACACCCGAGAGAACAGCTCCCCTGACTCACAGGTGTTAGTCTTAGCAGCAACAACTATTAGTGACCCATTTGCACCACCAAGAGGCTCACTTGACAGAAAAATCTAAGAGTCCACAACATTTCTACTTTTAAAAGGGCAAACCCTCAAAAGCTAAAATGCCACCAAACCAGTAGGGAAATGCCCATCTTGAAGAAGGGAGGTTAAAAACACCTAATTGCGACAAGAGTGCACTTCCACACTGCCACCTATTGGGAGATTTTAAAGAACTTCATAAATATTAGCAAATTCTAGCGGAAGGTGTTACCACCAGACAGACACCACTCCTGTCCCACAGAAAAAGAACAACTTGTGGACCAAGGGGAAGAATTTCAAAGGCGTACCACCAGTGCTGCCTACCTCATGCCTAAATATAGTTCCTCACCTTCACCATGGACCACTGCAGGGCTACCACACTTACCAGGCTACAGATATTAAGTCCTTTGAAAGCTGGGTGTGTTATTTAGATGCCTAAGTGCAAGGCTGAAATTCACAGCTGAATCAGCTCTTTCACTGTCCCACAAGAGCTGCCGGGGGCTGCAATCTGCAGTCCTACACTCCACAGTGGTGCTACCTAGTGACAGATGCAGAACGCTGCTTCCCCGTTAAAAATGACCAGGACATAATACAGCGTAACATACATTTTTCAGGGATGCAAGCAAGTGAAACAAGTATTCAGGCTGCGAGGGTATTGTATTATTCATTAAAAAAAAAGACTCGGCCAGAGGCGAGTAAAATATCCTTGCTCTTTTAATTCCCACCATCCATAAATAATCTTCCTGTTTGTGTTTTATTGGAAAACAACTGATTTAAAAGTCACCTAGTGCTATAATCCCCGCTTCACAACTGCCATCTGTCCTGCAGCGGGAGTAACGGACCCTTTCATTCACAAGCAAAGCCAGCGGAATAAAGAGGAAGAGGAGGAGTTGAAGGGGAAGAGAGTGAGAAAGCGGATAAATTCCGTTTGTGCTATTAAAAAAAAAATAGAAAAGTGAACTCAGTGGTTGAAAAGTGAAGATAAAAAGATGAAAACAGTAATCTTGCTACAGAAACCAGAGAATTATGTTCTTGCTCGGCCCCTCTTTTTTCTTTTTTTTTTTTTTTTGTTTCACACCATACAAACTGTAGCACCCTGAACAACTCACTCCCCTGCTATTTCCAGCACTTTAGAGAAACTTTTCAACATTTCTGTTAGACACATATTTTCAGCAGTGAGGTGAAGACAATAAGTAAACAGGTAGTGAAGGGCTATTTAGAGAGCTGGTCAGTCACAGTAATAATAACAACGCAAAAAGAAAAAACCCCACACAGCACAGAACATCTATCCTATGCGCTGTAGCCACAGACAACACATGACCTCTGACAAACAGTTTTCAGAGTAATTTTAATGCTACTCTGGATTTAACTTGACTAACTGGTAGCAATTGAGCACATCTTTTTTTGTGGCAGCAGTTATCTAAAATGCTACAATAACAGCATCAAAAGTAGAATGGTGGAAGATTGGTTTTCCATTGTGCTGCTGAACTGGCATAATGCCCACTTTAAAAGCAATTCGCTGCTCATCACTGAAATCTGGCAGACACGACACTAAATGCCTTGAGGAAAAAAAAAAGGGTCTTGAGAAGGGGGAACCACTCCAACCACCAAGCAAAGAAAAAGAAGGAGACTAAAAAAAAAAAAGGGAAGAAAGAAAGCAAAGAATGATGAATCTATGTAAGAAGAGAAAATTGCAAAAATAAAAAGTTTAGCACTGCATGCAGACTCAACAGGCACTACTTAATTTCCTTGAAGATTTTATCCCAGGCTTGCATTAGTAATATCAGAGCAAAACAAAAGCAAATATATATTTATGTCTGTCTATTGTTCTGATGAAGTGAAAACGTACTGAGTTACGTCAATCATTTGTCAAACACATCTTCCTAGTTTTATTTACCACTAAATATAATGAGTAAATATGTGATAATAAAACTCTTCTTTTTATACGGACATATACAATTTTTTCCCACAACTAAATACAGGTAATGATTTAGGAAGCTTTCAAAATGTCTTTTTACTGTCAATAAAACTAATTCTATTCCCATTTTCATGTTAAAAAAAGGCTTTACAAATGAAAATTCAAATTAAAATTCTGATTATAGTGTAGTGTGACAACACCTGTATTTATAATTTTACTGTCAGCTAGCTCGTAGTGTTTAACAATAGCTTGAAGCAGAAAAGTAATTGGAATTTGTCTGTAACATGCCAGATGACGACACTGGGCACTTTGCTGTGCTACAGCAAATTTGGTTTGATGACAAAACAACCTTAGAAAGATTGGACAGCACCCCACCCTCCAAAAGGTCAAATAAAGCTATCCCTTACCCAGGGACAAAATCTAACTGAAGTAAACCAAACCAGCTGAGCAGTGGCTGCAGAAACCAGGGTACCCAGAGAGCTGGCTGGCCTCTCCTGAACAGGCATCCCTCAAGTCCCTCCCTGCAACATTCACCTCCCAGCAGCTCTTCTAAAATCGTGCATTGCTCCAATATCATCATCGATGTAATTCAGAAACACAGGACAGAAAGGAAGCAAAGGACACCAGGTTGGGAAGAGAAGCTAACACAACTGCTGCAGTTCCGTGGGCCTCCGTGGGAATAAAAAAGGAAGCCAACAACAAAAATGTGCAATGCCAGTGTGAACATGGAAGTATCCTGTGTCCTGTGTTTTCATATCTCCCACACACATACACTCACACGTACTGATTGGTGCATGCTGACAGGCCAGGTCAAATTTAGGGCACAAACACATACACTTTTAAAGAAAAAGGTAAAAAAAAAAAGGCAAAAAAAAAGCGCTTTTCAATCTGAAGATTTCAAAACTCAAACACATGCCACTCTCCACACACAACTTGTCTTACTGAAGTCGACAAATTAAAAGCCCATGTTTTTCATTATGCTGAAGACAGAAAAAAATAAAGAAAAGGAAGCCACATAAGAAAGAAAAACAGAATGACAGTGATGTTTTAGTTTACACTAGATATGGCAACACATACAAACTGTCAAAACTATGGAGTGAAAAAAGCTGTTATCAAGCAACTGTCAAGAGAGTCCTCTGAGATTTGGAAATCTTGTGTTTATTGTAACTACTGCACATTACACAAAGAAAGAAACATCCCTCTTCTTACCATTGCTGCTAAATATCATGCAAGAGAACCCAGACTTTTTCCTCACTATTTAGAATAATTTTTTTTTCTTGTGCAATTCTGTGCTTGACAGCACAGGGCCCCTCCTTTTTCAGGTTTTTTATTGTTTGGTCAAAGTTCAGAGAGAAACTTGAGGTTATATCAAACATTATTTCATTTTCAAGAACTGTCAATACCAATTTTATGTTGTTAACTTGTTGTCCATCATTTAAGAGTAGAACTGTTGACACCAAAACACATAGAGTAAGAATTTCTCTCTTAAAACACGTATATAGGAAGAGCAAATATAATGGAAACAGCTATTTTACTAGACATACTAACAATTCTTTTTCATGTATTTTAACATAGTGACTAGAAATGAGTCAGTTAACTGGCAGCGGGCTACAATATTCAAAGGTTTAGTCTGAATGTATTAATGCAGATTTTAAATTGCACTTTCTGATTATAAGAAAACAACTACCCCTCAGAGAGAAATCCCCAGTATCTACAGGGTTTCAATAGAACCTTCAAAGTACTGCTTTGAGTGACAGACTTCTATGATAATTTCTCAACGAGTAACAACATTCCAACCATGCTGATACCTGGTTAAAAAGTTGTGACCAAAAAACAAATTGCTTTTTGCTCATTACTCACTGTAAAATCACATTTATTATCATTTCTACACTTCAGGTTTATGTAAAAAACATCTTTATTCTGGATCACGGGTTTTACAAAACAAACATCTGATGAGGCCCCAAGATTTAGCCTGAAATTCTTGAGAAACAATGAAGCCTTGAATGTGCACGTTTTTATGGAATTTTGACTGCATTGGTTTTGGGGAGGAAAGTGTCAAACCCAAAACCTCAATAAAGGAAGACTCAAATATTATTTGAGCACAAGAGCAAATGATCGGTTGCCCCTGTGAAGTCAATGAGCCCACAGAGAGTACAGCAATTTTAAACGCCTCAAAACTGATGTTATTTCATTCTGAATTTGTTAGGGATATCACATCATCTCTGCAGATCTTCGTGTGAGCTGACTTCCTATGACCAAGCATCAGCTCCTGTTGGAGTTACCCAGAGCAGCCACCACTCTGCAGACACCAAACATCTCCTGGGAATAGCTGCTCCTCATCCCTGAGCACAGAGTCTGATACAGCCCAACTGCTCAAACTAATAGGGACATCTTCACATTTTTGCATATATAGATTTTTTTTTTCTTTTTTTTTAGTCTTAAGAGCACTTCTTCAAAATGTCATAATATTTATGATCATTAGACGAGAATACTTGAACAAAAATTCAGCCTGACACATTATATTCCCCACAACTACCATGACCACTTAGGTATAATTTTATCTCCAAATATTAGTTAACCTCATATAACACAATGACTAACATACTATCTCAATGCAAAACATAAAAACAAAAAGATAGAGAAACTTAACAATAATGAATCTTTCCCACAAAAAACTGCATTGTTAGCTGCATTATTTCCTAGCTTTGACTCTCAAGTACTTCCTCCTCCTGGCTTATAAGAGTTTTAAAGTACCATAACAATTACTGCATAAACAGCTGCAGCTATATGTCCATTTAACACAGTCTTTTGAGAAAAATACATTAATACCCTAATAGAAGCTTACACACATGCTCACACAAAACATAAGAAACAAAACAGCGGTCTGATCCTCAGAAATTTAATGACATGAAATAAAGCTATTTTCAAGACTGGCAGAGTTATAATACTGCATAGATATGATCCATATGCTAAAAGTCTATTCAAGTACTTATTGCTCCATAAATAGAAACCGTTCTTGTCAGTGAACTGCAGTGAAAAAAGAAAGACTATATGGAAGGTTTGGTGCAGAGCAAGGGTGAATTGTTGAACTGGTCCTGGGCTTTAACTCTGATTAGATTTAGAATTATTAAAGTTTCTTAGACATAATGAAGTTAGCCTGACTCATCAAGGTCTTTTCATCTTATCTAGTCTACCAAATATCCTTTGAAAGTTCATAAAAGCACTCTGAGAGCTGTATTTTTAAAAAGTCAAGTCTGACTGAAAAGCTCATCTGCCAAATCCTCTCCATATACACTTCTAAGGGCTAGGAGACAGAGGGGGAAAAAAAGGATGAGAGAAAAAGAGAGGGTCATTATAGCTGAAATTCAACACATTGAAGTTGGCACCATGAAAATAAAAGAGCTTCTCCCATTAATCATGAAATTTAAAGTACTGGAAGATCTACCAGACCTATTTTACTGAACAGGAAAATTCAGTACCAGAATATTGTTAAATTGAGTTAGCATTATCAGTGGAAAAAATATGCTCTATTTCCTATTATTTATGAAGCCCTGTTCTTTTCTTTCTTACCAATTACATTCCCTATCATTTCCAAAATATACAAACTGTTTTCAATCAACAGATTTCTTTATTACAGCATACTGCATGCTTGTTACTGCCTCTTTTCTATATTGAACCCTTGATTGGACAAGCATTTCAAATTTAACATGGACTGTGATTGCACACATCAAACAAATTAAACCTGCCAATCTCTTTTTGGAGGATATCCTTTTTATATACTATCACTGAAGAGTACCCCGAGTATATTTGCTTAGGAGAAATGGGGAAGGAGAAAATAATATTACGGCAGAGTCAGAAGACATTCATTTCCCCAAGATGTGTAACTGGCCTTGCATCCTCTTTTTCCTGTTTTCTAGTAAATTATTTTATAACAGAAGAACGTATTTACTGAATTTCTCAGCGTCTGTTTTACAATCATCAGTCTATTTTTCCTTTTGGAAAATAGCTAATCATCTTGCAAAATTGAGATGGCAGTAAGAGATGAACAATCCAGTAAGCCTGAAACTGATTTTCCTTAGGTTAAGCAGTTGCAAACCCAGATTAAACAGTTCTTTGCAGAGTAACAGAACTGAAATGCATTGGGTTATGCAAGCCTGTTCAAAATGAGACTCAGGTTTGCAGAGCTTTTCACTCTGCAAGCAGGGAACCAGTGACAGGACGAGAGAACAGTCTTCAGCTGCACCACGGGAGGTTTAGGTTGGACATTAGGAGGAATTTCTTCATAGAAAAGGTGATTATACGTTGGAACAGGCTGCCCAGGGAGCTGGTGGAGTCACCATCCCTGGAGCTGTTTAAGAAACAACTGGACATGGCACTTTGCGCTATGGTTTAGTTGGCATGGTGGTGTGTGGTCAAAGGTTGGACTTGATTGATCATCTTGGAGGTATTTTCCAACCTTAATGATTCTATGACCACATGAAGATGAAAATAGTGGAAAGCATTTGCTTGAAAGAGGCAGTTTAGAGATGCATTGGTTCAAAATCAAGGTCAAGTGGGAAGAAGTCTCAAAACAGAAAAGCAAGTAAACAGAAAGTCCCTGCAATATCAAAAAACAGAACTGAGCAAAGTCAAGACAATCAAGACAAGACAAGGAATGTACAAAACCCAGAGAAAAAATGAGAAAAATTTTAATTAAGATACCTGCTAGTAATGCTTGACTAAAAGCATTCACAGCTCTTTGCACTTATTAAAGCTTAATATAAATCTCCCTTCTGCAAATGCTCATGAAACTGATTATATATATCCTTATCTGGAAGACACTATCAATTTCCTGCTTTATCTGCATCATCAGGGAAACATAAAAAGGACAAACTATTCATGCTGCTTTTACAGCTGCTGAGCACGGAATCTTCATTCAAAAGATCAAGGTGCTACACTCAGCTTTGCCACCATGTCCCAGCATTGTACCAGACCAGCTGCTGAATTCAGGCTTCATGTTTTCTCAGCAGAACAGGTTGGACAGCACCTCTTCCTCTGACCTACTGCTTCTCTTCCACTAAAAATTCTATAGGCAGGAAGGGTCTTAAAGATTGCCTATTTCTGGTGCACCAGACCTCTAGATAGCAGCAAAATACCAATAAAAATTAGTGATGTGAAACCAGTCTTCTGAGAGAAGAGGTAAACCATACACCACATTTCCAATTTTTGTTTCAGGGATGCCTCTGCTGGCATCTGTATTTTTGATGGCATAAAACATTCCTCTTCAGCTGCTGAAGATACTCAAGTCAGAGTTGCTATAAGTCATGTGAGGCACTTCAACAGTTTGAATACTATTTACATTGGGACAGCGTTCATTCTCGTCAAAAGCTCATAAGTATTCAAGGGTGAAAGCTCCACTCTTGTCTCTCAGAGAGGGAGGAAAGAATACAATGGAAGACCTGGATCTTGAAACTAAGAACTTTTATCTGTAGTTCGAGCAGGTATTAATTTTATTTTTGCTGAAACCGGTAAATTCAATTTTGATAGCAATAATGCAACCAGGTATCTAGTACATGATAGAAGCCACTTGCACATTTCAAATGAGATGTGCAAAACCAAGAGAAAACCAAAACCAAGATTTAAAACTTGCTACATTTCTTAAAAGTTGAATTAGAAAGCTTAAAACGAAATTTAATGAAGAATCTGCTGCCCTACCTTGCTTTCACTTGAGACAGAATTTACACCAACAATGTACTGAATGACTAGGTGTTACTGTGACTATCATTAAAAAGACAAAAATGAGAACAATGAAGATTCACTGCAAAAATCTAAAGAGATTTCTAAGCATTTAGCACTATCTCATTTAGTGAGTTACACATGGGTTTCTGCCTACTACAGGCAGTCTTGGCACTCCCCACCTGAACAGAGGAGGTAGAACACCATCAGCCACCCACCAATAGGGTACTCACTTCTAGAACAAGCCTACCACTCTTTATAGTACAGCCTTCTTCACCACAGGCAGGAAAACCAACCATTAAAGGATACAGCCACACTGGATAAGGCCTGACTTGCACACTCAGAAAGTGTGGCAGGAAAACTCAGTCTGAGGAAAACTGAGATGTTAATGCTGAAAGTTTTCAATACCCCCTTTTACTGCAATTACACCTTCAGTTAGACACTATTTTATAGACAATGAAAAGGGCAAGATGCAGTAGGGCACACACAATGAATGTCATCTCTCACTACACGGGAAGGAAAAACCTAAGGTTTAAGATGGATGTAAAGGTTCAGTGAAGAAGTAATTTGTTAGAGATCACCCTTTCAACTCAGTTTTGCTCTGAGGCTTGGAAGATGTACACATGTTGTAACTAGTGAAACTGTCTCCACTAATACAAATACAGCTGTTTTTCATGAGACTAAACTGTGAAAGTCTTTTGACAATACCAGGTACTATTCACAGCTGTAATGGTTTTTAGAACACATAATGGTGTTTAGAACACACTACACAATCACAGGTTCAGGTGACTAAGCACTCCACAGTTTAGATGGTAGGGGCTGAGCAGGAAAATGAACTTTGGACTCCACTCCATCAGACAAATCTATCGCTCTGCAGATGACAGACCCCAACATCTTCTTAGTAATGCTCTGGATTTATGACACTGAAGAAAAGAATATTTCTGTGTTTAATTGCAAAGTTTATGTGAAGATAACAATTAAAATGTCATCCCCACAGAAAACTACTATTGCTGAAACTCATCTAAACAGAAGAAATATTGAAATGATTTAAAAATATACAAATACGTAGAACCATTGTATTTAGAAACAAACAAAAACACTTTGGGCCAACGGAAAAGCCTCAGAATCAGTGCTGAGAACTGGCTAATACAGTTATTCAGATTTTAGTAAATGTTGTGGCATTAGTTTGATATGGGCAACAGCTTCCCAAAATCCACATTAAGCCCCCAGAAATTCTAAGTATTCTACACAGGGATTCTCAGATGCTGTGGTTACACCATGTCAGTGAAAAGCCTATATTCAAAATTCTTACTCAGACATCTAAACCACAATTGTGAACCCAAGCTGGTCAGAAAATACATAGACAGAGAGGTGCATTCCATAAAGACACCCAGCAGTGTGAGAGACACTTCGATGAAAGTTTTGCTCAAGGCATTTAATATACACATTTAAAATGAACATAATTCCTTTCTCCTGTGAGCACCTTTCTGACACAGAGCTGGATAAGGAAGTTCTGTTTTAAGAAATAACTTACACTACTGTACTGGCTAGTGCCCTTTGCATTATTAACTCAGTTTCTGCAAATGACTGTAAGTTCATCCAGCTCATCTTCTTGACCATTTCTTAACAAATCAGACTTTAAAATAAGAAAAACACAAAGCAAGATTGCAAAGAAGCCAGTAAACAACATCCATATATGTCATATATGTCACTGATACAATTTATTCTGAGAACAAATTGATATGAAACAGCTAAGTAAAGATTTTTAGTGCAACTAGATGTGAATCATGACAAAATCTAAGCTGTAAAGTCTGTGGAGACAACTGATAGAAAACCACAAAAACTCACTGCAGACACTGAAGTTATCCAGAAGTGGAAATGTCTCTACGCTGTAGGGACCATACAAAGGCTACAGCTGCTTTGTGTATGTATATGAAAACATGTATAAAATGAACTGTCTCTGCAAACCAGTATTCTATGATAACCTCTCTTTGCTTTTATTTCTTGGTCATAGGTCTCCTGGAGGAACAAAACTAAACATTTTCGAGAGCTGAACTGCTGTCTTTCAGCCACAGAAGCCACTGCAGTGTCTTTTCTTCAAAAGATGTAAAAATGTTAACTTACTCAAATCAAAAGGAAAATGCTAACTAATGTTAACTTTAAACTGTTGAGAGTTGGCACGAAACCGATTCTGACCAGGTTATCACAGGAAACATTGGCTTCAGATCCAGCTGACTACTGGTTAATCAAAGGGCCAAGCTAATGGGATGGAATTCCAGCCTCACCCCGTGCTGGTGCCATCCTCATTCACACCCAGGGACTCAGATCTTCACTTTTTTTCCACGTTAGTAGCTGCTATCTGGACAGTAAGGTGTATCTACTGCTTTCCCAAAGGGTTTCTAGAAAGGGAAACAGTCATACACAGAATGACACAGCACTGTAAAATATTTTCAAAATGCTGGAATAAGTAATAATTTTTTCTGTGCATAAATTACATTAAAAGCCTATGCAACGTTTTTCAAAAATAATACAAGAATCCCTGTTGAAAGCTACTGTGTAAATACTATTCTTCTGCATTAAGCTATGCACAAACCTAAAAAAAATTATTATGAAACGTGAATTTAACCACTTTGCAAACACCAAATATTCACAATGTTAACTTTGAGGACATTTACATCTGAGCAAGTACAGGGAAATCACAGATTTATTTTCAAAGATAATGGTAAGGAGAGGGATACAGGGAGTTTGCGTAAAAATTTATTCTGTCTGCATTTCAATTGACTTTCAACTAGGAGATTCTACCCAGTTTCTCATACATTATAAGAAGGTGCCAGTTAATAAAACAGAAGGAAAAGCTTTATGAAACATATTTTATTACTGTGAACACTGCAAGAAAATATTGTCATCTGATAACCTGGCAGGAACACCTTCATAACAACACACTGCCCTATCTACATGCCCCATCCCTGGCAGTGTTCAAGGCCAGGCTGGATGGGGCCCTGAGCAATCTGACCGAATGGGTGGCATCCCTGCCCGTGCTGGGGGGTTGGAACGAGGTGATCTTTAGGGCCCCTTCCAACCCAAGCCATTCTGTGATTCTATGATAATGTCTAATGTATGCTCCGTGCCTCAGTATTTCAGAATGGACAGTTCTGTGATCTACAGACAACAACTGACCAATCGCATACAAATGTTTCAATGCAGGAGCCTAAACTGGCCGGTAAGGACTTGGACAGTATCAAGAACAGCATATCAGTGAAATGATAACAATTTGATTTTTTTGCTCTCTATATTTAATGTATGTGTAACACCGCGGAACTTGCTTTCAGAAATCAGGTATCTAACACTAATAAATTATGCACCGATTACAGATGACCTTTGGAGATGCTAAAGGTACAGTCACAATCATGCATTTTAAAAAAATCTTGCTTTTCACGATAATGGGTGAATGTACGAAATTAAATGAGGCTTGCAATATAATCAGTGTGGTTGGCTGCTTTAATACATTCCATTTCAATTTAAAATCACCACAAGCCAAGAGGGACGAATCTAATTTGATCAGTTGTACACGAAAACACTGAAAAGAGATGTAAGCAGACCTATCAAGAGTTGGTAACATGGCCTGCTTTTGAAAGCAATTAATCAGTTTTTACAGAACCAGAAACTCTTATAATATTCAAAATCAGTTAAAGCCACATACTATTAGGAGAGTGGAAAGGAATTCTCCTAGTAAGAGCATCTTACACGTCAAGTTATTGCTGAAACCCACAAAAGCCAGGATATTCAAATAGTAAGGCCAAATCTCTAACAAAAAGGTGCAGTCAGGTGGTCCACTAACAGCAATAATTCATTGTCACTCCACTTCAAAGGTTTGACTGCTCTTTATGATGTTTTTCAACTGTATTTTGTATTTAACTGGATTTTATGAGTTCTTGCTAATATTAAATATGCATATTTGGCTGCAGTAGAATAAGTACACAGATTACTAGTAACTTTGTATAAAGCCTGTCATATGCAAAGAATACACACTTACAAAAGCAGAACAAGTTCCCATGTAATTAAAAATACACAGATTCATTATTTCCCACTCAAGAAAGACTGAGAGCAACGCTGTCTTATCTATCACACCTGTCATGCTTGCCATGCTCTAACTTTGTGGATTTTGGTCCTGGAGGCCCCACAGATTTCTCTGGCTGAGAAAATTTTTCCAGAAGCTACTGAAACCAATTCTGATAAATGAGACTGAAACTAACTCACAAATGGAACAGCACCACACCAGACTGCATCCATTCAATCATTAATTAGCATCTTCGTATGAGGAAATTTTTGAAAGGGTTTAAAATCCAGCAGAATTATCCAAAACACAGCTTCAATTGTAACAGGAGATGACTGGTAGACAAGCCTTTTCTGGAAAATGATGATCTTGTGTATCAGCACATCAGTGCCGTTGGAAGACTTGGAATTCAATTGCCATTTACTTACTCAAATCATTACCACCACTGAATTGAGGAAATTACTTTCCCACTACATCAGGCATAAGGACAACATACACAGAAGTAAAACAAGACACCTGAAAGCAAATTGCTCTGTCAAAAACAGTCACCGAAACAGCAGAGATGACAACAGACTAAAGCATCTGCTGCTGACACAGAAGATCAACTACAAACAAAAGAAAAACGCCATTGTGATCTAGTTTTGGATGAAGCACATGACGGAAATTAAATACCGTTGCTTTACTCTGCTTATGACAAAATCCCACAACCTTACTAAATGAACAACCCCCACATCAGACATTTAATCCAAAAAGTCTTGACATACAAAGAGAAAAATAATATTTAATAAACATTTGCCCAGCTTATTAATGAATTTTTGTTCACACATTTGATAACAGCTGGCTTTACCTCAATTAAAGCTGTAGCATGTTAGTTACTAATCAACTTCACAACAGCACCATTTTTTTGAACATCAGCTTTTGTTACATTCTGAAAGATATGAGACCTAACTCACCATCATTTTTCACGTTCATCTACATTTCACACAGTATTTTACAGACTGGGAGGCAAAGCAGATCCCCGAAACACCAGAAAAAAAGATTAAGATGAAAGAGAAGTCTATCTCCTTTCTATCTGAAAGGGAACATATTATATTGAAACACTCTCCTATTTAATGAAATGCTGCTCACCCTAAAGCAAATGTTTATCTGACTGTAAGGAGCAAACAAATGTATAATTCTTAATGATATCTATCATTCCAGAAAAAAATCCCACAGAACTTGGCTGCTTAGATACATTTATGGGATGGGCACTCAACACAGGATTCTTTCAGACCGTGTGCAGAGGAGTCTTTCATCATCCTCTAGAAGAACATCATCAAATTATGCAGCAGTTGCTTGCAGTGGACCCATATCTATAGATATATCCAGAGGTAAACAGCATCTAACTGTGTGTTAAAATGGAAGAAACCACCAACATACTGTTCTTCCTGAATATACCCATGTGCTTTACAGAAATTAAGAAAAAAAGTTAATTCACCTCCCTTCTTAGATTTCAAATTTCCCCTTTTTTTCCTGTCAGACTTGTCCTACTGAGCATTATAGTCAAACCTTCTCAGAAAACAGCTCACTTCATGAGTTTTAGGTGCTACATTCACCTGATGTCCCTTAGCATTGCTTTCTGGGACCAGGAACATCCAACTCCCTGATGGTTACAGATGTTGGTTTACAAACTCTGTAAGCTACCAGTGCAAGGGAAAGGCAAGAACCATCCCAACACACACTGAAAGAGGGACATCTTTCCTCCGTCACACCACACAGAGTGACCAGAGTTGAAACACTATCTCTTGTCATGGTGCTGCACACCAAGTGCAGGGGAACACTTCCAGTTACAGTCATGATCACAGGTATGAGATAAACCAGGGAAAATTAAACTGTTTATGGCAAACTTAAGTTACTGGTCCCTAATTTAATTAGACCTCATCAAAGATGAATAAATCCAAGAAATAATTAGTCATTTACATATGAAATGGCACTAAGTAACTAAAGTTCCAATGCTGGTGAAGCTTATACCCTCTTGAGGAAAGCAACTCAGGCCAACTTCTGAAAAGCAATCTCATGAAGTAAAGGAGACAAACTGCTCCCTGCCAACTTTACCTTGCAATGCTGGGGGAAAGCAGTTGAGAAAATGAACAATCACCAGGGTTTAGCACTTGGGAGCATCACCCCTGCTCTAATCTAGCGTACAGTAACATTAAGAAATTCATTACTCTGTTTTAACATATTGGTCAGTTTAAAAAGAAAATGAACACTAAACATTTCAATTTTTTTAAAACAATTTTTCCTGTTTCTCCCCTGTGCGCTCCCCCCAAATCCTCCCAGTTCTCCAGAAGACATAAAGAAGTGGGTAAAATATACACCTGCAGCTATTATGATACAGTGATCAAAACTCTTTCTTTTCAAAGACCCCCACCCACACGATCTACTAGAGTCTGTATCCTCTATCCCGCCCTCCAAGGGCACATGAGAGGAGCCATTCTGAAACAGTGAGCGGTCACAGGCTCAGCTGTCACTAATACATCAAGGTCTCATTGATGCAGCCAGCTCTACTACTAGGATGCCAATATATTTGTTTTCTTCCCCCCTGAGGGAAGCACGTCTGCTGATCATCTCCTGTTTGTGAAGTCAGCAATCCTGAACAGGGAATACAGGAGATACGCATTCGGCAGAACAATGGATGTGAAACAAGGAAGCAGGTTACTTGGGTACCACAACATTAAGTATTTTCTGACAAAGACTGCATTAGTAGATGACAGGAGATTGAACACACAGCAAACAAAATGCTTTGTAGGTTTTTCTGTCCCTGATGTTGCAGCTGATCTGGAAGAGAATGTGCAGAGTCCCTCAGGCAGAGACAGCCTTTGATCTCAGTGTACTAACTTGATACACTTACAAATCTGTGAGTGCCTTTTGTCTTCTGCCCTCCATAAAGAGGGTCTACAAGTAAAATAATGGATTATCTGAGTCTGCTCTAAGAAAATATATTTTAAAGGCCCTTCTAAAGTCAACTTTGTAAATGTGTATTTTCCTTTTTCATGCTTGACATTGAAGCAGAAGGAAGAAAGATGATGTGCTACGATCTGTAGAATATTAAACTCCTCCCTATGATAACTTTGTCTGGAGTTATCAAAATCCCTGTATTTACTGAATATGAAAAAGCAGAGGTTGATGGAGTTGGCTTTTAACTGCTGGAATCTTTTGTGGGTAAAAAATAGCTATTAATAGATAACAACTGTTCACCTTGAAGATTGCAAATTAATTTTCAAATGACCCAATGCAAGAAGTTTAGTCTCTAGATTTGCCCCTTCAAAAAATAGTACCCGTGTAGAACTACAACCTCTGCTTCTCTACAAATAACCACAAAACAACAGCCTGCTCCTGTGACAGAAGCCAGAACTCTGTTCTTAAAGTGATATTTAACCAGCTGGTTTACAGACCGCAAGACAGACTTTCTGCAGGAGTGGTGGAAGTCACGTTGTTTTGTCTCCTCGTGGTTAACATTCATGACAAGATGCCTTCTCCAGGGTCTTTACAATCAGCTATGCACACTTTAAAAACAGGTTATTCTGGGATGCAGAAATGGTTTATTTCAGAGCACACTTTTCTCACTTTGCTTTAGTCAACAGAGGTTGTAACTGGAGAAGGATAAAGAAAACTACTGTCATGTTACTTTTTATTCTTTGGTGAAAAACCTCGAGGTGACTGGAGTGCTGCACACATCAATTTTTCGCATTCGGCATCTAACAGGGTAACATGTCCCTGGTACAATTTTTCCAGAAATACTTGTGTGGATCTGAACCAGCCACCACCCCGGACCTCCTTTATAACCAGCAAAACGAGGAGGCATCTCTCATGTGTCATCCACACCAGCCTCCTACAGATGAGATCAGCTGAGCCATGTCCTAGAACTGCTTAACTCCCCCCAAAATACAAAGGACCACAGCCTGATAAACTCACAAACAAACACTTGAACTTTGAGACCTTAAAGCCAGCGGTGATGAAGCGCATTCCTTTGCAGGGAATTTTCTCCACCAGCGATATTTGGTGTGGAATGCCTGCTTTGCTTTACTGAGACAGGAAGGGATCAGCAAAGCCCCATTTCACACAGTACTTACAGACTCAACTACCTACATAACAAGGTAAGGGGTGTGTACACATCAAGCTGAATACAAACCAGCAGAAAGAAGGCAACAGCACCCAGAGCTGCACCAGCCAGAGCATCACCAGCAGGTGCAGGGAGGTGACCCTTCTCCTCTGACCAGCCCTGGAGAGAAACACCTGGAGTGTTGAGTCCAGTGCTAGTTCTCTTTTATTAAAGGCAATATATATCAGCTGAAAGGTAAGGGTGGCTTCTTACTATATAAAAGGCCTGTCACTGCAGTAATTTATACTATCTTTATGATTGGGATATACTGCTCTATAGAGCTTTGCTTCGTAACGAAATGTTTGTTTGATCTTCAGGCATTCCTTGGGCCTCTCTTAGCTAGGCACACGTGGGGACACAAAGTACCCACATTGTTGGAAAATTTGAAATGTAAAGATTTATGTGTAAGTTCAACAGTACTTTTTTTTCTTGAGTGCTGTTTGCAGTTCCCAGTTTGAAAAGAACTCAATTTTTAAAAACAAAGTATATATACCAATTTGAATTATGCTAAGAACACAGTTTATCATAATAATGGCCTTCAAAAATGTGCTATTCAACAGAAATACTGGCCTACTCCAGACATTTCTAAAACATCAGCTTGCAACTGTTGAAGAAACTTCCCAAGAAGGATGTACTCCATCTGTAAAACAGCTGATTTCTGCAAATAAAGATTGCCTCCCAAATCATATTTTATGCTTAAAGGACAATAAAAAAAGCCGTTCTTTGACACGTACTTTTCCAGAGTCCTCACTGTACACATCCAGAACAAGATGATACAAATTTATCTGTTCTCAAACCAACCCAAGTCTAGAATTCTTTTAGAGATGACTAATGCCAATTTAAGGCTGTGCCTATGATTGTGCAACAGTTTTCAATAACACATACATACAGATCTTCTATAACAATTCCCTAATCGAGAAACACTTCTCACAGGATTACAAGTGTAATGAAATGCACAGTTTAGGGAGCTCCTACTGGAAATGCAGGACCTGATTTTAACCACACCGGATTCAAACAACCCATAAAAATAAAGGCTACATTTTGCAATGAACTATTTGACTGTCCAGCTGCAGTGCAAATTAGTTTCATTTACTGTTGTCTCTACAAATTCCTTCAACATTTCTACTTCTCAGAGCTCTCTCTCACATTTTCCATATGGAGAATTCTGGGATTGTTTTTTGAAAATTCACTTCACACACCTGTTCTGTTCTTTTATGTCTTTATTCTTATTTTGCACTAATGCTCTTTCCTCATGTAGTTCAGAACAAGCATTTCTCATTTCCTTTACAAAACACAACCACTTTAACAAAAAATTCCACATCAATCCCTGTGGCAACCTAATAAAATGTTACCTTAATACTAATATTTTGCTGGGCTCTTAATTACAGTACCAACAGTGCCATAGTGCCATGGATTTAGATGGGACAACTGGAAGTTCTTTACCTGTCTCTTAAGAATCAAAGACCAAACGAATAACCCACAGCCCTTTCCTTCCCCATGAAAGAGAAGTTTACCCTATAAGTGCTGTTACAAAACATCCTCAATGACTCAAATCCCCTCAAAGTGCAACATAATTTTTGAAGCATAATGCTGAACCACCAATATTGTTTCCACAGTCAGGGTAGAAGCACATAGACAAGTACCTGCAAGGCATCCTAACATAAGAATGTGCAATGTAAGGCTTTACCATGTTAAAATTAGCTTATCCCATGGTAATCTATTATATTAAGGTAAGGTTATATCTTACCCTTCTTTATCCTCATGAAACTTCTGCAAAGTCTGAGTGTACTGTCACCTTCCTTTCACATCTGTTTTTTGGTGAAGGAAGTTAACCAAGAACAGCCAAGGGCTTGCAAAACAGTAAAACACCAGCACCTCAATGCCTGGAAGGACACGGCTCTAAAATGTGCAGCAGGTGACACCAGAGGCAGACGGCAGCAGGAAACTAAAAGCTATTTTGAAAGGATCTCCAAACAGTCTTTATCAAGTAAAAAAGTGTGAAGATGAGGGCTCCTGAAAGCCCAGCATGCCTATCACTTCTCAACAATCTATCCTGATGATTGTATTTCCCCTTTAAAAAGCCATTAATAGAACTGGAAGAAGGAAAACCAGAATGCTCTAAAGGGAACTTACAGGAAAGACGGAGAGAGACTTTTTACAAGAGCATTTAGCAGCAGGACAGGGGGGAACAGGTTCAAACTCCAAGACAGTAGGTTTAGATTAGATATTAGGAAGACATTCTGTACTGTGAGGTTGGTGAGGCACTGGAAAAGGCTGCCCACAGAAGTTGTGGATTTCCCATCCCTGGAAGTCTTCAAGGCTGGGCTGGATGGGGCTCTGAGCAACCTGGTCTAGTGGAAGGTTCCCTGCCCATGGCAGTGAGGCTGGAGCTAGGTGATCTTCAAGGTCCCTTCCAACCCAAACCATTCTATGATTCTGTGCTGGAAGAGCTGAGCAAACTCAGGACCTACAGGAGTGGGAGAGTGGTTTTTGCCAGGGCAGCAGAGATGCCTGGAAATGGTGAAGTGAGGAGAGCAGCAGCCAGACACATCAGAGCTGCCTCAAAACCCACAGACACCACCGGCAAAACTGGGTCCTGGAGGATCTGGTTAAAACAAAGCATATTTGTTGACCCTATGGGTCAGTGCAGCATTAACAGTCACTGTAGGACAGAAAACATATGTATGCATCAAAAATCGCTAGTGTTAAATGCCATAAAAGAACAAAAATTATACTTTTTGGTATTTGGTAGAAAATATAGACATGCTCATATGTTCATAGACTAAACAGCGAAAGAAGATGCATGTTTTGCCTAAACAGGAGCTCCTGACTGAATACTTGTCTTCTTCGAAATTTGCCAGAACAATACAATAAAACCAAAACAAAGCACAGTCTTCAGATTGTATTCAGAAGTTCAAAAAGGCATGGACACTTCATTGTAATTTCCGAATTTTATCAGAGTTCCTGTTTCTTTGGAAACACTGAAAAATATTTTTAAGCTGTGTCCAGGTCACCTTTATGGCTGCTTGCATGACTGTGGTACCCAAAATAGGGCTTAAACTGGCAAACAGCTGATAAATCTTTGGAGAATAGAAATGGAAAAAAATAGAAATGGTGGTTTTAAACTTGTATCCAGACTTTCAAAAATGAAACCTTCAGGTTAGAACCTCTGCTTCTTTCTCTTTTTTGTTAGACTGTGTCCCGAGAAGGGCAACAAAGCTGGCAAAGGATCTGGTGCATGACTCCTGTGAGGAGCAGCTGAGGGAGCTGGGGGTGTTTAGCCTGAAGAAAAGGAGGCTCAGGGAAGACCTCATTGCTCCCTACAACTCCCTGAAAGGAGCGTGTAGCCCGGTGGGGGCTGGCCTCTTCTCCCAAGTAACCAGCAACAGGACAAAGGGAAATGGCCTCAAGTTGCACCAGAGGAGGTTTAGGTGGAATATTATGAAAAATTTCTTCACTGAAAGAGTGGTTAAACACTGAAAGGGGATGCCCAAAGACGTGGTGGAGTCACCATCCCCAAGAGTGCTCAAAAGACACATGGTACTTG
The DNA here is from genome assembly GCA_013398015.1 of Oreocharis arfaki. Classification (NCBI taxonomy): domain Eukaryota; kingdom Metazoa; phylum Chordata; class Aves; order Passeriformes; family Paramythiidae; genus Oreocharis; species Oreocharis arfaki. The sequence goes on from VZRR01011464.1 coordinate 301,366, forward strand.
TTTCCAACCAAGAAGCTACACTTTAGATCTCTTAAATTAAGTAATACTTGAAACAACTGAAATATGTCTCAAGTTATCATGACAACACATTCATGGTAACCAATTTAAAACCCATTAATTCCTGTACAATACAAAATTTCAAGTATTAAATTGTAAAAATATTTTACATCATGTTACTGGTTACTACAGTTTACCATTACTCTTCAAACCATGGCAGTTAATGCTCTTAGTACATTAACTATATTGGTTTTGGTCACTCACCACTATTTTTCATTAAGTATGTTTTAAACTACAGGGTCAGCTCTATTTAAAATAAAAAAAAAATTTTTTTTTTTTTAAAAAAAAGGCCCTTTAATGCTTTTTTGCCCGCCCCTATGGCTATATAACAGAATCTTAAATTAAAATATTAATACGAAAAATGTCCTACTGTTAGTTTATGGAATATATAGCATCACATTAGAAATATAAAACAATACGATAACTAGCTAAGTATTTTAATTCCAAGTCTGTAAAATTCTATTAATGTCAAATATTATTTGTTTTTATAATACAAATAAACTAGCTTAGGCTGTCACTCACCTCTTTTTATTCATTTTTTGTTTTGTCTTACTGCATGCATCTCTCACAAAGTGAAAAATGTCTATTTAAAGATAAGTGGAAATACTACAGTACATAACATTCTCATGTCAAAATAATTACATTATTATATTCTGAGTTAAATAATATAAGATAGGAAAACATTTTGATATGCATTTAACAGTTGTAATCCTTGCAGGATCAAATCAACTTCTTCCAAACCTATTTTTGCCAGATAAAAACAAAGAGCTCCCTAGCCTGACCAGCTGCCCCTCGCACCCATCTCAGTGCCCTCCCAGAAGGACAAGCCAGGACAGAAGAACGTCTTGCTGTGATCTTTTTTTTAAAGGCTGACCCACGTTTTGGTCAGTCAAAGATGACTAATTGTTCTCAAAAGCCAATTACATTAGACGGAAACACGAAATCTGGTAGTTGGATTGTTAGAATAAGATCAACCTCAAAATAACTGCAAAGGTCACAGAATGAGTGTGGCTTTGCTGAGAGAGGGACTTGAAAACTGCCAGTGGAGGCTCTGCCCACGAGACAGAGAGGTATTTCTTTTCTGGAGTATGTACTCCAAACACTGTCTTGTGCATTCATTATTTTCAAGGCCCCAAAACCCATGGCTTCAAGTGCTCAATTGCCCCTGCTCCTCCAGAAATATATCAGTCAGGATCAGTTGATACCACCACAATTTTCTGATGTAGAGACGGCAAAAATGTAATATTCCTTTATGGAAGGCAGTATTTTTTATTTCAATAAACCAAATTTAAGCTGCATTTAGGCACTTCTTTGTCTCGTGTTGCATTTTTATACACATATCATGCACCATTTTTGTGTCCCCTATGGAATAAAACAAAAATTTTCCATTACACTATTCTCTACATGGCTTACTAGTCCCTAATAAAAAGAAGATATTATCTCCATCCATTTCTTAGAGAAAAGAGCATAACTATATTTTCATAATGTATCTGATAGAAATCCTTTGTTTGTTGAGGATACAGAAAGATATTTCAAAAGAAATGTCTCCTGTGCAGTTATTATACTTCAGTGAGTATAATAATTAACATAATTTTATTTGCAGCAATAATTTAAATCTTGGAGATTAAATAAGGCTCTGTTTTTCACAAATAATGACTCCATGTGTTTCTTTTAATGGTCAATATAATTTAAACTGGTTTGGAGACAAATTCTCCTTAGGATTCATACACTTAGGAGATGTGAGTTGAGGTAATTACATTTAACATCAAGAAGATGACATATTCACATCAACTGTGAACCTAGGCCAAATCTGGGAGCTAAGAATAGCTTTTGGCAAGTATACAATAAAACAGTTGCCTTATGCAACAAGCACAGAAAAATTACACTCTGATACATGTGCAACACAGTATTAAGTCTTGAGGTGTTCCGAAGAAATTTCAATATTCCAGTGCCCCCCTTTCTTCATGTTTCTTTATCACAATTTCCCTTCTGACATAGATCACAATCTTCTTCTTCATTTTTTTTAGTATTACAAATAGCGATCACTTTTTAAAACATTATCCCTTTCATATTAATTCTGCTTTCTGTTACTGAAAGTATTTTTCTTCTTGGTGATTTTAATACTGCAACATAGTAAATAAATGCTTGCTGTCATAATGCATGTGAGAGAATTCATCCGATCTCTGATGCCATTTTGAAACATCACAGCGTTACAGAACGAAAAAAGATTCCCAAATCCAACACTTTACTGTTAGAATCTAACTCTTTTCATCCGAACTACTAAAGGTAGCACATGATTTAACACATACACAACATAGTTACTATCTTCATTTAATACAACACCCAGACAAAAGAACCACAGATTGTCCTGAGTATTAATTTTCCTCTTCTGTAACATGCAGTAAACTGGTTTTGGTTTCAAGCTGCACGATTAGACAAATTTATAATCAAGTATGTGCCATACTAAGTAACAAAACAACATAGAGACATTAAGTGTATATCAATACAGGAAAACAGTTTTTTCAAAAGCAGTTTTATGCAATAAAAGAAATCTTTGAAGCATGAGAAATCAGCTGCATTCCCTTTATCTTTTGTGGAGTCAAGCTTTCACTCCACACATACATGGCCATGAACAAACTTTCTTGAACATCTTTATATCCGACACCAAACACCTGAACCAGACAGCCTCAACCAGAATACAAACAATGTCACAAAGGTGTTCACCCAAACCATGCAACTTTCTGGATGTTCAGTTACAGAGTCTTTAAATTTAAAGACATAAGATATCAATGGCAAAAATTATGAGGCTCTAAATTTGCAGGCAACACAGTTGAGTTCTCCAACCTCATATCAAGGCAAGCCATAATTATAAGACATGGAAGTCCTTCCACAACCCTGTCAAACTGTACTGCCCATGAGGAAGGGGGAAAAAGAGTGCTGGTGTTAAGCACAACACTGCACACCATCTTCAGTAGGTCACTGGTCTTTTAAATAATCTCTAGTGAACAAATAAGATTTCAGAAAGTTTTTAGTAGATAATTACACTTCCTGATTTTGTAATTAGTGGAACTACATGTAATTACATAATAATTATGACGGTAATTACGTAATTAAGATGTATAATTATGTAGTAAAAAACATTATGGAAATAAAAGCCATCAACTGTATAAGCACAATACATTTTTAAAAATAAATTCTGTATCATCTGTTTAAAGCTACCATTTTCCTCAAAATATCAAAGTGATTATCAGCCATCACTGGCAAGTTCTAAAATACATTTCTTATGAGACTTAAAAATCATACAGATAATTGTATCTTTTTAAAAATCTCTTTAAGCCTTAGCTTTACATTATCTTTCTGATGTCTAAGCACACAAATACTGAATGCACTTTACAGAGTTAAATTGTTTACATTTACACTTCCAATTTCTACTAAAATAATTTTTTTAAAAATAGCATCCATGCCAGGATTCTGGTATCTGAAACATGGGAATTTATAACTTTTTTTTAGTACAGTCACATCTACAAAACTTTTGGGTCTTCTAAAAGGAAAAACACGCTAGTCTTGCACTTTCCTCGACAGAAAAGAGCAAACTGCAGTGAGAAGCACTAGCCACTAAAACGTTGTCATTTCTGACTTGCAGTGAACAACCGCAGAACTGACCCCCTTCAAAACAAACAACCCCAAACTTTACTGAGGAGATGAAACCAGAAAGATGAAGGTCTCTATAATAAAAATGTCAATGTTTCACACAAAAAAGAAACTGTGAAGAAAAAACTGCTTTAGAAATATTTTCTGTTTAGAGAAACTCACAAGAGAACTGATAAAGGAGGAGGCAGATGACACCAGACAGACGATGCCATTGCATGGGTTAGAGGTAACAAGCTGGCCTGCATCTATTCATACTTCAGTAGGAAAAAAAAGTCCTGAAGTGCAAATGAGGAGATATTTCTGTTCACTTTTTTCCACATGGAAAAAACCCCCAAAGCCTATCAGTAGCAGCAGGATATTTATTTGAAGAGGTCAAATAACCATTCCAATTTATGAGGAGTCAGAAATTAGCTGAGGCACTACTTCATCCCATCTGCAACATTAATACAATGTGCAAGAAAAAGAAGTCTACATTAATCAAAGCCATTTTATTAGTGGTCTGAGCCACAGTAAATGCACTCCTCTCATGCCATAGATTTTCCACACTGTAGACATATTATAACTGTTTTAACTCATTATTTCTATTTATTTCCTTCACAAGTAGAGAAAATAACAACTCCAAGAGAGATGCCTCAACCCATTGGGTTTTGTGCTCAGAGAAAGGGTTATAGAAATGTACAGTGTTAATGGGGTTTATTTAGATTTTGTAGGTTTAACAAAAAGACAACATGAACAGAAACAGAATGGAGAAAATGTTACACTTAAGATCTTAAAAATGTCCAAGTGGCAATAAAAAAGGCACGATCATTAGGGAAGGATGACTTATGATTTAAAGATAATCTAACTGCCCATACATTACTTCAAAAGGCTCAAAACCCCTATTGCAAATAATTTTCAGTAGCTTTTGCTTTCAAAAAAAGTTAGATTTAAAAATAATCAAGAAATAGTGACCCAAATTTTAGAAAAAGTTCACAAGTCTTCCTCTTCAAAACAACACATTAAGGAAAAATGAACAAGTGCTTTTGAAGAAAGACTCAGATTAAATTGTTGAAAATTATTATTTTTGCAGTCTCTTCAAAACAACATGATTGGAAGACAAAGTACTTGACAGCAAATGTGCAGAGAAGCTTTTGCTTTCTTCGATGTAGAGATTACTACAGTGAACTGAAGTCTTAGTGATGGTGTCTGGAGATGTGATGCCATCAGAAACGTTTTGTTTATTGAACTGTGCCCTCTGGAAAGAGATTAGGCCAGGTTTCAGCTGCTGCCATCTTACAAATAAATGCACACACACATATACACCTAGGTAATTTATACAATCTCTCCTTATTGTCCACTGGAATGCACATGTAAAAAACTAAATCCCCCTTCTTATCTATTCCAACAAGTACTTTGCTGTAGTCTTCTGTCTGTATATTGATAAAAATGTGGCAAATTGTTCTGATTTACAAAAAGTTTTCTATTAAAAAAAATCACTTCAACCTGCTACTTGATACACCAAGTTATGAACATACTGAGGAAAACCACTCACCACTGAACTGACAGGATTAGGTGCACTATTCAGAGCCGATTTTTTTACATCTAGGTCTAACAGCCCAGAGGAGTTTCTTTTTTCCCAACATAATTTTTCAGTTTATTCATCCATGAAGTAAACTAGGGATTTTGGATGTTTGCATGGAAGGGTGGAGAGAGGTGCACTCAAAGAGCTGTAATAAAAGTGCGAAAACATCCCCTGAATATGCATTTGGTTTTACAAAACCGCAGCCTGTAAGTATATGATCAAAACAATTACATTCTATTTCCACAAAGTGGCATATACTTCAAAGACGTAGGTCTTCCTAATACACAGGAATACATAACTGCTTTCCCCAAAGTTATCTTCCTCCCATCCTCATTTTCTTCTGCTTATCCATTAAGAGCAGAAGAGGATATGCTGAGACTTTCCAGAATCAAATGGCCACGGGCTCAACAGCTGAATATATTGTGGGAAAGAATCCACCACAGCAGCTTTCCAATTTCTGTCTCTGAAATACTGAAGTGTCTCGCAAACAACATTTATGACCTTCCCTCTCTGAGAAAGGGGACAGTCGAAAGGCAGCACTGCCAGATATGGCAGCCCCATCCTACAGTACACAAAAAATCCTATGAGCAGGATCCTATTTCTCCAAAAAGATCACAGCACCATAAACAGCCTCAGTGATACCAATGCATTGTGAATAAGGAGACTGCAGCATCCTCATCTTCTATTTGGTGCCAGACGATGTCAGGGGAAACTGAACTGGAGATCCCTGTGCACAGAGGTTTTCATTTTACTGTGGTAGAAGCAAAATGAAAACAGTAATATCTTTGAATATTTAACAATACCAATGTTTGAATGGAATAACGATACAAAGATTACTACACTCTATTTCGATCTCCTGATGACATAGCCATAAAAATACATTGGTTTCCATTCTGAAGTTAAGGCACACATAGTGAGCATACTCCTGTATTTAAGCCTCAAGTGTTCAAAATCACTGATACTTGACCCATCCTTTTTCATCTGTACGAAGAGAGGATGCTACTATTTTGCTACTCCTGCTGCTTTTTACTGCTCTACTTTGCTCAAAGTAGCAATGTCTGATTAAACCCACAGCACAGCTTCAAAAAACTGCCAGAAAGTGCTGAAAATGTGTTGAGTATGTCGTTACTCACAATAGAGCATTTTTTCCCTTTTCAGGTTAAAAAAATAATTGAGAACAAACAGCCCTTCTAGTATTACTGGAATCTCAAATCAGGGGTTTGGGCATAGCAATATTAAAAATTAAACTGGTTTTTAAGCTAATACTAAATGTGCAACAGTTCCTAACTTAGACAGCCAAGAATTTTCAGAATTTCACTTTTTGTAGTATGACAACTAAGAACCTTGCACTTGTATGACAATCTTAAACTATTAAATTATATCATCATAACAGACCTTAAACTTCCAGATGAAAGGAAATACTGGTTTGGAGGATAAATGCCAGTATTAATAATAGGACAAAAGACCCATAACTCTGTCATCCAGATATTCCAGGGTGGTATAACCGACAGGTAACTTAACCAGTCACTGAAAGGAGAAAACATCACATAGACCAATCAGCTTATTCTTGCTTCTTACAGGAAAAAGATGGAACAATAACTATATAATGATTACAGTAGGTCCCAAATGAAACATGAGTGAATGATGTTGTAATCACCACACTGGTACAAAAAGGCAGAAGAAGAGTCTGCAAAACATATTAATTAATCCTTCCGCTGTATTCCTCTGTGGTAGGCCTGACTCACTGAAGGTCTATAAAAAATGAAAAAAAACCCAAACAAAAAGCCAACAACAAAACACACTGAGAAGTGGAAAACTCTCCACAAAACAGGTTAGCTGAAAGAGACTCAGAATACAGCATTGTATGTTTTAAGTATGTAAAACTCTCTAAGAGAACAGTGTATCACCCATCGTGCACAGAGTAAGCTTCAGAAAGCAAAATTCACCACAGAGAGCAAGACCAGCTCTCTACAGTAAGTACAGTGACCACACCAAACACCCTAAGAAACCGTTTGTACAACTTGCCAAGTTGCAGACCCTACATTGCTAGAGGGTTTTTAAATTTAGCCCATCTGTAAGAAGTAGGCTGTGGTAATTGATCCTCTAGCAGAGAAAGGAAGCGGCTTGGATATCTTTCTGAACTCCCACTGATTTCACAATTATTATTTTAGATACCATTTCAATAATTAGTATGGGCCTTCAGTGTAAATAGTGGAACAAACAAAACCTGCTCTGTAATTAAGGTTCTGTATTTTGAAGAGGCATGAACAGAAAATGCAGAAAGTGAACTAGTAGTGAAACATCAAGGTCCTGAATAAGACAAGACATGAATTCGTTCAAACTACAGTGGAAAACAGACTTATATCTTCAATCTTTAGCCATCAAAACCTTTTTCTTTTTATAGAAGAACACTCCAAGATAAATTACAACTAAAGCTGCTATTAGGAATAAACAGAATCTTCAAAAAAGAAGAACTGGTTTTTAAAAATTCAGGAAAAATGGCAGTAAGAGGTAGAAACAACAAAAGTTCACACAATTTCGGCTTCAAGAAACAATGACCCAAAACAAAGCAAAAAACCTCCCCAAACCAAAATCAAAACAACAGTCAAGCAGTGGTTTAGTCACATAAAAAGAGGAGACTGAAAGTATAAAGATGTACAAAACCTACATCTATATTTTGCCACCATTTTTGATAAAGGCAACGATTCTAATCACAGATCAAAGACAGAACAGCTTGTGAATGATTGCATGGAAACAAAATCTTTTTTGTTCTAAGGGAAAATAAACACTAGCTTCATGTTATAAAGGAGAGTTTACCAGATTTCCATTTCAGACCTACAACAAAAATGGCACATGAAAATTATTTAATCCTACACAGTTTAACACGAAGTGTATCAAATCAGTAACATACGTTACTAGAAAACAGATAACAGTGGTATCTATAAAATAAAAAGGTGGCATAAATAGCCACAGACAACTATTGTCAAATTCTGCATATACTGTAGAAAGATATCTTCCTCCCAAAAGAGATCTGAAGAATGGGACAGAATTATATGGGTTTACCATACCCACATAGTCAATTGCTCTGAAGAGAATCAACTGTCAAAGGAAAATTAAGAGATTTAATTTATCTGGCCTTGACACCTGCTGCAACACCAAGACTGAAATCACTGGCTCGCTGAAGAAGATAATACAATTTTTAAACAGCTATGAAAAAGAGAAAAATACACCATGCTGAAAGGTTAACTGTCCAAGAGAAAAAAGTCCCAGCAGAATTCTTACAATTCCTTAAGAATTACTCCGATAACTAATTTTATTGAACTTAGCGGTCAGGGTCCAAGAAACATTTTCTCATTAAAACAGAAGGTGGTAAATTACATGAATTCAGAAGCCACCATACTATTTTTCAGAGACAATTTATTAACCTTGAAGTCTAATATTACAAATGAGATTAAGCAGTCAAAAATTAACGAAACCAGGAAAACTAAGTAAAACATGTGGCATGAACCTGAGATATGAAAAAACCATGATTCTGAAATGACAGGAGGAAAAAAAAACCCCTCTCAAACCTCAGCATTTCTATCATTGCTTCACTTCAAGTTAATGATATGAATAGCTAGGAACAGGATGTAGGTGGTTCAAGAAATCAGCAGATTAATTCCAGCAAATGTACCAGACCCAGTGAACAAGACACTGGAGAGATACTATCTAAAAAACCACCTAACTTCTAGTTTCTCATACTCCAAAGATTAATTAAGCCTAGAAAAGACTGCATACAAAGGTTCTAAGAGGAAGAATCATACAGCAGAGACCAATTCTTCTTAAAGAAAGCTAAGAGTGTCTCTGCTTTAGCTGCAAAACGAAACAGAGATGTTCCCGCTATTTCCAAAAGCATAGCAGAGAACATCAGGGAACTAAAATAAATAAACATTTAGTGAATGGCCATAAACCAGCCATAAACAAGCTAGAACACAAAAATTAGAGTGAATTTTCAGTCATCACAGATTAATAGGCTGAAACACACTTTGGAACTGCAGCAAAATGAGCATCACCTCTCACAGGTTTCCAAATGAAGTTCCAGAAACTTGCAGTCCTGAAAAATGCAGCGGAATGCTGCAGCAGGGAATTGGATGTCATCACCCATGAAGTGTTTTCTGCCCTTAAGTCCTTATATTAGGCAAGAGATCTACACACATTTTGGTTTCGGCCACCAGTAGCATCCACTCTGTATGCTAAGCATTCCTTCAGTACATCTACAGAGCTGTATCAGACTGACATGGCTACACACTGTGACTTCTTTAGATGTACAAAGCCATCGTGAAGTGCAGCCATCAGAGCGAGTTCATTGACTTAGAGGGGTTAGGGAGAGGAAACGAGAACTTCGACAGGAAGAAACATAAGCACAACAGGCCAAAAGCAGCCCATTTGCTTATTTGAGAAGTTTTTAGCTAAGAGGTTTTTTTTCCACTATTTTCATTTCCATACATTGTTTATCAAAAAAACATTTAGAAACACTGAGTTTTATTTAATCTCTTTTCACCCCCCAGCAACCTAACTGCAGATGCAGGGCATGGGTGGGGATGATTTTGACAGCAGAGCACCCATCAGAACACAGTCCCAACAGCAGCACCTTTTCCACACAAGCACCTCCAGATCCACAGAGGACACAGCCAAGTGCTCTTTGTGGACAACATGCTTCAGTGGCGGGACCCAAACATGTCTTTTTTCAGAAGTCCAAGCATTAGCCCACTCTCAGAAATATTCTTCTGTCAGCTTGAAAATCACTTAGATGCACAAAACCCACTGATCCATTACAGCTTAGAAATGTTTTAGTTCAGAAATGTTATGGTAAATGGGAGAAGAGAAAAAAATTTTCCTAAGATCAGGTTAATCAGTATTTTATTTAACAGAGGTTTGTAGACAATTGGCATTACTGCTTTTCTTGTGCCTTCATTTTTCTCCCTGATAAAAAGTGTCTCTTCAATACTAACAGTTGAATGTATGTACACATATGTTTTAATTAATCTATTTACTGAAACTAACATGTACTTCAAGCAGAGAGATTTCTCTAAGGGTGTAAGACGTAAGAAAAGCACATTTTCGAAAGCACAGTCACTTAAAAAGAGAAAGGGTGCATATAATATATTCTTAAAGTGGTGAACTCCAACTGAACACATTCTCCTTATAGGGGATTCTTAAATTCATACTTTCTTCTATTTTCTGTGATAGATTACAGCCTCATAGTTCAGATTTGAAGAGTAGAGTAGCTCTAGTGTTTAGCATGCAGATTGCTACTAAACTATAGTTAATTAATTAAAAATTTAAACATACCTTTCTCTTCCTCAGTAATCACTTTATCCATCGCATAGTCCACATCAAAAATGTATCGGTAGAAGCAGAGCTGAGTGTACAGGGCCTTATCAGAATACTGTAATGTAAGAAGATAGGAATTAAAAACCCAACTCAAGAAGTGTCTCTTGCACCCATTTCTAAGTCCACTATTAAAAAGTGATTATTTCTATTTGGTTTTTTTTTCCCAACGGTTTATATGTTCTATTCATGTCAGCTTTTGGAGTTATTATTAGTATTATGCCACAAAGTGCCCTTACTACACCTCTACACTTTTCCTCACAATTTACACAGAGCACTTACATGAATCAACTAAACTTACAAGTTCTTACAGAAACTGAAAATGCATTTATCCACTCTTATAGATACACGTATCACAATGATGCCTTAGAAAGAAAATGAAAGTCATAAGAATGATGGGACAAAGGAATGATTTTAGTGCTTCAGTATACTGCACAATGCAATGAACTAATTAAAAAAAAGAATTAATATCTATTTTTTAATGAATACAGGTGTTTGTCTGTATTCCCCTCCTCCCACCCCAGCTGTGGTTACATACTTTGGGAATGTATCATCCAAATAAGAACAGGTACATGTACACCTTTAAAACTACATCATCACCTTGCTCTACACATCTGTGAAGGCTACTGCATGTCAGTAATCACACATGTAGCTCAAAAACCTGCAGATGTGTACCTGTGGAATATGATATTCAATTAAATGCTCTGAAGGCCAGTTATGTCAAGCCTCTGTGCTATTCCTCCAGCTCCAAAGTACACACCTGGATGCTCTCCTATCACTGCCAGTGTTCTGTGCTCTAGAAATTGCTTGAACAGACATGAGATCCATCTTGACCACACTACAACTAAAACTTCTCAATTCATCTCTTGCACCCTTGTTCCATAAAACCACATTCCACTCCCTGCTGTTTAAGATACTGGATTTTAGATATTGGCCAACAATGGTTTAAAGAGCTGTTCATTAGAAAGAATAAGATAATTTTAACAGCATCAAATTTGGAAGTAGTGTCCACTTTAATATATTTAGTGCAGAGGTAGACATATGCGAACCCTCAAAGATTTTCTTGATGAGCTATGAAACAAAGGATGTGGTTAGACCAATGCAAAACTGCCACTCAACATACTACAAGGAATGATCCTGAAAACGCAGTGGAAGAGCAACTGGTAAACTACTTCTACTTATGGGAATTCCACTTTAACTTAGCTTTTCAGTCTTCTGCCCAATCAAACCAAGTCTGGCTACTACATTCAGCTAATTTTACACTTCTGTTAACATGCAAGAAGTATCTGTAACTATTAAGCAACTCATGTTGAGACATTTGACAACTATTACTACTGCTTAGTTATTTTTTATGTATTTTAACAGGATAGTTTTTTTCCACTTCATGTGAACCTATTTTAAAAAAAGACACACAGAAGCATATTTTATTCCTTATTAGCTATTCTACGATATGCATCATCATTATACTATTATACACCAGTTATTTTTAGTAAATCCTGATTACTGCTTCCTGAAGAAGAAAAAAGGAGGACGACAGCGATTAAGTTATTTGTTTAGTTTTTTAGATTCAGCTGTAATTGCTGGTACACATCTCCCTGACTGCACACATGAAGCAGGTTGAATAGAACACTGAAATTACCTCCTTCATAATAGTTTGTTTTGATAATGTATTGTGTGTCGAGATGATGAGAAACAGTTGCTGTCAATTTGATTAGCCATTATATTTTTATGTTAATTGCCATTATTGGGTCCATTCTGTTTAGTGTCACCATAGAAGCCATACAATGTTAGCATAAATAACAAATTGGAGTAAATTAGGAAGATATATTTTTGCCAATTCATTTTAATTGCCCCTCAGTCCTTCCGTCGGTTAACGCAGCTGTTGACCCATAATAAGCGCTAGGTCAATATAGCTGCTTGTCAATTCAGAAATGCAAAGTGCTGTGTTGCTGGTAATGGATATACAACAACCTTTGCCAGCCAACTGAAGCAAACGAATGACAACTCACATGAAAGAATAAAGCATCAGCTATAGAGTTTAGTGACCTGATATTAGTAGGCAGGCTAATTGAAAGTCACTGCTTAAATGGATAAAGAAAGTACAAAAATCAGTATGTAAAAATGTATACATGCACATATAGACAGATATATACACACACACACGGGTTTTTTACTGATAGTGTCCTACTATCTCCTTCCCTTTAGCTTCCTGCACCTTACACTTAGTAACTGGTGGAAAACAAAATGTTTCAGGATTTTCATGCAATTAAGTATTAATATCATGGCATATTTATGAATCCAAGGACAAGGCACCTTAAATTTGAAAGGACTTTCAGAATTACTTATACCACCACTTCTTATATTTCCTTAATTTCTGACAACCTGTCGGTTTTAAAAAAGGGGAAAAAAACCCACTCCCTAAAACCTCAAACAATATTTAATTTTAACAGTCAATTTTTTGTGTAAAGAAAACCCAACACCCTGGAATTACAGGAAGAACTGCAGCTAAATTTGTATCACCATTTATACATTCTTTCTTCCCATGAAAGACTGAACGGTGAGCAAATGAAAATAAAACTCTATTTCAAAGTCTTTATTTACTCTATAATGTTTGATTCCTTTATTTCATTAAGAACTAACTTACGCAGGTATGTCTGCTTCTTTCAGAGCTTCCACTCATGGAAAGAACATTTTGTTCTTTTCATGCAACCAAACTATTTTTTTTTAAATTGCATTTAAAACCACAATCAACAGATGAAGGAACAAAAGGTATACAGTTTTCATTCACAGTTATTCACTTCTTTGACAGAAAAATTAGGCTTCTAATATAAAAATAACAGATGTATTAAAAATAAACCATTGTGTTTAGCCAACAAAATATTAATTTAAATCTAGGTTTAAAAAGGTTGTAGAACTGTTTCCTGCAGCATCATGAGGCCAACTGCAAATCTCCAACTGCCTTCCCAGGAAGAATTTAAGATAACACAGATTACGTAGCAGGAAACCGACGGTGTCTTAACAGAACTGGTCAATTACGAATGCTGGAAAAGCAAATTTTTCCATGACTAAACACAAAACTAGGTAAAAAGCACTCAGTCATGAAAAGACAATTATCTTGCTCAGCTACCACACACACCAGAGAATGCCCACCAGGGCATACATCAGGAAAGGAGACTTCCCAGGAGCTCCTGAAGGACAGTGGTGCCTCCACACAAGGCTAAGTCCACCCTGCTCGAATGCAATGTCTGGCTCAGCATTTGCCTTGTTCCTGCAGCTGCTGGTGTTTGAACAAGACACTGGACTGAAGGGTAGCACCAACTCTTCTCCTGTCTCACAAATGCCTAAACACCCAGCTCTGGAGCAAGGTCTCCTTGTACACTCACTGTAGCCATAACAGCCAGCTCCCTCAGTCCTTAACAGGGTAGTCAAGGAGTAAGGATTTTTACAGAAGAGTCGCCTTCCTTTGGAACAAGATGTGGGAATTGAAACTGGTTTTCTTAAAGGAAGAGAGAGTGAAAAACAGCTAGTGTCCACCTTTCCTCCTCTTTTTTAGAAATGCCAAAGCCCAACTCTCTGAAAGTAAGGGGGCCTAGAAAGATTTAACCATTGGCAACCATCTTCCTACCCTAAACACAGTGCCCAAGGAGAAATTAAGATGTACAGTCACTCACCAGCTTTGCTATTATTTAAGAAAAGTTGGTGGCAGCTGCATTAAGGTGTTGAAATTAGAAGGCCCCTCCCTCAATGCTGGCTGGTTTAAATTACATCCCAAGGAACTTCAGTTGGGATGCCTGACTGTCCTTCCTCCTGTTAACAGGGCACTCAAGTGGGAAACACACTTTAAAATCCACTCAGTAGCTAGGAGCAGCACAGTGACCTAAGACAGGAAATCAGGTAAGGTAAGAAATCAGGAAAAGAAAGAAGGAAAGATAAAAGGAAAAGTTGATGGAAACTCAGAACAGCAAGGCAGCAGAAAACTGAACTAGTGATTCCAGTTCTGATGTTTTACTTATCTGGATGCAGTGCTATTCTACTAAACACCTTTTAACCAGCATGTAAAACCTCCGTATCTTGAAAGTGTACATTTAAACTGGTCAGAAAACTAATGCCCTTAGTCAGATTAATTTTAGAATCACAGCACAGTTTGGGTTGGAAGGCCTCCTAAAGATCATCTAATTTCGCTCCTCCTGCCATGGGCAGGGACAGCTTCCACTAGAATGCTTCCATGAGGTTGCTCAAAGCCCCATCCAACCTGGCCTGCAACACTTCCAGGGGATGGGGGATCCATAGCTTCCTCTAGGCAGCCTGTTCCAGTGCCTGCAACTCTCACAGTAAGGAACTTCCTCAGAGCACCTAATCTAAATATACCCTCTTCTAGTCTAAAATTGCTCCCCCTTGTCCTGTCTTTATCTGCCTCCATTAAACTTCACTGTGAGTTCCTGCATTAATCAAATACTTGATGGTCAGCCTTTAGATTACTCATATTCCTCTGCAGTCTTTAATTTACTCTTTGGCATCTCCCAAATTCTTATACTTTTCTACAGTCCCACCACACTCATAACCCTTTAAGTCTTTTCTGCATCCTCACTCATTCTGCCCTTTTGCTTTCTTCTGCACCTGACTCTCTTCCATTTCTTCAACCCCTCTCTGTGGTGTATTCTTTGTTTACTGTTGTGTCATCTATGGTTTTAAGGATGAGAAAGGCAATAAGAAATTATATAAAATCCACCAAAAAACTCCCCACTTTTAGTCTGCTAACTCTAATAGACTGCTTTGCAAAAGAGATAATTTCCACAGGCTACAGAAGTTATTTGTATTACTTCAATTAATTATAATACAAAACAGTGGCACCACTTCATTAATCAGCTGCTTGAGAGAGTTACTTTTGCGAAAAGCCTTTCTGATAATTTTGATTAAAAAGAACAGTGGCTCTTACTCCTGTGATATGATTCAGTATGTCCATCAAACAAATCCTTAATATTTTAAAAACAGAAAGAAATAAAAGGAAAGAGAAAAGAAGTCTCTTGGCAGAAAAATGTGTCTCAGGGACTCTTTCAAGGCTTAGATGTAATGGAGCAAAGCATACAGGAAATACTTCAGTGCTTTGAGAGGCATTTCCTCCCCTCCCCCCCTTAGAAAGATGCAGTAATTAAAACCTAATTATTATCTTCATTTTAAACAAAACCTAAAGTGAATACCAATTAATAACAACATACTAATGAGCATCTGCTGTGATGAAATTGAATATGAATGTGCTGCAAATTTCGGGTAATTTATTTTTTCGGGGAAGTGCCACTGGTCTCAATCTACTGCTGGAAGATTGTATAGACTGCACACATCTTCCATCATGTCTCTTACGTGCAGCAATTTTTTATTTTCAAAAAAAGGACAGAGTTCAACTTTGTGGATGTGGATATATTCAAACTGTATCCATGCTGCAATGATTTCAAGGCAATAAACTAGTGTGTCATGTTTTACACACCTCACATACTCTTTTAGCAAACCCAGGGCAGTTGCACTGCACAAAACCCCTATTCACCAGCAGATTCTGAAGGCAGACACTCCTGCATGACAAGAGCTCACAAACTGTGAATTCATGTTACACTAAACCCTCATAATGTGTGTGCTCCTCGCCTCATGCTGATCTATAATGAAGTATGGTCTCCTTGTGCACCTCAAAGCCTGGTTAAAACACAGCGCTGGTCTACGTCAAACAGGCTGAAATGAAGGGCACAACACTTACACTCAATTTCATTGAAAACAAGAGATGCTTGGTCACCATCTTTCCCGGATGCCTTGGATATAAAGTAAATAGAGAGGGGTTGTGTGTATGTGGTTTCCTTCTTAACTCTCCAAACTGTCCACCTGTTCAATCAAATATTAGGTTTTTTTAGTGATTTTGACTCACAAAGTCCAATAAAACAGTAAAAGAAAACTGAAATGGGTGTAGCAGGATTTAGATGGGATGAAATTTTACCTAGTGGTTATGCTAACATGGACTGTATGACAAAAGAAAAGGTCCTTACATGTACATGCAGGAGTCAATGAAAAGGAAAAAAAGCCCAGCAGAAGACTGGACATTCTTGCACATTATGGGACTTTTTTTCCCATTAAGTAATTGAAATGAAAAGAGCTTTTCCTGTTTTAAGTCCTGTCTAGCAATTAACAAGAACATTAAAAGCCCTTTCCCTCTTCCTTGGAGATATGTCGCTTTTTAAACAAAAAGATTGCATGTCATCTATGCTTAACAAACAGTTTCTCATTTTAATGGGATGCAACACTCTCCCCCGATCCTGGTCTTGTGTGTGCACTGCAGCTCATCTGACCATGTAGTAAACCACATTCAACTCACTAATCCAGCTAAAATTACTCACCTCTTTTCTTATCTGGCCAAAAACTAACTCCCAAATTCAACTGCCTCCCTGTATGGCCAACAGCTGGCACAAGGTGAAACAGAAAACTGCATGGTGGCTGATGTGAACAAGCCAAAATAGCTGCTGCTATTAAGGAAAGACAGAATGTTCCCTGCTTTTAGTTTTGGGCTTGAGTTCTGCCTTGCACCCAGCACTCAAACTCATCTGAGCAGCACAATTATCATACCTAGCAGTGAAACACAAGTCTTTACTGAGAATCACTCTTTTTCTCATGTGTAGGAATCACCTGTCTCATGTGCCTTCAGCATGCACTTGTCACTGCAAGTGTTCTTCGCTTGGAAATTTTCAGCATCAATATGTTTATGACTAATTTTTGATATCACTAATATTTAATACAACTGTACACGAGACAAGCACATAAAACTTGTGACTGCACCTTTAACAAGACCAGACACTATCTGCTCTGAGGTATCTTTTCGGTAAGAACATTTTAACAGTAATTAGTGACTAACAGCAATGACTAATTGTTGGATGAAGCTCTGAGCAACCTGGTTTAGTGAGAGGTGTCCCTGCTTAAGGCAGAGGGGTTGACACTGGATGATCTTTCTCATGTTGTTTTAAAGGCTCTGAACATACACAAAACACACCCAGTGGCCAAGCGCTGACTTACACCTGCAATCTTAGGTTTCTGGCCAGAGGATACTTGTCACTGGTAATGACAGTGCAATAGGAGAAAAAGATACATCAGTTGGGTTTATCAAATAACTCAAGGTTGTACATTCTAAATCAGATGAACAAAATATATTTTTAAAAATTAATTTCATCTGTAATCTGCCTCACAGATCTGGAGAGCTTCTAGAATATTCATGTTCTCCCTCTGAAAGCAGTGTCATTGTCTAACCGAGGAATTTGCAGACTAATCAGTCTGAATATCCATCCTACACTGATGTACTTTTGGATAGGGATTGTACAGAAATTCTCAAAACTATCATCTGTAGCAGAAAGGTTAAGGTTTGAGGTTTTCCATGCCAAACCAAGCAAATGAGCTTTACTGGACAACTAATGAAAGACAGATATGGCTCTGGTACCAGACTGACCCAGCAGCACATACAAGCAAAACCACAAAACTGTATTCAACCAGATGCATGGAACATTACTCTGGAGAATTACCACATGATCCCAAAATCAACTGTATATTAAGAGCCTCTGATCAAGAATATTTGCACACTGCAAATAAATTTCTGCTTGAAATAAGCAGCATATAGATATTCTCCTATAACATGCCCTCTCCTTGGTATACAAGAAAAATATAAATTTTTTAAAAATCCATGTTTACAATTTTAAGGGAAAAACCCCAAGTATTTTCAAAGTAAGTCATTCATTTACGGATTTCTGGAATTACCTAACCCTTGATAATCTGGGATCAAAAGAAGTTAAAAAAAAAGGCTTAGTGAAACAAAATTGCAAACAACCTCTGTAAAGCAAAGTTGTAATTTTGCTCTGGAGATAAACTGCCATGGCCAAGTATTCCCCAGCTAGCTTAAGCGTTACAGAAGAAGCTAGCACAGCTCCACAGCTCTGTCTCATTCTAGAGAGTTCATGGATCTACTCACTGAATGAAGAGCACTCACTTGCAGTTAACTATAGCTCACCCGCTTATTCAAAAGAGAAAAAACAAACACATGCATAAGATCTCTCATCACTGAACACAATTCTATTAACTTCCAAGTAATTTCATGTATTTCCATAAAAAATTATAAAATCACGATGCTTTTTCTAACAAATGAGAACTGAACTGTAAATATCCAGGAAACTTACCTTAAAATAGATGTGCTACTATAACTGAAAGAATCAAACAATTAGGATTCTGCTGATCTGCACAAGACCTCTATTCTTACTCATGGAGAATCTCAACCTCTTGCTCAGGACCCACATTTCTCACAGATGGAAAACAAATCAAGCGGGGCCCAACCCAGAAGATTTATATGAAACCACCTTAAGAGGAGTAAAATCCGCCCGTAGGGAAAGAATCTGCTTAATTTCCAGGCCAGAATCACAAATCAACCATCTATCCACCACAGCCCTCTCCCATAGCAAAGAGAGGCCATTACTAGAGGTCTCCTGGAGGCCTCTGCAGAGTAGGCACAGAGCTGCTTTTCACCATTTTATGCAATCTTCTGACATGTTCAAGAACGGCTGTGTATTGCCAAGGATGAGCAAAAGGTTACTTCTCATTATCTTGTCTGAGGTGCATTTTGAGTCTTCTGTCTGCTTGCAAAAACAGAGGGTGCTACTCCTGGTGTTCAGCTGCAGGAAGCTATGTATAACAATGGAAAAAGCTGGTAGAACAAGTCCTGTCCTCACAATCTAGGCTGTAGCAGAAGTAACAAGTTACAACTTGGAAGTAAGATATTTCTATTTAAATAAATTAGTCTAATCTAGCTCTGCACTTGCAACCTGACTTTCACTTACTTCTTTTAGAAATAAAGTTATTCCTTACTGATACGCACACTTTATACAAACATTTGGCACTTGTCAGCTATCCAGAAGCATA
This sequence comes from Oreocharis arfaki, assembly GCA_013398015.1. NCBI lineage: Eukaryota > Metazoa > Chordata > Aves > Passeriformes > Paramythiidae > Oreocharis > Oreocharis arfaki. Next base: position 320,933 of record VZRR01011464.1, read on the forward strand.
AACTATAAAAGTGAAATCTGTGCAAGCAACTTGACTTATACATATTTATTTAAATTATGATTTTGTTACGATATGGGTAACGCTGCATTTCTTTTCCACGAAATAATTTATTAATATTTTTGAAAGCCTTTTTTCAGCGGAATCTTGATTATCATTCAACAAGCACAAGTAAATCATTTAAAAAATGGTTTATTATTAAATAAACAACACTATAAATAGGCTAGATACACAAGCAAATAAGCTTGTCTAAATACGTTTTAGATGTAAAAGCATGTATGTGAAAACAAAAAAAAAGTATCACTTACAGCAAGAGAACTAAACATACTGCTTTTGATTACTGTATTCCTGTTTTCCAAGACTTCAGGAATCAACTCTCTCAATTCTAGGTATTAGCAAGAAAGTAAAAAGTTTGAAAAGACAGGTTTTCACCTTCAACTCCTAGTTTCTTATTTTTAAACAAACTACTATTTGAGCTCAAGTAGTTAACTAACCCGAAGCAAGGTTTGATCTGATATCTCTGGAGCAGCTCCTGACTTTAATAAATGGCTCTCTACTAAATGCTACAGGAAAGTATTGTTACACAGATGACAAAGTACACGACAGCATCTTTTCTGTGGGTGGCACTGAAATGCTAAGATCAGTTGTGCACAACAACACATCTCAGTGACGTATGAGGCAACTTTATCAGCTACTCAAGGATCGAAATCAATGACAACACCTTAGGTACCAGACAATGCCACTAAGATTCCAGCTACTCCTTCAACATGTAGTCAACTGGAGGATTTATCCCCACACTTTCTTTTCTGGGTAAAATATACGTTATTTTCAATCTCCTTTACCATAACTCAAAATTGATTCCTCAGCACCATAACTGGCACTGCCATCAGTGCATGAACTAATTTTGATGTATTTTAGTTTTCAATGCAATCTTCTCTACACACATCTCTGGCATTGCCTACCAGTCTAACAAGGTTCTGGGTGGCACAAGTTTCACCAGACAATGCATGTTTAAAACTGACAGTCACCACTGTAAAGTTTTTAGACTGCTTTGAGAAAAAGCCATAGATTCTGTCCTGTTCCGCATCCTTTGACTGACAAATCCAAACATGAAGAGGAGGACACCAACCCTAAGATTATCCACAAGGAAAAAGACTAAGTCCACCTAAGAACAAGGCAAGAATTAAAAACTTTCAGGTTTTTACTTTGTCAGTCAATAGGGTTTATGTTCCAGGATAAAAAGTGTAGTCAAAAGTGTTCTAAAGATTAATGCTTCTCTCAGGCGCTAGAATTAAGTTTGGAGGTTTTTTGCCCTGGACGTACACATCTGTCTGGGCGGAACCATCTGGTTGTATGAGGAGTTTAAAATGTTCACATTCAACAAATGAAGAAAACTTAAATTTAGTCTTTAAAACTTTACAACAAACTCCTAAAAATAATAGACAGGAAAACTGCATGCCTTTTCTTAGCCCTGGCACCAAAACACTAAAGCAGGTCAGGTATTCCTTTAAAACTGAAATATGTTATTCTACCAGATACAAATTATACTATTTAACCAAACACAAAGCAAGACAGAATGTAATTTGTGTGGTTCCAAACCAGCAAAGCAAGAGATCTCACGATAAAGGGCTTCCAGGCAAAAGTCTATAGGAAGCTCAGGAGCAGTGCCCAAGTGAGTGTGAGCCTCACAGGAAAACCATTCATCTACCTTGCAACATTTCTGAGTAAATTTTGACCTACAAGCTGGAAAAGGAATGTGGTATCGTTATTATTAGACTTAGTACCTCCAAGTGCAAGCAATATTTTGTCTCTAGGACAGAAGAAAAGCAGCTGGCTATGACTGGAAGACATAGAACACCGCAGTGAAAAACTTCCTTTAGCAGTAGCCGGCTGGTCTGAGCAACATTTTCTTTCACAGTTAAAAGAATTTTCTCATTAGACTACTACTCTTTGTCTCAGAGTAGCAGTCTAACAATTCAGAACTAGCAGCATTTCATTAGAAAGATCATTAACCTTTCAGATGATAGCAACTAAAATTTTCCTAAGTAGTTCAACTATCTGACAAGAAATTGGATCAAATGCTTCAAATATTGGACTCTGTCCCACAAGGGAAGTTAAAACATGTAATCAACAAATACAACATCTGAGCAAGTATAACATTCTGAAACTTGAGATGATTTAATGAGAAGTACAACAATACAAGACTAACATTCTTACCAAAAAGAAGCAATCCTAAGAGTTGAGAAGTCTTACCAGCAACTCTTCCCTCCATTCCAGTGATCAGACAGAACACACAGGCGCTTGCAGTAAAAAGCTACACAAGCATTCAAGTATGCTTCAAAGGCGAGAATCCATAGCAGACAAATTGATAAAGAAAAGAGTATGGCCCCAGAGTGTACAAAGTCAAGCAGCCTCCTCACAGGACTTCCACCCCACCCCCCCTTTTCCCAAACCTGTGACTGCAGCTACAGCACTGCTGTAACAAGACAACCCATAAAAACAGGAAAGAGGGGAACAGAGAATTTCACTAACAGGACAGACACTTCAGTAACTTTTCAGCAAGAACAAGTGACATCTGAATTTCAGTGTCAGATGGTTCTTGATCATGGTGCAATGCTTGTAAAAACATTTGCTAAAACTGGACAGCTCAGATAAAACTGTTGTATTGCTCTCAAAAACGCTGATTTCCACTCAAAGAAGTAAACTTCACCAGATGTAACATTCCTAATAGAAGCAGCTGGTGTCTACCAAAATTCCAGACGAAAGAGGAAACTGGAGACTTTGTCAGATATTGCCAACGTTGGCATTAGAATAAACATCACCACCATTTACCTACATATCCACAAAAAGCAGCCCAATCACAACAGAATACATGTTAATTTTTCTACCAACTTATAAAATTATTTGCAAGGATTCATTCCTCCTCCTCATCTAAGTAACTTATCTGTGCTCACAATCTCTGCACATTGAATTTCATCCTCTGAGCAACGACCTTATTTTTCATCAGATACCAAACAGGCCCATCTTGAGACTACACAGTGATGTTCTCTGCCTCTTTTTGAATACACAATTTTAGATGCCAGCTAAATCTGCCTTGTGAAAGAATAAAAGTAGAGACAGAAGCTGGATTTCAGTAACCCAAAAAAGCAGCTAAGCAGGCTGTCTGTCATGATACGTAGTTCAGAGAAATTCATAACTGATCCAACAGAATAAAAGCATTACTAGGCACGATGCTGGCTCTTCTTGGAGCTTCTCCTTCACACATCTTAGTGTGCTGATGCTGTAGCAGAGACCCACTAGTGAACTCGTGTGACTGCCATCACAGCACTCAGTACTTTGAGAGCCATCTTGGCCATTCCACTCTCAAATGCATCTCCAAATCTTTCCCATTAAAAAAAAAGAAGCATCTCATACAGTACAAAAAGCTTGTAGGAGGCAAAACACAATGAATCTCACAGGGAACACAAATTACGAATAATTAAGACATTTAAATTGTTAAGCTAGTAAAGTCCCATTTCTGAGATTTAAAAGACAGCCAAACAAAAAAATCAACCTGAAATTCAGGACCAGGGAAAATACTCATGCATGCATGCAATAAAAATGTCAATCACGTAATTTTAAATTACAGTAAGGCTGGAAAAAAAATGACCTTATCCTTTACAGTATCATGCAGCACCCCAATGCCCAAATTACAGGGAATAAAAAGACGAACAAGCAAGAGGACATTCCATTTGAGTAGAGAAAGAACAGACTATCCAGAGCTGCTGCTCTCAGAGGATTTAGCAACAATACTTAAAAAAAGTAAACTGAAAAATGTATTTAGGAAAAGTAAACTGAAAAACTCCTGGTCTAGAAAAAGTTAGATTGCCTAATTAGCCATCGTTATAAGCTAGACAGAACCACAGGAGCACCTAATAAAATACACTTATAGCAAATCATTGCTATTGTTCTATACTCTTATAACTTTATCCTCACAAAATTAAAGAATAACGTTAAAATCTTAATCGTACATATTCAAAAGCTCATTCCAATTCTGCACAGCAAGGCAGCTGATTTCCTCAGGTAGGGCAACTTTGACACACAAACAGCAGCCTGCTCATGTTGAGACTGGGTCCATAACACACATCAAGGAAGGTAAGAGTGCACCTGAATCAATACCAAAAGAATTCTTCAGAAATACCACAGTTCGCCTTCAGCTCTCCACGAGGGAAGTCTTTAGGACTTTTCACCCTCCAGATAAAACCAAGACCACTGCTAGTAAGGATGCATAGATGTCAAGTACAATACAGCCAAATAAAGCCAGTTGGGAAAGTTTATTATTACCCTCAATCTTACAGCTTTTACAGCAGACACTTTTTTTCACTGTCTTTTCATCACAGCCTTTCATCTTTATTCACCAAATTTATATATCCCACTCAATTTTATCTTCATTCCACTGTATAATTCTGCAGTGGAAATTGTCTCTTGGAAGGATGTCAGCTTTAATACATTGTTTCTTCAAGACTGTATTATCTAAGTTAGGTCATCAATAACTTTTCAGTGATAGACTGAATGTATTCAGTCCAGAACTGTAAATTCTCTTGTTAAGGTTTACACAAGTACAAGGGAAAAGAGCAAATTCAATTTTTTTTTTTTTTGTCAAGAGGCTGGAGGAGTTGTGGATTTTAAAAAATTATTTGTACAGCAAACAATTAATAACTTTTATACATATAGTACAACTAACCAGAGGAGCTGTCTCAAGCAGAAAATTAATTTTTATAATAGCTAGTTCATTGTTTGGAGCATCTATGTATTTCCACAACTGGGATGAGGAACGGAGCTGAAATCTGACTGGAAGACACAAATTAGGTTAGATAACAACAACCTTGTGTGGCAGCAGGAAAGCAGCCAAACCTCATACTATTTATTATCCATGCCAACAGACTGTTTTGTTAGGTAAGGATTTTTGAGTGGTTTTCAGCAAGGGGAAGAGCATTTCAGCCTTCTCAACCTTACAGTGAGCACTCATCTGCATTATGCACTAGCTGGAACCTCTGAGCTCTCTTAACAAGATCACCCATGCAAAAATCTAGACAGCAGGATTAGAGCACTGATGAACAGTAAAATACAAATTGGAGAAAACGGCAACATATTCTTATCCATGTGGAAGTACTGAAAGGTATTCTTTCAGTTTCTGTTACCTGGGTATTCGGAAGCATGACATTCAACAAATCATCTAGATCATGAAAACAGAGTAACCAAATGCAGATATTCCTCTTCAAGCAAGAAGTTTAACTACTTCTGTCAATACGTCCAGATCACAAGCAACAGGAGATAACTTACAGAGCAGAAAAGCATTTTCCCTACGTATCTCGTCACAGGGTTATCAAACAACCTAAAGGCTTTCACAGAGTAGTGCAAGTTCTCAAAAGGAGTTTTGGATTTATGAGACAAAACATGAATATTTCAGTTTTGTCCAGCATCATGCGACTAAACAAGACAGCCTATTCTTCAGCTCAAATTATGCTCCAAGTTTCACACAGCACCAAAACTGTTTTATGAAAACCTGTTCGAAACTTTCCCACAAAGAAAAAATAAGACCAAAAAAACCCTGTCTCATGATGAAAACTGTTACCATTACAAGTTAATTCCAAGCACACAGCTTTAACAAATGCTGTTTCATAGCTTCTGTAACTTTCCCCACTTTCTTAAGCTCTAGAAGAAATGTCATTAACTGTACCATCAAAATATCAGGAAATCCAAAATGGTGGTGAAATAATATCTCCACATTTCATGAACTGTCCTCCCACATAACAACCAACTCCAGAGGAACTATTCTAATTAGAAGTTAATTCTTCTCTACTAGCCCTTCTCACTTTGTTCTACAATTGTTCACTCTTGGACTACACTCCTAGTCAGTTTCTGCACAAGAGATCAACCAAAACCAAAAGATTCTAGGGAGTTCCTCCAGCTGGAGCCATCTCTAGAAGGGAATAAAGTGTTGTCTTTCAGAGGAAATTAAGGTGAGTCACGGTCATTAAAGGTCCTGTGGTCACCACCTTCTGTTAAGTTCTGGTGCTTTATCCTAAGCGTCCCAGCCAAATTAACTCTACTGGAGTAAAATTTGCTCAAATGCCTCAAGCTCCCTTTGATAGTGTTCTTCAGCTCTCGCTCTCAGCTGCCACGTGATGTTTCTCTAGGCTGTTAAACAGCTGCTGTGTTCAATCTTTGAGGTAGCTGCACTTCAGTGATAAAGTAAGTGAACCTATATATAGTTTGTAAATCCATTTGTTATGTCTAAAGTACTTTGAGATTTAGAATGCGCAAGAAAGCATACATATTAAGCTTTTTAAACTCTAAAAAGTGGGACTGCCATAACTGGCAGGATCCATGTTCAATCACTTTGTACTTAACGGTTTGAAAAAAATTACATGCAAATTATTTAGAATTTTACTCCACTTTTCAAAGCATGAAGTTAAATGTTCCCATTTCTAAAAATAATAATAAAAATCAATAACTATTATTCAGTATTCATTTGATACTTCACAATGGACCACTGTGAATTTGAACTCCAGGAAAGGTTGCTGTTTCAAGCCTTCAAAGGGTTATTATATACAGCATAGAGAAATAATAATTTAAAAACACGTATAAAAAAGCAGAAAACATCCTTTCTTTTGAAACCTAACTAAAGATGTTAAAAGACTGAAACAAATTAATTAAAATTACTAACTTACAGTAATAATGGTACTGATAACAAAACAGATATAGACAGAGTCTAGTTACAACAGGTAATAGATGCAGGAAAGACTATCCATTAATACCGTGGGCTCAAAGCAACACGCCTCACTTTTAGGAAACATACCAGCAGAA